>CAJQUW010005047.1:0-587837 GCA_907163375.1 Prostheceraeus crozeri
TAGCGAGCGCAAAGCCTTGATTCAGACTTTCCTTATTTGGCCGTGCTTTTGACTTGACAACAGCAGTTTTACCATGTATGGGCATCGGCAGTCGCCGTGCTTTCCGTTACCAACTCCCAACACAAAGACGGAATCCCCTATGACGCGAAAAGGTTTGACGTCAATGCCTGCAGTAACCATCTCATTTTTACCAAGTTACAATGACAAACGATAGACGTTGACAACCCTGAGTTACTGAGGCTAGACGAAGAAGGCCTGATAGCAAGCCAGCAACCGTTTGGGTGTTAAGCTCTTGAATCCGTTACTGGCGTTACTCAGAGTGGATCTTATCCCAGCTCCAAGGCCTCGACCCACAAATCCAACCTCGGGCGGACAGAGCGTGCGTCATGTCACTGTGTTGGTATCCGGGCCCCGATTTTGACATAAAAATCGGTGGAGTTATTTACAAGAGGAAACATCCCAAGTCGTTGCTTTGATCAGCTTGATAGCAAGCCGTAGAGAGCTTGATTCACCAGGGTTTTGCAATGGAGATGTTTAGAGGCCACCCATGACAAGATAGCTAAGACTCAACCGATTGGCGTTCAAAGTGCTACGTTGAGAACTGTGTCAAATGCCCAACATGAGACATGAGTTGCCCCAGCGGTTTAGGTCTAAAATATGACACACTCCCTTGCCACACTTATCACTACGGCATCGTCCGCCGTCCCGAAGGAACACCCTGTCAGTGGAATATTACATCAAAACTCTCCGTGTCTTGCCCGCTTTCAGTGAAAAGCTGCTTGTAACATGAGAAGACTGGCTCAGACATCATCAAAAATCCTTTCATTGACTTCAGCAGGGTCGAAAACCCCAGAAAACCTCCAAAACTAGTGAATTTTAATTTTTCAACTTTTTAGCACTACTTATGAAATTTTATAAGTAGTCTATCACTTAGGGCTGGTCAATAGCGACCGAACCTTTTTGAATCAAGTCAAACGGACTTGTAGAAGCAAAGTTACAAGCCTTTAAAGTTTTGGAGTCTTTCATGGTCTGGAGACGAAGGCCATCGCCTGGCAAACCTCTAAGCCTGACGCCTTAGCTGACTTCAGCAATGAAATTTTCTAAGTCGGTTTCTTACAGAAACCCGGAATTTGGAATGTCCGAAGCTATCATCGGAGCTCAGAGAGAAAGACAATCGCTCTCCTCTAAATGAAAAGTCTCTGTCGGTTCCCCGATTATATAGTTTGGGGCAATCAGCTGATGACGTAATACCCATCATCCAAATCTTTAAATCCGTCTATCTCCGATTCTAGTGCTCCGATTGAGCTGGAAATTCACAATTTCAATGTAGAATTTGATGCTGAATCCGAATCTGCCCTCCGTTTTCCCATCCAATACTTCGTTTTGGCTCTACAGCCCACAGCCATCGCAAAAATTCTAATTTTTCGGAAAAATGATGAAAAATTTTTTCTCTCCGATGGCTTTCAAATTTGCCATGCCGAAGCAGAATTTGACGCTGATTCCAAATCTGGTTTCTTTTTTCCGTCCGAGGCTTGCTTCACCCGCTAGAGCCGTTTTCATAAACATTCTAACTCTGTCGTTTTTTCGCCAATGTCCCAAATTTTCAATAACGTCTCACCTCTAAACGAAGGCAAAGTGGAACAAGCCATGTTTTCCACTGAATTTGTCTCACTCCCAGCTTTCAAACGAGCTATTGCACGACTTTCTACGATATCTACAACCAAAGTTGGAAGATCGTTGCCGAGGGGGGGGTCAGAACTTTTTCTCTCCGATTGAGTTGGGAAGAAGTTCCTAGACCCAAAATTGGTCAAAACGTCCGAATTTCCACTCCGTTTTCCCATCCGAGGTCTCCTTCTGCCCGAAAAATGGACTTTCTCACCCAAAACATCCAAAACCCGACTTTTCCAAGTCTGACGTTTTCCTGCCATTTTCCTCCCTCATCCCAAGAAAATTAGTCCAAAATGAGCTTTCCACTGCATTTTTCTCACTTTTCTCTTTCAAATGAGCTATTGCACGACTTTCTACCATCTCTGGAACCAAAGTTGGAAGTTTGGTAGGAGGGGGGGGGGGAACGTCCTCAAAATTTTTTCTCTCCGATGTCGCTGGAAACATCCTTCCTAACCCAAAATTTCACGTAGAGTCCGAATCTGGCCTCCGTTTTCCAATCCGAACCCTCCTTCATGACGAAAAACGACTTTTCTCATCCCAAACACCATCAACACCTACCCTTTCATCACTCTATCCCTCACACAACACCTTCCTTCCCATCCCTTGCCTGACAGCTCCTTCCGTCCAGAGGGGGGTAGGGACCTGCTTCCTCCTCTCGGACCCATCCCACCATCACATCCTTGACACTCTCCCTCACCTTCCGTCCAGAGGGTGGGGGGGCTGAGTCAGCATGATGACTCATCACTGCACCGCACCGCACCGCACCGCACCGCACTTGGGTTACTACGATTGGGATTGAATTTGATTGAAATTGATTACTACGATTGGATTTGGGATTGGGTTACTACTTGAAATCGTGATTTTTAGCGCATATGTTTACAGTTTTGAACTGAAGCATGTTATCCAATTATCATAGCCTTATTGCGATTCCTCTACTCCCATTGCCTGGAATATTTCTTGTTCATCCATGGCTTAAAATCATATCCCATGACTGATCCTATGATAGTGTTTCTGCATCAGGTGTATTTTTTTGCTGTTTATTTCGACCACTGTACATTACACTTCTATAAAATCCTATTATGTATCATTCTTCCCTGTAAAACGGATATTGTCTATGAAGTTACTGCTTCATATTTATTTAGTAGTTTGTAGCATTCCTTTATTTGTGTGAAAATGAAAAATTCTGAAAGATGTTTCCATTTCATGAAACAAGCATAATGCATTAACCCTTTTCTTCTTAAATTAATTTCAAAATTAATGCTTCTTTTGAAAAAATTCAAATGCAATTTGCAAGCGTTCTAGGCATCGTACGAGGTTGGGAGTGGTGCCATTGGAATGTCCTCTTTCCTTTGTTTATTAATTGATGCCGCTATGGGATCAACATTACCGAAAGGTAGTGAACGAAGAGTCCTCAAAAGGACACAATGTGCATGAAATGTTTAAATAGCAATAATTAGGCCTATAATTTTACATGTACATTTTTGAGAGTAACAAGTAACCAACATGAATAACGGTGCGTCAACAGGCTATGAAAGCATCAATCAATCAGATCTTCTCAACCACTTCGCTAAAGTCAATGACTTCACCGGTGCGATGCAATAGTCTCCTATACCTTTGGCATAGTTGTTGTCTCAACCGGCACAATTGTTGGCAATACAAGATTTCTACAAGCTCTATGATCACTGCGTCATTGTTACTGAGTAAGTAGGGTTGTCCGCCGATATTTCACATGTCATTTTTCTATGAAAGTCGTTCATATATCTCCAAATCCAAATTAGACGGCCTTAAATGCATAATTAAGGCCGTCTAATTTGTTATATAATACCACTGAGGTGGGAGCATTTCACCATCCATCTTCGTATTCCTAGTGAAAATGACATTGAAGTGATTCCTATGATTCACAATTTGGACTCGTAGATATCTCAAGCTTTACATACTTCAATGTTTTGAACTGTATGGGGTACGCATAAAATTATCATAGATTTGAGTCTTTTGCAGATCAAAATCTTGGATTTTTGATGTCATAGATTTTAGGTTCAGTAACAATGCATGTAACTCACTCTGACGATGAATTACCCTGATATCTACTTAAAATTCTCACTATGTATTTCTCCGGACAAATGACAATAGATATGTCAAAGTAATAATGTTTTATAAGATTGGAAAGAAGGCATAGTACTATGTCATCTGATGAACTGGTTTTAGTAGAAATCATCTACAGATCATGATCTTTCAAATGAGTCATCATTCAGTGACAGAGGATGAAGCAAAGTATACAAACAGACACTTTTCGTTAAAGTATATCAACAATTTTCCTGAAATTTCTATGTTAAAATTTGCAGTTACACCAACGAAAAGTGTCTGTTTGTACACTTTGCTTCATCCTCTGTCACTGAATGATGACTCATTTGAAAGATCATGATCTGTAGATGATTTCTACTAAAACCAGTTCAACAAAATACCAATTTGTGTAACTTTTATGAGCAAAAATTCGAAAAAATGGAGTCAACACCTTAAATGTCACAATTTTGCCACTGGAAATACATAGGATTGTGTTATCCTCTCTATTTCTTAAAAGCAAATGATCTGATCCGGCAGACGCGAAGTTTTGCAGTAGGTTAGAGGTGTACTATGCTATGTGAAAGTTTTATGTATTACCTCTTTCCCTGCACAACTTCACGCTAGCTCCCGGACTAATAGGGTAAGGGTAATAGGGTAATAATTGCTGCAGTCTAGTCTGCTGTTCTTTTTGTAAATGACAGCTATGAGTGCCTCTTTGAAGGTTTGAGGCACATTGCCTGTTGAGAGGATAGCAATAGGGTAATAACTGCAACAGGGTATTGACTATTGGTTCGCTGCCAGCTTTTAGGAATTCAGAATAGATATTGTCAATCTCAAGGACTTTTCCTGTTTTTCATATTGCTAATCGCTGAGGTGATTTCGCACCTTAGGATGGGTTAATTGATGTCACCGCAAGGCGGATCTTGAACATGTATTGGAGTGACTTAGTCTTTGTAAAAGTCTTCGTAGAAGTTGATCCAAGGTTCAAGAATATCATGTACTCTTTTTGAAAACACCTCATGCAGCACGTGTATCTAGATACTTTTTCGTCATCCCTGAAAATGGAATTTACAATATGGAACAATAAAGATCCATCATATTTTCGCTTTCGGTATGACAACATGGATGGAAATGCTTAATCAACGTGAACAAAAATTAAAATGCTACCTTGATAATTCATATACACCAAAGTAGATAGACACCGTCCTGTTTGAATAACTAAGTATGAATTGTAAGTTAGCAATTAACTTGACAATTAAGTTGTTTTCTAAGTTACAATGACGATCAACTCTTACATGTATTACACAAAATCACCTGAATAGAATGCCCTGTATTATGATTCCCAATCTTTTTTTGATTATCATGATATCCATCATCTCAAGTGAAGATATCTGAATTACTGCCAACCATAGAAGTGGATAATAGTACACTAGAATGGAAGTTTGATATCTTGCCTATGTACAACGATGGCACATCATGGCACATGGAAAAATCTATGGTTTGTAGATCAGATTCGATCTAAAAGATTGTATCATAGTGAAATTATTTGCCAAGTTGGTTGTGGAAGTTGTTGACACCTAATTACAGGATTTTCATGAAGAGAATTGCAAGTGAGATGGCGGCATTGTTTCATGTGAATTAGCCTACTATTCCATGGATTAATATACTGTGTCTATTTGTACCAGTCATTGACAACTATTTTCCAATGTTTCAATATTGAAATGAGAATTAAAAATTGGTTCACAAAGTCATAATTGAAAGTAGTCGGTGTACTGGTTGTAAGAACATCTGAAGAATTCACCAATAGAAAGTCTAATTATTGGATAATTTCTTCTTCAAGCGGCTAAGAAACCTGACGCTTTTCTGGAATAAACACACTGAAAGTTTCTTTACAGACAATCATTTCTCAAATAAATGAAATGTCGCAGGAACTTTTCAATTAATCATTGAATGACACATGTGATATTTTGGAAGCTGATATTCAAATGCATGTAGATATTTTGAAAATTATTCAAACTTAGTGAACAGGGAAACCCTTTAAATTAAAATGAATACTCTAGGATTTCTTGGCCTTTGATTTCAAGCTGGATCCGTGATGCATGTTCTGTAAATCGACATTATAAGTTGCATAAGAGTCTGATTATACTATTGATAGATTATCGGAGCGATATTTCAAAATGATGACCATACAGAACGTTTAAAAGGATTTCCTTCTTTGTCATCCTGTCGGCGCAGCATTTTGTAAATTCACTATTGCTTTTGAGTACATGGTCTTTGGACAAGGGCCAACAATCCAGATCAAGAATTGGCCAGATAAATATAATTGCCAATCAAAAAACATGGAAGCCAGATCGCGCAAGTTACATTTTGCCCCAACTAAGTTCCCCCGGAGTGTGCCATAATTTTCATGCAATTTCCATTCTAGGACTTTCCATGGTATTGTTAATTTCTATGCTGCCAACAACTGTGCTGGCTTTGACAACAGCAATGCTGATTTTAAAATTTTTTTGAATAGATGTGTCAATAGCTATGACTGGTCTGCCAATAGCCAATATGTTGATTTAAAGAAGATATTTAAAGACTGCCAACAACTATGCTGGTTGAGACAACAGCTGTGGCAAAAGGTATAGTTTTCTAATCTAATTGGGTTGTAAATCTTGATGGGAGTGTGTCGACAAGTAGTGCTTTTTCAACAAACCATGGCGAACAAGCACTAAAAGATGCGAATGACTGTGCCTAAATAACGCGATTTCAGAATTTAAATGAAGCATTGCAATTTCTAACAGGAATCAAAGCTTCATGCGATGTGTCATTGATCGATCTGAACGTGGGTGAAGCAGGAGTTGGAACGAATATCTGCCTCTCGTCATCGAGAATTTTTAAAATATTAACAATGCAGTGCTGCAGCAGCTGCTGTATACATAATGCTCTCAGAAGATTGAAACGGAACCATATAATGGAAGATTTTCGTCCCTGCTCCAGCCGAGATGGAGGAACAACTATATGACTGTGACCAAAATTTGACAAAAATAGTTCGAAAGACCTACATGCATTTGTCGTAATTTTTCGTAGTGATGCGCTTGCTGTGTCGATGTGGTTTCCGCTGCACGGTATATCATGATGCATTAAAATGTGAACGAACATGGATTGATGCTCATCAGGAAGAAGAACACCAATTTCAAGTTTATGCATCTGGCAGCAAAGGGCTACACAAGCTTGTCAATTGCTAATGCGTTACACTTCATTATTGTGAAAGCCATTATTCAATGCGTGATTATTAATTTACTGATTGCAATAAAAGTACTTCTGGAAATTAAAAATGAATTAATTTTTAATTTTAAATTTCCAGACATAACTGCATTGATAATGTTTCTATGTGTTCCAAGTATAATATTTCTTGCGATTCGTCGAATTTTCTGTTGATCACGATTTGGCTAAAATTCAGGGATGCGGAGTCGGAGTCCCGGTGCAGTCTCCGGCCTATAACTGCACCCGAAATATAATACAAACAAATTATTTATCCTCGTCCATAGCTGTCACTGTCTTGATGTCAACTTTCTCCGTCAAACAAAAGTACAGAGACACTGATGCATGCAAAGCTTGTAATAGTTGAGGGAATGAACCGTGATAGTGAAAAAAGGATTGTCTTTTCACTCGGTGATTTAATAGAGAAGACAAGCCTTCCTAGCCTCGATCACACCTATACGCACCAAAGGTCACATCAGAGACAAAAATGAAATACTAGTTTGTTTGAGAACATATTACCTCTCACCCTCGCGTTAATCGTGTGTGATGGCTCCTCCAAAGCGCATATTAAAATCGAATACTCATATTTTTTGAAGAAGCATGGGGATTTTCCTGTCTGTTAGAGACTGGAGAAAAACTGTGTGAAGCACACATCAACAAGATGGAAGGAGCCGCGTCGCATGCATCCAACTTGAAGCGACATTTGATGAACTTTCATCGAAAATTGTTGATAATTGATACAGCAACGATCACTAAATATAGGTTCAGGTAAGCATTTAATAATCTATGATGTAGGTTGGCAGTTTTTAAAAAAACTAGGCTTTACATACATTACTTGCCACCCGGAGTCCGTTCAAAATGATAGGACTCCGCATCCGTGGGCTAGATGCACAGATTCGAATTTTAAATGAAAATTTCAGCACAATGGACATAAAAAAACAGTTGTAAACAGAATTTTAAAGTACACAATACAAAATACTTATTTACGCAACAAGTGGAAAGTATCCATGTTTACTGCATTTTTTGAGATGAACATGTTTATGCACGAGCACAAATGCGAGTGTTTTGAAACTATGAAAATCTCCATACACATTTGTCTATATTTCGTGTCATAGTTACCAGTATAAAGCGATGACTAATCATAACTCTATAATTTCATCTTCATATTCAAAAGTCAGTTACCTTCGCAGTTTTCAAATCAGCTATGGGGGCAGTTGATCTAAGATGCATTTTTTGCGTTGTTCAATTAATATAATTATGGCATTGACATGTAAATGGAAGAAATCAATAAAGCCAAAGAACGATCAAACAGCTAGAGTTATTGGAGTCTTAACCGCGTACCATGGTGATTGTCAAAGAGGACGCGAGGAAAATTGTTGGCTGCAGCGCCAGCACCGATTCAAATTTTGCAATTCAAAATTTGCACACTAGGAATAGAAGAAATTATAAGAAATAAGACACCATTGGAAAAATAAGCGAATTTACATCAAACATTGAAATAATTTACATCTTCCATAAATAGTGGTAACAAAAAAATAAATAGTAAAAAATAATAAGTAATAATCATAAACAAATAATAATAACAACACAAACAGATAGTGGTCAGCTAAGTATGTATCAACGATAACTACAATCAATTGTCGAACTTAGTACGGTCCAGGAAGATTGATTTGTGTGTTGAATAAGATCAAGAGGTACAGATGGGACGTGCTGGGGATAGAGGAAACGCATTGGATCGACAAAGGCGAATCAATGTCCGATGGTGTGAAAGTTCTCTTTGCTGGTCGTGAAGATGGAAGGCACAGAGGAAGCGTTGCAATAAGGCTGCTTCGAACATAACCCAGTGTCTTCAAAGATCAAACACTAAAAAGTTCGCACAAGAATGCGAAAGTCATTCAAATATATGCACCCGACCCCAGCCACGGCGATGATGAAATCGAGGAATTCCACACACCTGTCTAGGATGAAGTCGACAGGAAAGGACCAATGAATCTTCTCTATGTGATCGGCGACTTCAAGAGCAAGGTGAGATCAAACAATGATGGCTATGAGGACGTGATGGGAAGCTTTGGACTTACTTTAGACACGCAGTAATGCACAAGCTTACGTGGAATCACCCCGATGGGAGGTGCATAGATTATGTCCTAACTGAAAAAAGATGGTCAACGGCAGTACAGGATGAGATAGTGAAAAGAGGAGCAGATTTTGGAAGCGACCATGAGTTATTACTCGCAAATATAAAACAGAAATCTAAGTTAGCAGGATCACAAGGTAAAAGAAGCGCAAGATTCAACAGAGAGGAACTCGCCAATCCTACTGTGAAGCAGACATTCAAAGCGAAAGTCTGCGAAAGGTTTAGCACACTTGTGGATAACAACGGCTGTGCTGAAGAACGATGGACGAAAAGAAAAGAGGTTCTACTTCAGACGGCAGAAGAAACACTTGGTCGAAAGAGAAGCACAAGACACCCCTGGATGACTGAAGAACTGTTGAAAGCATGTGATGAAATAAGAGCAGCGAAAAGATAAAAAATACATGTCCATCAGATGAAAACAAAGAAATATATCGAAGCGTGTGCAGAAAAGTGAAGCAGAATGCCGAAGAGCTAAAGAAAAGTGGATAGAAGACAAATGCAAAAATTGGAAATCTCATTTCCGCCACGGCAGCTCTCGCCCGCTCGTCCGAACTGTTAAGGAGCTGTCGGGATCTCGAGGTACGAACTCTATAAGAGTAAGGAACAATCAAGGGGAAGCAATGACAGACGAAGTAAGAGTATCCAAAGCTTGGAAAGAACACTTCGAAAAGATCTACAAACCTAACGAAGAAGAATTTCTCATGGAAAACTACACGCAGCTTAGAAGAGATACACATAAGGACAATGCCCCAGACATAATCGAAAGCGGAGTAAGGAGAAGCATTCATGAAATGTCAAACCATAAGGCTCCGGGACGGAATCCATGTTAAACTTCTCGATGCCGACGGATGCATGATGGATGGACGGCTATGTAAGGTCTATAATGATGCACTACAGAATCGTTCCATACCATGTGATTGAGACTATACTAAACGAAGAGCAAGCCGGTTTCCATTCAGGGAGAGGAACCGCAGACCAAATTTTCTACTTTTCACAACTGACAGAGAAAATGTGGGAGAAGGGCAAAGATTGATACTGCCTCTTCATAGATTTTGAGAAGGCCTTCGACTCAGTGTGGAGACCAGCCATGTCAGCAGTCCTGAAGTGGTATGGCTTCGACAACTACAAAGTGGAATTCATCCGGCAACTGAACAGCGTAACGAGAGCAACAGTTCGCAAAGGCACGGTCACAACAGATGAGTTTTCAACTAGACGAGGAGTTCTTTAAGTTTGCCCGCTATCCCCATCTCTTCAACATTTTTTCTGGAATTCGTTATGAAGGAAAGTCTAGTGAACCGTAGCGACGAAGGGATAAAGATCGGCGGACAGATAATCAACAATCTGAGATACACAGACGGCATGGTTCTGGTAGCCGAAACACAACAGCAACTCCAGTCGATGACAGATAGTGTTTACCGAACGTGTCCACAGCTCAAATTGAGATTCATCACACGAAAAACAAAGTCGATAGTTGTGAACAGAAGAGAACAATCAGTAGAAATTAAGCGGCGAGAAGTCAATCAAGTTGAAGGTTTTCGGTATCTCGGTGTTCTCTTCTCCAGTTACAGAGACTCCATGAAAACCATCATGGAAAGAATAGCCATGGGATACGCAACACTGGGAAAGTTGAGCGAACTCTGGAAAGACCGTCACATCTCCAGACGATTGAAGATCAGGCTCCTAAATACCATCGCAATCCCCACGCCCTTTATGGGTCGGAGAGCTGGATCCTCAAGCAAGCGGTGAAGGACAAGCTCCGTGCATTCGAGATGAACTGTCTGAGAAAGATAATGAACATCAGATGGTACGAGAGGATCACCAACGAGATTGTGAGAAATATGGCAAGTTGCATGAAAACATCTGATTCAATTGGGGTTAGCATTGGCTCATTAACCACATATTTTGCTACTTCTCTCAAAAAATTTGCCTCCTGATCCCTTATCATATTGTGTCACCAATTTATGAAACTTCAAATTTTACCCTTTAAAACGGTTCCTTTAAACAGTTCAAATCAGTTTCACTCCACAGCCACGATGTAAGGGGATGTCGGGTACTTTCCAGATGTATCTTAGACTGAGGGATCGCAAAACTCAAGCCTTGTTCAGTGAAACCCATAGACTTCAATGGTAGAGCATATGAGCCAAGAGCTTGAACATTTTTCGTTAATGAATATCAGCGCTTTTTCATTTGATGAATTCATGACTTCACTATATTCCTTCTCTAAAAGGCTTCTTTCAGGATTTTCGGACAACTATTGTTTCTTTGATCTTCATTCTATCGTAATTATCTAGATTAGCTTCTTGAGAACAAATTACATGATCGTTGTCTTTTGTAACATCTGTGGATGGATCATGTTCTCTGTCACCTGAGCAAAGTTGTCCCCAAAAAGAGAGGTGAAATGCTGTTTAAAGGAAACAATATGCATGAAAGGGTTAAGAAATCGATACCACTTGGAAACTGGTTTGTATACTTGTATATAGGCCTAGTTTGTTAGTCAAAGAGAAACATGAGCATAAGTTTCATCTTTTGACTTTGCAATAAGCGGATTTAGTTTCTATCATTTAGTTTCTAAGTCTCTCAATCAAGTTCGCTTCACTTGTCAGAAGGATCACATAAATTCTGCTTTTACATCATGCTATCCAATAGGTGAACGAAGTTGATTTCTCCTTCTCTTTAACGGTGAAAATGATCTTTCCCTTAAGAATTCACCAATGTCAAGTAGATCCTCGAGGCAATTTTGATGTTTGGAGACACAGTTGTCATTTCGTCTTAGCGGGTGCGTTTCAAACATGATGTAGGTGATTCTTAATAAGAAATTCGTTTCATGTGCTCAACAAATTGAATCAGTAGATAACACATAGGCTATAGAAGGTTTCAATTCAACAACGACAATTATAATTCGCTTGTAGATATGGATGCTAGGCTTCATTCTAGGGGGTTATTTCAACTTCACTCCATCCAATTGATATGCTTGATGATGTGATGGCTGATTTCTAGGGCTGAGCACGGTGCGCCGGTTGAGAACCGGTTTTTGGTCCTGTGAACAGAAACGTTCGAATTTTGATCAAATTGACATCTTGCTGCACAGTTATATTTAAAATTAATGAATTCCATCTGTAAATCTTCGTCGCAACAGATGTAGAAGAATGATCTCTTAGCATGCAATATGATTAATCCAAAGAGAACATTATTCAATTCTATTTACGAATTCAATTCATTTTAAACTTCAAATTTCTAAGTGAAAAAATCGATACATTTCCTGATGATGTGAAAAAAAGTGAAAAAGTGACGAAAATAATAGATGATTTAAGTTCATGAGAAAGCAGTTTAGGACTACAGAATCACATTTCTCGCGATCTAAGAATCTCGGAGTTTCATAGTGGAAATACCATAGTCCATCTCATAGTCTCACAGGAATATGATATTCTCATGCGATCTGCTAGGATTGTATCATTACAGAGAGACTGGCTGAACCCGAGTTATGTCTATATGCTTACTCTCATGCACAGTAATTTGTAAATTGCGTTGTCATTGCTTCGATTCATTCCATTATTCCTGATGTTTTCAGGTATTAGGCCTGTACAGATAATGAATATCTTTCATGATTTTAAAGAAGTATCAATGATGAGCTCTTACTTAGCTGTATACTGCACGGGCATTATTTTTTAGAAACAATTAAAACCCGGATGCTTCGTCCGCCACTGACTTAGCAAAATAGTCAATGCAACTTTTTGCCATTTTCTGGTTGCGGCTAAGTTTGATGAGAGTCAATCGCAAATATCGGCAAAATGAAATTAAAAGAAATCTGAAAAGTGTGCCATATTTTCCTAGTACTTTATGACATTTGCATTCAATTCTGAACATTTATAACAGAAGATAGAGACCCTACCTTCTTCAAGATCTTGAAGTCTTTATGAACTATCAGTCTACAGTCTAGAGCGAAAAAGACAATATTTCGGTTGCACTTCAGTGCTTCAGTGCAACTTATAGAATTCTCGGTTCACCGAACGGTGCGCCAGTTATCATGCCCGGTGCACCGGTGCAAGCAAGTGCGGCTAGCGCACAGCCCTATTGATTTCTCTCGATACAATTGATTAGATTTGCATCAAAACAAAGATATCAAGTTATTTCCTTTTCCATTTTATATAACTTGCATGCAATATGATTTCTTCATTTTATCCTAAATATCCTCGAGACTTCAGTGTCCATTTTGATTTCTTATAGATTATTGATTGTTTCACAGGACAATTTTGGGACATTATAAAGTATGGAAATGTGCTTTGTGCTCTGGCTTCGAATATGGCTTCAGTTTCTAATATTGAGAAATGTATTGAATCTCTCCAAATCATTTTCCAATTACATGATGCACGCATTCTACAAAAAATGAAGACATATTACCCTTCAAATGACAGCCTGATTAATTATGATCAGATAAATTATGATAAATTTCTTCATAGCCCATGCAGCTCAGAGCACTAAAGTATGTGGCCGTCTAATTTGGAATTGGAGATATATGAACGACTTTCATAGAAAAATGATAAGTGAAATATCGGCTGACAATCCTACTTACTCAATAACAATGTAAGTAAGGAATAAGTAAGGAAGTGTATATTTTCAAGAAATGGAAATCACAAAAATTCAAATAAGTCTTTACAATGCATACATGCATAACATTCATGCAAAGTACGTGGTTAGATCGGTCGTGATAGGCTTTGATTAAGAAAGTCACAAGTCCACGGGAAAACCGAATGTAAACGACGAGATGTTCTGCAGAAAGGTTGGCGAAAAAGTCCCGAATATGACATTCTCTGAGGTACAAGTTCGTGTAGGGGATGCATAGTATTGTATGAACACATGTAAAAGAAACGAACAGCGCGCTGAATTCTTACAGATTGAAGTGGGGGAAAATTTTGACACTCACAACGCTTACCACATATAATCCTATGTACACGTTTCTGGAAGTTCTCCAGCTTAACTTCAATTCCTTTCGGCAAACGACAAAGCAAGGGTGAAGAATACAGGAGAATAGGCAAAATGATAGATTTATACACATCAACTAACTGCTTTACAGAAAACATAGGTCGCAAAGAGCGAATAACATAAAGTCTATGAGAACCAATTTTCAGTTTGGCTGAAAAATGGGTTTCCCAAGACAGCGATGAGCTCCAAAGAACACCCAGGATTTTGACAGAATCACAGATTTCCATACCTGGATAGGAATCTGAATGAGTATCTTCGCTGCGATTGCCTCGAAAAAAATTTGATGTTTTGATTTGCTCAAGTTCAATTGCATGTTGTTGAATGTAGGAATACCATATGAGATTTCAAGGTAAGTAATGTACAAATCAGAGGCCACGTTAGCGGCCGACGATTTGTCCATTACTTGCCGAGAACTCTCATGTGGTATTTCCATTGTCTACTTATATACATCTACATCTATCCATAGACTTCCTGTACCAGAACATTCTTCTGCAATATAGAAGTCTATGATCTTAGCAGTAACTTCTATGGTATAAGTATTGAAAAATGACGGCAGGGTAATACCATTGCTGCCTGCCGACAGCAGGCAGCAATGTAATATTGCAGTTTAGACAGCTGAACCGCAATATGCTATGAGGCTGAGGGCCGTCAGGCCCGAAGCCATAACTTATTGCGGTTCCGATGTCTAAACTGTAATATCATTTGTGTTTCGGTTTTCTATGTAGCTGAACTGCAATATGCTACTATTGAACCGCAATATACCCACGAAGCATAGACTTCTAAATTTCTCTGGACAGATAGGTTAAAATTGGCTTATACATGATCAGGCATGGACTCCTAAATATATATTACCTTACAAATTGACTGTCAATAAGCATAATCAACACTTTGGAAAACAGGTTGACTGCCAGCACAGCATGTATGCATATTTATGTACATTAGAAGTTAGGACGCATGAGCCTACACATGCTTATGCGCTAAACGCATGTGCTACACCTCCGCGTTATTTGCTAATTTTGCGATATTTCTTCTAACAGCTTTCTCAGAACTGAGGCATTTGAGATTTCATGAACAAATATCTTGCACATGCTGTTGAAAAATTTTACGAAGTAATCGGAAATGTGATGATATTCAACGATAGTCTCAGCATCGTCCTTTCATTTTTTAAAGAAAGATACTATTTTTTTCGACAATTATTCAGTTTCAGCTATAACTTGCTTAACCTGGAAAAATTGTCTTTCTTCGCTATTCTCACAAATAAAGTTTTTACATGAAAATTAAAAAACTATTCAGTTTCATCTCATACAATACCCTCCAGCAAGGAATGTATAGTTGAAGCACAAATACGTTTGGTGGAAAAGACTTCCGATGATAAATTTTACTCAAAAACTTTGCAGCTTCAGGGATGTCGAACATTGTCAACTCACTGTTTTTGACAGTGCATTCGCGACAAAAATCCCATTTTTTACATTTCAAGAGTGAAGGGCAGGGACCACTTATTTTATCGCGATTGTTAAGATTCATATTGAAATCAGTCTTTGCATGCAAAAAGTCTCCTGCATGCACTTCATCTTCTGTGGTTGACTACATGATATTTCATCATCAACATTTCTCAGACTAAATCCGGAAAACTTCAATACACTTATTGTTTTCATTTTCTTGTCACTCTCTGTAAGGTAGGGAATGGAGATAAAATAATTTTTGCACCAGTCATTTGATGTATCCAGCCAAAACCCTTCTCAATGTGATCTGGTTGTGCTTTTCCGAGCATTGGTCTCAGAAGAGTCTCCATTACAGGTCGGATCGCCTGATGACTGTTCAGACCTCCTTATAGAAGTAGTGCTCAGGTGGTAAATGCTTATTGTGTCCATCATGATTGTTTTCATGAAATTGAATGCAAAGAAGGATCTCCGTATAGTTCACTTTTCTGTTCCCCTTCATTCCAGGACATTCGTAGTGTGGAAATCAGTGGCTTCTCTTTTCTCTCGAAACTGACCCTTACATAACAATGGTCAATGTTTCGGTTGGAGCTTCCGTTGAATTCGGCTTCACGGAACTTTGTCAGTCTTTCCCAAATATTTCACAATTGAATCCAATTTCGAATTTCTATTGCTGGCTGGTCATCCACAGATTATCCAGAAGTCATCAAATTGAGAACTTTGGAAAACTTGTGATAGATGATAGTGCTGCTTGGAATCGATTTCTCTCTGTGATGGATGCAAATACTCGCAGATTTTTCGACAGTCAATGATGCGACGACGCCGAAGGGAAGATTTCAACTTATAATCGCCATTTTTAGTCCATTATCGTTTTGAGATGTCACAAACCCAGATGGAATGGTTTCTTTGTAAATTTTAGACAAAATTGTCATAACAAGAAATCTTCCAATTTTGTTTTCATTGCCACGACATATACTTGAAAACGTGGTCATACCGGATCGCAGCTTTGTAGTTGTTTGGAGAAGCATTCTAGACAGATAAAGGAATTTTGATGGCACTGTACTTTAGATCACGCTGTTTCATTTCTTCAATTTTTCTTCATTGCTTGCCATGATGATCCATGTCCTTCGTGGTAGCATTTGTCAGATTCATAGAATTGAAGGTTACACAAGACGTCACACAAGGTTGCACAAGAATGTTTAGTTGGGATATAATACTTTCAACTAAATCGATGCAATCACAAATTCAAATTTCTTTGTTATGCAGGCAGAGGAATGTACATTATTTGTATTACATCGTCATTGGATTTCGGTTCACAGCCAGCAACGGTATACTGCATTTCCTTGCATTTTGCATTCGAATAAGCTGCAAAATTCGATCTTTTGCAACACAACTGTTGGTTGGCCTGAACATGTATAAAATGATTTCAAATTTTCCTCACCCATCTGTCCAGAGAAATTTAGAAGTCTATGCACGAAGCATATTGCTGTTCAACATCATAGAATTCTAATTCAAATTTGGACTTAAATGGAATGATTAAAATGTTTTTCATATATCTACGTTCTTTATTCTGAACTGCAATATGCCAAACCGGCATATAGTGGTTCAGTATTTTAACTAAGAAAGATATACGAACCTAAACACAATGTACAAACTGTCATTATTCCTATATCATTGCGCCACAGATTTAGAAATATAAGTAGACAATGAAGAATTCATGCTGTACGTGTTCAATTAAAGAATCTATGGAAAATTAAAATTTGAATTTGGCCAACGGCTCAGCGATGAAACAATCATAGCTTCCGAGAGATTGCCCTTGAGTCCACACCAACGCATTGCTATTATAGTCTATGTCTCTCATAGAAGTAGATAATAGTACACTCTAGATTATAGTACTTTCTATGGTATTGTTAATTTCTATGATGTCTCTAGTCACGGAAGTCTATCTATAGAATGTCGAAAACTGCGCGGCGCAATATTGCATCGTGCACTTTTGGCCTTGTATTGGGTGCTTTTGGAGAACATAGAAGTATATATACTCATTGACAAAATTTTTGAAACATTTACTTCTTTAACTTTTTTCATTTTTGACTGGTATATATACATGTATGTATGATACCTTGATAATTTAGTCACAATCTCCACCAAGTCGCTAGCACAGAAAAACAACGCATGTAGCAGATTCAACTTTAATAGCACGTGTGCCCCCCCTGGCTCCGATACATTCAGTAATCCGAGATGGCATGGATTCACAAATTTTCTGAATGAAGGATGTTTCAAGGAGAAGCCACTGCTCTGTCAGTCTTTCAAAGAGAATCTTCAGGGACACTGGTGGAAGTGAATAGCGGTCTCTCACTCGCCGCCCAAGCTCGTCCCAGACTTGTTTAATGGTGACAAGTCAGGTGAGCGTGCAGGCCAGTCAAGGGTTTGAATGTTCAATCTCCTAACAGTGGCAATGACAGCCGAGGAGCGATGTGGTCTTGCGTTGTCGTCTTGGAAGACGAGATCTTCCACCTGACCACTGGGGCAACAACAGGAAGCACAATTTTATTAAGATACCTCTCTCCAGTCAACGTGCCTTTGATGATGACTGCTGTCGTTCGTCCGCCATGCCAAATGCCACCCCACAGCATAACACTTCCACCACCATATCTGTCGTGTTCTTTAATACAGCATGGGACAAAGCGTTCACCTGGAAGACGATGCACTCTGACACGACTGTCATTGAAATCCAGAGTGAATCTCGATTCATCGGTCCACAAGACTTTCTGCCAGTAATGGTCATTCCATGAGTGATGGGCATCACACCAGGCAACTCGTATTCTGCGATGCTCAAAACTCAATGGAATTAGGACAGCTGGTCGTCGCGATTGAATTCCAGCTTCTCGCAATCTTCGGTAAGCCGTTCGAACGCTACATTTTTGTACGTTATAAACATACATTTTTGTACGTTCGAACGCTGTATTTGAGGCACTCTTCCAGTGTACGACTAGCTTTGGGACTGACACAAATCTATTCCTCTTTGGAGTTAAAACTAGGCGTGTGTCTGTTCTTCCTGCAGACTTTCTTGGTCGATCAGATCCCTTCTTCTTTTTAACATCTCCTTCTGCTTTCCATCGACACCACCACCTCCAAACAACGACTCTCGATAGTTGCAGCTCTTCGTCAACACTCGCACAACTTCTACCACAACGAATCATTCCAATAGCCATACCTCTGGTAAACTGATCGTGTGCCATTTTATTTTACAAAAGCTGGATTTCAGTTCACGTTTATGTTCAATTTGTAAAAGCAATTGTGACAGTTGTATCGATATCAAAATTTGAAATTGGACCACCATTAGATCTTTCTCCATTCTCTAATGTGTTGAATGGTAATACATAGAAAGCGAGATATTGCATCATACCTGAGAAAAAAATGAAAGAAATTTCAATTCAAGCCAATGATAGTTTGTTTCAATAATTATGTCAATGAGTTATTACAAGTTTGAGAAAATTACAAAACTTTTGTATAAAACACAAAGTTAGTCAGATAATAGAAATGTTTCGATAACCAGCAAGGAAATGAAAAAAAACTAGTCTTCGCGATGAAAGAATGTTGGGAAACCATAAGCATCATCCAAACCAAGGTCACTTCTCCATCTAATGCGGGAACCTCGCAAGCAGTGACCCGAGGCTCTTATCAAGGCGAACATAATTTTCGTGTGGACGAATGAGCGAATGTTCTGATAATTTCCGTCCCATTTGTTTTCAATCTTTGAGTCAGCAATTTCAAAAAGGATTTTGCTTGTAACCCAACAGCTCCGTCGCACGAGAATATTAGCGGAGTAAAGTCGCATCTTCTGAAATCACACGCGTCTTTGTATTTTGACTCCTTTTGTCTTTCGGCTGCTGCAAGGATCTGTGTTGAGGTGCGGTTATCGCGAGATTCAGCGTCAAGGTTTAGTACCTGAACGTCGAACAACGCTGGTGTCTGCGATGTCCACACTCCTCGTACCAGTAGGTCAGCTCTCATCCCTTCTTGCGTGATGTCATTCTCCATTCTCTCTCTAACAATAGGCTCTTTCATTACATTGCGTTCTCCGAAAGCCAAGGATGCGAGGTCTCCAACGACATCTCTGATTTTTTGGGTACTTTTGGTGATAGCGATAGAAATTATCAACATAGAAATGTCGCTTAACTAAAGGCAATGACAGCACGACACTTGAACATGTCCATCAATGTCTAATTGCTATGTAGCCTACTTTTCCGCTGATGCGTACTCGTACATAGTAGGGGAAATCCGCCAGAAAGGTGCATTTTCGAGAATTTTCGTTCCACCGTCTTCTAGACTGAATATTCAACTCGTATTCCTGTAAATTTTGCATTCCATACTGAGATAGTATATCGTAGAATACTGGGCAATTATCTAGATCTCCATCTCGTGCTATCTTCTATTGAATATACCGGTTAAAATTGGAAAAAACACATTTTTTAGCTTTCCACAGCTCATATGCCTTTAATCATGCTACGAATTGTCCAGTATAATACGGATTTTTGACAAAGCGAGCGCCCGAGTTTGATCATCAAGACACTAAACTTTATTTTGATGACGTTCTTTTGTGCCTGAAAGTCATATGATTGAATAAACCGATGTTTTTGATGTTTCCAAAAATTCTGATGTCATCAAACCGACGCGCTTTTTGCCATCAGACCGACGCATTTTTTCGGACATCAAAAACATGTATTCATGTTCTAAATATGTCATAAGCATCGCCCAAGGTCACAGATCATTGAGTAAAAATCCTAGGATTCTGAGATTAAGTGATGCAAATCCATAGAATAAAGGGAAGCAAAAGTATCAATTAAATCCACCACAAATGTCATCAGACCGACGCGTCTTTGTCAATGTATGCTTGGTAGTATAGGAGGAATATTTGCAAACCTTATGATTTGCATGATTCCTGCATGATTTTGAAGTTCAGTGACTGAAGTAGAGCCTATAAGTATATGATAAAACAATTTTTAGAGCAAAATACAGCACAATATGTCATCAGACCGACGTTGTCGGTCTGATGACAATAGAATGTATACAATGAAAATATGTGAAAATGTGAATATGAATTCATGGCTATAGAAATAGAAATGGATGCAGATGTACCACTTCATTGTGGTTCATGCTGGCACCGATATTGTCATGCCAGGAACTCCTAAATATCAATTCCGCTATTTTATGTTGTAGGCCTTGAGACTAATTCAGGAGCCTAGGCTAAGTATGTCGCCTGAACGATGTCTTTCTCACACATTTAAACATTAGGCAGCTTAGTGTGGGCTCCAATATTCAGCAAGTAGCCTAACTAAAGCATCACACCATGACGAGTAGCGAATACCTCCTAAGCAAATATGTATGAAGTTTATTGTATTCACATCACAGCTGAGGTTCAAGCTCCGGTAGAGCACGCAGTCGTGCTGGTGATGCATACAGGGCTATTGTCTTCCATGCATCTTCCCATGCAGCATGCCTGTTGATTGGTCAACAACAAATTTTTGCTGCATAAGTCGATAAGCATTGCTTTTTTATTACTGTGAGTGATATCTTGTACACCGATGGACGCGTTAGCGAAGAAGAGAGAAAGAGATCGAAAATACCGTCTCAAAAAGAAAGATGATGAAGGATACAAGGCAAGGCGAAGAGAAATATGTAGAAATTCATGCAAGAAGAAAAGTGAGCAGTTATCAAGTGATAAAAGAATGCAAAGAGGCAAGTGGAGGAAAAGTCAACGAGTGTGCCGAGAAAAAAGAAAGACCAACCAGGGAAGTAATCGGGAAGAAGATCAATTGAATTCATCACAATCCAGCTCAAAGAAAGAAGCAGTTAATCAGGGAAAAGCAGAAAAGAAGATTACAAATCTGCATTCTTCGAAAAGAAAATCATCTGAAAAAGAAAGCTCTCTGTGGCGACTTTCAAAGCGCTTTGCAAATCTGAAGAAGAGATACGAAGGTTGCAATCTCTCCAATGAGTCTCGCGAACCTACACACGATGCAATGCCTTCTACGAGTAAAATGGTCAGTGATATCATGAAGAACCGATTACAAACACGAGTCAGTTTGCAAGCGCATTTATCCATGTTGCACGATTTGAATAGCGGAAGAAAGAAGATCCTAATCGAAACTGCCAGGAGGGTTTCTCAGAAGTATAGAGGTATGAAGAAACACTTTCAACGCACAACCAGAATCGCCAATAAAGCGCTACGTTAATCTCACCAAGTAAGTGAGCACCGCTCCACTGCACAGAAAAAGCAGAAGATTACTGAAAAAAGAATCAGCGAGTTTTATTGTCGAGACGACAATAGTCGCATGACAGCGGGCAAGAAAGAGACTGTAACGAAAAAGAAACTGAAAATGCAGAAGCGTTACATGCATTTTTCACAAGATTTGTTATACGAAAAGTTCTTAGCAGAGTCTTATGATCTTCAGATTGGCAGGACGACTTTCTACAAATACAAACCATTCTGGGTATTGCGACCTCGAATAAACGATAGAGAACAATGCTTGTGTATCAAATGCTCGAATTTGCAGGTAAGCTGTAGCACAATGTGTCTGTTGTTGATAATAAGTCTTGTATATCGGTAATTCATACGTATATTACATATCATATCATAAATGTATTTAGACATATTAAACTATCTTAATATGTTTACCTTATTATACTATTAATTAGGTTAAATACAGGCACTCTGCTTCTGCGGGCTATTAAATTTCATAAAAATCAATAAGCTTAATCAAATGTCGTATATCTACATGTAGTTCTCGATTGATTTTATCCATACTCAATAAGAAGTAGCCTGTTTGTATTACATGCTGTAAGTTTTATGAGAAATGAGTCGTATGTGCAAGAGCTTATGTCAATTATAATCGCTTGAAATATACTATCAAGCTGTCGCTTGAAATATACTTTTGTACGATTATAATACATTCAGTCAACCCATATTTTATTAAAATTGCATTAATTGTATATTTGATCAATGCAGACAATTTCTATTCTCTTTCATAGACTAAACTTCACAGTCCACATCTGCGTGTACGCAATAAGCAAACAAACCATAGGCCATTTTGAACGTTTCAGAAGTTGGATAGCGCTGTTGGTCTGGTGCAACGATTTGAGAATGATTTGAAGGCACACGCAATGCATGAATTCATGAGACATCAGTTGAGCGAAATTCGTGGAGTTAAAGAAAATTTGAAACAAGATGAATTATTGATTCACATAGACTTTTCTGAAAATTATTCTTGCAAGCGTGGTGAAGAGGTTCAGGCTGCTCACTTTGGCAACAGGTCGCAAGTTACGATTCATCAAGGTTACAGACCTGGATCTCCAGCAAATGGCTTTGTTACATTATCAGATGACAAAAGAAAATCTGCGGATGCGGTCGGAGGGCATTGCAATACTCATTGATTTATCTGTCGATTCAGTAAGAAAAGTAAGAAAAATTCACGTAAAATTCTTTCTTGACTTCTGTAAAATGAGGCTCTAAACAATTTGTTAACAAAAATGGGGTTATAATTTGATATTAAAATTTATAGCGTTCAATTTACAGCGTCGTCGACGCCGCATCAGTGAAAACATGAATAGAGTTCTTTCAATATTTTCTTATCAGACATTTTATGATGTAAATTATGTCGTCTATAGAGAGACGGCTGCAAGTTCATACCTGCATTCATATGCAATTTGAAGCACATTGTTAGACATGCTAATTTTTGGAAATATTAGTAGATAGTAAATTAATAAGGTTGGTACTTCTAATAGAGGCTACCAGAAAGGTACAATGCACAAAAAGCATATATATCAGACTAAAAATTATTTTCGTATTTCAGCTCATCGTTGTATCAGATTCGCCATCAAGCCAGTACCGAAACCGGAACATATTATATCTAATGACTCATTATATCTAATGAGATCAATGGAATCGATCGATCTGAGTAGTTGTACTCGGAAGCCGGACACGGCAAAGGACCAGCCGACGGTATTGGCGCGACCGTCAAGCGGATGGCTGACAATCATGTGGCACGGGGAAGAAATATTGATTCAGCCAAAGACTTGCTTACAATATTATCTGATTCGGAAACGAAAATATTGCATAAATTGGTGAGTAGCATATTGTATAGAATATAGCGTATATTTTCTAGTTTGCATTTATTAGCTTCAAAGGGGGAAAGTTGGTCAATCAATTCAGTTTAAATGAATTAAGATAAATTGCATGTGAAGGAATGCAAAAGGTCATATCTCAATATTTATTTATTCAATATCTAATTATCATAAAGTGTGCATTATTGTTTATTCTTGAAATTTTTGACATTATCATTTTGTAGGTGCATCAACGAGAGATCAACCAATGGAAGAATCTGCTCAGGAATCTCAAACCGATGAGTGGGATAATGAATTGTCATCATGTGAACTGGAACAACGGTCAAATATTTTAACGCGAACTGGCATGCCACTGCAGTCCTAATGCAGATTGTGATTGCTTCAACAAGAAGCAGTGGAAGTTTTTGTAACTGTATTTCTTGGATGCAGATGTTTTTTTTATCCAGAATGATCTTTTGTTGACACACGGACTTCTTTTATTCAAAGGATTTCTATTAATACAAAATAGGTTTATTTACATCAGAATATGCTAGTAGGTGTGAAGATTCCCCGAAACAGTCTTTATTGAGCAGTCTAAAATGATATATAGAGGCACAAGTTTAATTTCTAACAATCTAGGGTTGAATTCATCAAGCAGAAACATATTGCCATCAGACCGACGCATCTTGTCATCAGACCGACGCTTCTAAAAACTTAAATGCTTGAAATATCAAAATTGCGTGAAATGGTGTGGTTGTTACATCAAAATTCGTTGTTAGCATGATGATTTACATAGTTTTAGACTATCACATCAAAGATTTTTGAACTTTCATTTTTGACACACGAAAATGCACCTTTTTGGCGGATTTCCCAAGTAATGCTACTGAAGGACTATTCTCCGTGTCGTAGTTATTCATTGCTGTCATCTCAAACATGCTCGCAGTTATAAATTGCTGTCCGAATTCAAGCACGCTAGCACTTGCATTGTAATATGATTCTAAGATAAAATCATTGCGGTCAGAAATGCATGATGCATAGAAAGTACACAATACTCAGATATAATATTACAATGCAGTATAAGTTATCTAAATTCGACGGAAATAATGATAGAAGGTTGAGGAGCCGCTTTAGAGTTCTATCATTTTTTCCCGAGAACTTAGATAGCTACTTATGCATTTGTTTTTGGCTCTTTCTATGTTACTACTTTATTTGGAAAACTTGAGAGAAAACTTGTAAACCTCGATAATGTTCCGGGGGACTTATTAGCGGATTATCAGATGAAGATCTTTGCTTCGTGACAGCTGAATCAAATGAAAGATATATCTTAGAATTAAGCGATCAGTCTAAAGCTGACTTGGAGAAAGTTAAAGAACTGTCCAACTTAATAGAAGATCAGTTAGAGCATTTAAGCTCGACAGAGCATGTGAAAACACTAGCTCTACAGCAAATCAGACAAAGCTACATGTTTTGTAGCATAAATCATTCTTGAGACGGAATGAACCGAAAGAACAATTTGAATGTATTTGAACGTAGAATGATAAAGGCCAGGGACGCACTACAAATGGTGAAGGCAAGAAAGTGGCAGTGGGCAGGAAATAATCCCAAAGATTAACAACATGGAGACCATGGGAAGGAAAACGAAGAAGAGGAAGACCGCCAAGAAAGTGACATGAAGAAATTGCGCTGTTCTGCAACACAATCTGGCCACAATTAGCCGGAGACAGAAGGTGGTGGAAGTGTTATACTGAGGCCTTCGCCCTGCAATGGGCAGAGATAGGCTGATAATGATGTACTTCTATTTGAACAATTAGTTGCGACTTTTTCTTGCTCAAGCACGAAAGAAAAACGGTGAGTTCCATTCTCCTGCAAATCTTATATGCATGAGAGCATGAATATAATGACATCTGACGTCTCATGAAATCAATCGTAGCATAAATATGATTGACCACGAAGATGTCAAGCGTATCAACCAAACGTTAAAGGGAATGGTGGCGATGTTTCTATCAATGAACAGAAAAAAGTCGCAAAAATATGATCGGTTCATCCAAATGATACGACAAAAATAATAGATTATTTTCGATTTGATGGTGACGGAGACAATAGAATATTGCAAAAGGAAACAATATTCAACATACACGTATTATTGTATTTTCAGTTGAGAGGAAGGGAAAATTTAAGATATATAACCAAAGATGCATTCGGTTTCGCGAATGACAGTGACAGAAATTTCTATTGTTGCATCTAAGTGAACTTGCTGCATAAAGACGTTCGGATAGCGAAGGAGTTTTCTGATATGAAGCAGGCTTGGATGTATTCAGTTTCCAATGATGATGACAGACGATGTCCTGTTCAGTCTCTCTTACTAGAAAAATTTGCTGGAAATAAAAAAGGACAATTGCTTATTCCTTTTAATCACAAAATCAAATAAAATTTCATCGCTAAAAAAACACGCGCTATGCGCTTCAGCATTATCATTGTGGCCTTCTTTAAATCGGAGTTTTAAAGAATAATTCATGACTACCCGCTTTTTTCATACATTGCTGCACAATCCATTACAATTAAGCACAATATTATTAACAGAGATTGTCGGGCAACAATGTATAACTGCGAGCATGCTTGAGGGGACAGCAATGACAGCGTTAGCAGCCGAGGTTGATAGTCATTGTTGTCTCACAGTTGCACTGCAATATGATTCTACGGTGAAATTAATATTTGACGGCGTGTAGGCCACTGTCACACAGAATAAGGCGTCTTCCATCTTCGATGTCACTCGCCCTTTTGCACATTCTTCATAAGGCGGGATGAGACGATTTTCATCTGCCGTCCACCGCCTTCCATCGTCCATCGTCCATCTTCCATCTTCCACAGACCACAGTCACACTAGGGAAATCCATTTCCGATTCAGTCAGCGCTATTTTTTATCATTAACCGTTGCTATGACTACTGTCT
The DNA here is from genome assembly GCA_907163375.1 of Prostheceraeus crozeri. NCBI lineage: Eukaryota > Metazoa > Platyhelminthes > Polycladida > Euryleptidae > Prostheceraeus > Prostheceraeus crozeri. The sequence continues at coordinate 26,581 of CAJQUW010005047.1, forward strand.
AAGCTCTTCTCTTCCTCATCCTTGTCCTCGTCCGACATGGTGAACAAAGAGCTGTTTTCCGATACATTGCTTCTCTTTGAAAATCACAGCTTCCTGTATCTTCCCTCAGACGTCACTTCACGTTATTCTAATTTTAAAACAGTCCCGCGACTGATGCCTGATGGATGATGGAAATTAGCTTCATCAGCCACATAATTTCATGCTTTATGTCCGATACGAGACGCCTTATGACTTTTCCTGTGTGACAGCGGCCTAACTTGTAATCGCTTGGAATATTGTTGCCCGAAAAAATATGTATCAGATAACTACCTCTAGGGTAAACTTTCCTAATTCGGACACTTTTGACTACAGACGTCTTATATCCCTATACGTCTTACGTCCCTATCTAAAGCATTACATCTCACTTGCCTAATTTGAACACTCCACTTTCCTAATTATGGACACTACTTGCCTAAATATGGACACTTATTTTGTTGCTTATCAAGCAGTAAGACACGAAAATTAAGTCCAAAAAAGTCTCGATCACCATCTAAAATTATGAATTGAGAAATTAAAAAAGGTTATCCAACTTCGTATTAATTATATTGATGTACGTGTAGCATAGGACTAGTCAAACTCTGTCAATGAAATTCAGTCAAGCTATTTCGTCAGGAAGTCAATAACGTTTCTGACACATGCCTTACAAAAAAAATGTTCCGATAGTGCTTTTTCCACCGCATTTTGCATTCTCCCACCTCTGACACTCTATGCACTGCAGCCAGTCATCTTCGCTTGCATCATTGTAGTATGAGATCAGACATTGAGGACATGTAGGCCTACTTTCATCCGTTTGAACGCTTGATGTTGATAGTGTTTCATTGAGATTAACATTGAAACGGTAGCTAGTGAGTAAAGCTGGCTCTCTCATTCGCTTGAAGGTATCTTGAGCTGCTTTCCGACTTGACTGTATGGGAAGCTGCAGCAACTCTGTAAAGGAAATTTCTCCAGTCAATGTTTGAGGCTCCATACGTGTACTTGATTCCAGTGCGAGGTATGAGGAACCATCATTATCGACAACAATTTCATCTGCTCGACTGTCGGGGATGTTCATAGGACTCTCACTCATGCACGATGGCTCTTCAACATGATTCACGACTGGGTCATCGGTTACAGGTGGATTTATGTCGTATTCGATTTCCGAAACTACCTCTTCGATTGGATTTATCGGTACGATTGGAACATCTATCTCCAGTACATTGGTATCATTCTGTGATACAAATTCGGAATAAACATTTTCGAAACATATCTCATCAGCAGACGATCCCAACAATTCCTTTGAAATGATGAAGGCTTGCTTAGGAATCGCATTGAATGAGAGTGGGCACAAACTACTCTTTCGAAATCCAGAGATGGCATTTTCAGGCTTACATGCTTTATTCCAAGCAGCAGTGAAGACTTCTCTAAAATTTGCCTTTGAAATCACCGACCCAGGATTGCTATCCATGTAAATACGACACTTTTCTCTCCAAGATCTTTTGAAGGGTCCGTAGACACTTACGTACAAGGTTTGAAGATAATTTGAGGTGTGAGACGGAAGCCCCAAAATGTCCACATTGTTCTTGTTCGCTTCTTCAAATAAGATAACACTTTCATGGCTTGTGTGACCGCCCATGATTAGAGCTGCTCTCTCATTATCAGAGCGATATGGAAGATGTTTGACGAAATGGCGAAACCATGCGAGGAACAATTCTTTATCGATCCATCCATATTTGGAAACTTCAATCAATGTTCTTGGAGGTAGGGATTCAATCGTGGGTTTCCTAGTCCTTTTGAAAATAATCATTGGTGGTATATAGTTTCCCTCTGCATTACAGCAACCAACAATTGTCGTGTTTGAGCCTCGCTCAGCAGATGAAAGTATTTGAACATTCTTTGCTCCTCTCTGAGCTAAAACCTTGCCACCCTTAGTCACAATTTGAATGCCGGTTTCGTCGACATTGTAGATACAACTTGGAGAGTTAAGTAATCCTTTTTCAGACAAAGTAGCCTCAGGACATTCATAATATGCTTCCATTCCCAAGGCTCGGTTTCGGGACAAATTCTCTGGTTGCCTCAATGTCACATTTGGATTTCGTTTCCTGAACCTGAAGGCTGACCACCATTTCCAGCCTGCTCGTTTTTCAGTCCTATTGAAGCGATGTGGAATACGATTTATTTCACAGTATTCAAAGACGAGTTTCCTAGCCGAATCAACCGTCATTAGGAAGCCTCTTTTCATTGAAAAAGTGTCCAAATTAGGCAAGCGGAGTTAAAGATGACAAAAAAATACACAAAGTCCTCTAGAAGAAAAAGTACACTACCTAGAAACATGCGATAAATTGCAAAAGAAACTTCAGAAATTTTTCTGTCAATTCATATAAAATACTCATGGAAAAGACTTAAGTTTGACTTCGTAATTGTACTCTGAACTTAAGGAATTTTTCGCTAATCCTTAGCACTCACACACAAAGGAACGACTTTTTGGACAGTGTTTAAACACTTTAGCCGGTCTAACTAGTAAAAAAGTAAGGCGGATCGAACCGTTAATAAATGAGGTGTCAGATCATCTTACTTACAAAAAAGGAAGTAGTGATTTTCCTGTACAATTATTTACAAGAGAGTCCTGGATACGTAGAATATAAATTGATTCGAGAGCAAGTTGCGCGGTGTGATCTCATTCAACTATCAAAATGGCCCATTTAAGACATTTGTCCGGCATTTCCCCATGGTCTGTTGATGGGTTGTGATGATAAGAGTGGTAAGGATTTCCAACTCTCGATTCGTAGGATTTAGCGTAGGTCGGTTTGAAAATACAGATTGTAGAATTTTCATCAAAGGTGTTGAGAAAGTGCAGTGTAGTAATTTTTGTAAATTCCATTCAGAAATGAAAAAAACGTAGACAAGTGGATTAACGACATTCCTAACATCATTGATTAAGAGAAAACTACAAAACTATGAGTATTTGTGCATGAGACTGGCCTTAAAATACGCCAAAGAATTGAATAAGAAGTGGACATCTGATAGCCATGCAATCTATTATTTTTCAATCCTTGCTTTAACAACACATCAGGTATTCTGCGTGGAATATATGTTGAATCAAATTCCCGACGAATTATGTGAATTTAAAGAAATCTACAACTGAGTGTGAATTATTGATCGTAATTTCTTACCATTCTACAAGAATCTGCAGCTGAAAGATTATGCTATCGATTTCATTTACAGAGAATGTCGTGTTTAGTAGCACCACCAGAAATTCTTGACCATGGATGCTTACTGATGAAGGCTTCAATTAGTCTTGCTTCAAGCTTATTCATATTTGACATCTGAAAGGATACTCGGGTACGTAACTTTTCTCAATTCCACCCACAATGCTTGGCTAGCATATATTGGAGAGATTATCACATTTGGGATATGTGCTATACTTTTTGAAAACTTTGAATGACATATTATCAAATCGATCAATTGCTGAATGGATTAATCCAACAGTTTTGAATGAAGACCTAAAAATCCTTTTAGAATTGATTGAGCTGTCTGAAATTGAATTCGAAGGGGCAGGTATAGTGCATCACTTATTTTGCAATCATCGAAATTGTATACAGCAAACAATGATTTGTTCTTCCATTTCCTTATCCTACATTGACGGTAAACATTGAAAGCTTCCAAAATATTTGATCGGAATCAGAAACAGTAGAAATTTGCAAAACCGCATATTTTCGAGCTCTCTTGGACAAGTTTTGGTGTGTGATGAGATGAAGACTTTATCATCTCTTAGATGTTGCGGAAAACACATTATTGGACATACTGGTGACTCGCGTAAAAAACAGTCCGTAGTTTGTAGCAATGATGGTAAAGCCCTTGTTTTCGAAAACCCATCCGTGCATTTGTCATACGTCTCTTACCAGTAGTTGCACTGCCTTCAAAATTGATCATGCAATTTTTAGTGAATGCTATTGAAATTATGAAGTCTTCTGGTCGATATCCATACTTTATCTAAAGACAGATAATCATGTCGCAAATCGAACCCTTTTTTTCACTGGTTCAGAAGGATCACGAAAGCGCAAACAATTTCTCAGTGAAACATCAACTGATCACAAATTCAGCTACACAGTCACAAAAAGTCTGGCAAAGATTTCAGATTAATGAGTGCTTTTTGGTCGGGTATTACTGATCTGTAACAGAGAGGAGTGAGATAGAAAGGTTATCGTCAATTCGACTAACAGAATTATCATATTAATACTTTCCATCTGTCTTCGTTCGAAAAGAAAGAGAAAACTTGTGTTCTTCAGGTGTATGACAATACATATATCTTATAACTGTAAAGATGCATCTGCATTCAGATAATTTTCTTGAAATTCGGAAACCATTGAACAACCGTATAGTGTAACTGCTCAAAAAGGTTCTTAAAACTCATGAAAGCCATATGCCCAGAAGGCTAATTCGCAAGAAAACCGGCCTAAGCTAAATCCTACGGATTGAGAGTTGGAAATCCCTAATACTTTCTATGCTTCATAGACATTTCATGTTACAGTGAACTTTTTCAAAGGATGAGATTTTATGATTGGCCACACACTTTAAGTCATTTATAGGGGTTTTATGAATATTAGGTTATAATATAATATAATGGTTATGCTGATATTTTTCCTAAGGTAAATGAATGAACGTTTTTCGGAATTGACACACTTTGGAATTTATGGAACTCATGTTCCTGCAATTTTATGTATTCTGCTGAATATGGTAATACACAAAATGACTGAAATGATTAGAATTTACTGACAAAACATGTGTTGATACTTTTCTTCAGTTAATTCTCTTCAATTTGCTTGCCATCATAAGGATGAGCTGGCCCTCACAACTGTAGTCGCGTAGTCACCTCAACGAAAAATCTTTGAAAAGCGCTCGAGTAGTTCTTTAACGTATTTACGGATAATTAACTACAAGATGGGCCAGAAGTGACTACGTTTCAAATATTACTTTATTCATAATATCAAAATCACTAAAATATCATTCAAAAGCTCAAGTATCAAATGAATCTACTTGCAGGCCGTTGATGTCAATGCACAAAGAGAGTCTTCGGAATGTGCGATTGTGGATTCTTCGGAGAAGTTCTTCATCAGCATCAATATCTTCGAAAGCTTGTCTGACAGTCACTTTGATGTTATTTCTTGTTTACGGCCACTCATGGTGAACTTTTCTTTTCATCATACCCCAAAGGCATTGTCATAAGAAGTCAGGTCAGGGCTTCTTGCTGGCCATGGGACTGGACCGAATTTACCCACCATCACTGGACCGATTCACATGCAAACTAATTATACTTTCACACATCATTTCGAATAAGCCGGTCGAATTCGTATTGCTTTTAATCATCCTGATTTTGGTTTCCGACTTTTCCTGTTCCATCAGGAGATTTCTGCCACTTTCAGTCATGAAATCATGTTCATCTGATTCCCATTTCTGACAATTGTGACTGTATTCAATGAAACTATCTCTCTCCTCTAATCATATAAATTGATAAAAATATAGCCTCTAGAATGGAAGTCAACCTTCATGTAATGCACATTAGTGGCACAGAAATCTCATGCATTTTCACTTAGAAGTACTTGTTAACGGTTGAATCATTGGGTTAGAATCAGTCACATGTGCAATTCTGTGCTTTTCATCGGTGGTTGATGCAGTACAAGCTTTTTTGTAGTTCTAATAACTCAGTGGAAAAAGGCCCACTCAGTTACTCACTCAGGTAAACTGTAGACCTAAATGCAAAATTGCACAGCTGCATAAATGTAAAATAGATGTAAGCCTGTCGAATTTTCGGCGAACAGAAGATCGCTTGCATTAAAACTCATGATCAAAAGGTTTTCTAATCAGATGACAAGTTAGAAGCAGAAAATTATATATTCTTCCCTTTCTGTTCATAATAATATCAGACACCAAGTTTATTACTCATATTTACTGAACTGCATATTGCTGTAGACATAACTGAGTGCATTACTCACATTTCTCTGAGTGTATGAAATTCAGTATATCTCAGAGACATTAAAGTTATGGCAAAATTTGAAAATGTGGGAGGGAAACCAGATGTTCTCAAAACTCTTTGACTTTCATTGGCGGTTGCAGCGCCAAATAAGATCTCTCCTAGACGAAAGTCTGAATGAATTGATAGGTGTAAGCTGCTCAAAGTAGTGAAAATTGGGAGTTCAATGATGCAAAGCAATTATTGTGATATTATATCAACCAATGGTAAGTTCGGATACTATGATACAAAGCGGACGCCAGAATAATACATATTCAGCGAAATATAAGGGTCCAGATTCTGAGGTAGTTCACTGTTCAGATATCTTCTGTCAAACCTGGTCAACTGCAGGCAACATGTATCGCGTATTCATCCTAATTTTGGCTTTATTGTGCATCGTGGAAGGAAAACCAATGGTGAGTTTCTGCTAGATCAACGGAGTGAAGCTTAAGTTCAATGTATAGATTAGGATAGCCATAATAAGTTTATATAGAACCAAACATAATTGTTGGGTCAGGAAAATTCCTTTATTAGTGAACTGACACAATTTGTGTGTGATTAGGTTCAAGAGCATGGTAGTGGATAAAAATTATGCTTGTATTATTCCTTGATTTCATTAATTTATAATTTTTGGTAGTGGTTATTTTATCTAACAAATAACTGTGAATTCTTTAGATCAGCGAGAAAGAGTGCAAATATGGACGATTAGCTTTTCCTTGTAGCATTGAGTAGGCCTTGGTTAGTCATTTTTCTCATCAGTTTTAATTGGGAAGTCAAGTACTGAAGGCGACATATTTTATTTTTACTCGCTTTATTTAATTTCCGCCTTCTCTTGGGCCATCATCAAAATCAGAGAATCTAAATACGAATGCTGGAAAAAGTTCAAAATTTATTATGCGTCATGGCATTCGACTTCAATATTAGTGCTGGAACCTCTGCTATTTACAAATCCAAGTGATTCAAGTTGGAGAGTTGATTGGAGTCGTTGACTAAGATCTCGCGATATTGTTTACCAAATAACGTAAATCATGCCAGCATTATGATGGCAAGTGAAAAACATACAATCTAAATTGTATAGTCATTTAAGCAGCATTGTAATTTGATGATGAACAGCAAAGTTGGAGAATAAGCAAATGATCTAATTCTTCTAAATTTTCGCTGATGTCTACATGTACTTTAACGACTTTTTTTGGAAAAGTGATATCAATTCGTATTCATTCAATTCAGAAGTCATATATGTCTATCTTACATGCATTATTTTTAATTTAACTTTTTATTTTTGATATTGTGATTATCATTTTTGACAAAATTGCAACCGTATGCCACGCCTTACTCTTTCCATTATTGAGATTTCACTGCCAAATATACACGCCTATTGTTATTATCATCATTATAATTACTATCTCAGCAGAATCTCCACAGATTTAACCACACTGAGGCATCATTCAGCTTTATGAGTCAGATCAATGGCGATCATGTTTGAGCGATCAGAGAGTTAGATCCATAGGAAATGCAGGTATATCCACTGACTCCAATGGCCAAAGGACCTCAGTTGAGACTGGGAATTAGTCCGATGGCGTTCTATGTATGTCTTTCCACATCTTCCTAATTCTGTGTAACCTGTTAAGCGCAAGCTGTGACGACAATGATATTTTGAACTCAATTTTAGACTATATTATTTTTATGATCACGCTTCATAATTAAAGTCTATTGTGATTGTGGACTAATTCAGTGGTGGCAACCAAGTTGTGGTAGCAGGTGACAGGTAGTGGACAGTGAAAGGACTCGCGGGTTTAACATTAGAAGGACCAAGAAGTCCATAGCGGACAAAACTATAGCGGACAAAACTAGTCCATAGAGGACAAAACTATTTGACCATAGCGGTCAAAACTGACCGGCATATCTTAAGTTGTTAATTAAATTATTTTCATCCATTCTATTTTACATATTCACTTATATTATTGCATCAGCTATTATTTTAGTCATTACCCGTAATGTCCGATGTCATAATATCACATCTAAGCCGGTGTTGCATAATATGACATGTACATGCTATCATCATGTACGATGATGTGATTACAAGAAATTGAAAAAATAATGATAATTTGATGATTTGAAAGATTCCATCAAAATCGACTACCAGAGAAATTAGGTATTTTACATGAAAATTTCTTTTGAACATCCAATCGACTTGTAAAGAAATGGAACAATAAAAACTACTTCACTTCAGCAGCAATGAAACATGTAGCAACTGCCTCTCTTTTACCATTCCGCAGCAACTTTTTTTGCACACTCCGCATTATGTTATAGACTTATTTGAATAGCCATACTGTCATTTTCTCCGCCAAGGCCAACATTCTCGCGATTCTTGAATCGACTACAATGAGATTGCGGCAGGCTCACTTCTGCTTTGTCTCTGTCTGCACATTGTCTTGAGATACAAGTAGTATATGCTGTCGCTGTGATAAATCGTATGTAGCTGTCATTCGAAATAGTGACGATGATTTTATTCCCGCCATATCAATGAGGTTGAAAAACACCGCCATTGGCAAACGCCGACTACCAGCTTTGCGTGAATGGTATCTCGACATCTGGTCGAAAATAACTACTCCACATTTTGCAGTGTTGTAACATGAAATCGTTTCAGGAATCCTTTTTTGGATGTTAATCAAATTCATGATAAACTCACGACGCTGGATCCGAGCTTTTCCCTGCAGGCACTTGTTCATGTTCGAAATCACGAGAGCAAATATCGATTCAGTCCTTGAACGTGATGCTGCAGAAGTTCAGCTGTTTCGTGATCACTTTTACTGTCACTGTCAGAATAGTCCGCATGCTAGTCACTATTCTGTATGTCTTCGTCGTTGGAATCATTCCAATCGATTCTTTGCAACTCAGTCAGTATCTGATTAGCAATGAGCCTTCTTGGCTACTCATTGCTTCGATCACCTTTAGCTATACGGTTGCTAATGAAACAGTCATGATATCTACACAGTCACTGACTAATGAATTCCATGACCTTATTCATCATCTCCTCTCCATGGTTCTTAGTTGCTTTTTTGAAGACATCAATCAATGTTGATTGTCGATATACCAAAGGAATTTGTGCAAAATTGAAGCAAAAAATGATATTCAGTACGTGTCACTGCACATCGAATTTTCATGAAATTGTGAATATGAGAGATTTTTGGAAATGAATCGCCATGGTTCAGCTGTAACAAAATAGAAATCAAAGACTTAATAAATCATGCGTAGTCCATGGTTGACCTTTCCATGTGAAAATCATTGCTCATGCGATACATTTCACTAACGTTTGACAATGCAACAATCCGGTTTGAGACTACACGCTTATTCCAATTTCTATTCGAAAATTGAATTCAAATTACAAAAATTCTGAGCGATATTAATAAGCGGTCATTTTTGACCGCTCCGGTCCTTGTAGGTAGACACATAAAACAAAGAAAGTAATAGGTCCAATCAAATTTTAATGCGACTAATATGAAGCCATTACATATTCAAGAAAAGTCGGAATATCGAATTTGATAGAAGCTATAGCACTTCGTAGTTTAGCAGCGGTGAAAAATGACCGGTCTGTCCTTCTACAGTGTTGTTCGATGAAACTGAATCACCTCTAAATTTTCCGAAAAAATGATCAAAAACAACTATTGTTCGATTCAATTCTGTTGATTAGCATTTGACCATTATCAAAAACATAAAAGAAGGGAAAGACTGACAAAATACATGTCAAACAAGTATCTCAGATGATCAATAGTGAATTGGACCACCTCTTACTCTCATGCATTCCCTGATTCTGGAAGGCATTGAGTCAATCAAGTTGGGCCACATTTTCTTCAAATCGTCATCTCTTGCCCATTCTCGCAGCAATGCGTTGATCAGTTCTTGTTTTGTTGTCAACGTTTCTTTTCTTATTTTGCGCTTGAGGATGGCCCAGATGTTCTCAATTGGTGATAGATCTGGAGAGTTCACAGGCCATTTGAGAACTCTGACGCCGGATTCATTCAAGAGTTGCATAGTTTTTCGTGATGTGTGGCATGGCGCTAAATCTTGCTGAATGATCGAGTTGCGGAATGATTTTATTGAAAGCTGACATATCACATAAAATTCTGTGAAAAATACAAACTGTAAAAAGTACTTGCACGAATTTTTCAGCCACTTTACTTGGAAAAAGCAAATTCTCATGTTAATAATTCGATGTTTTGTTTGATGAGACACTTGGTATCGCCATCCAATGGCTCCAGTCATGAATAGAATTCAATAGTTTGATTCCAAAATGTTCTTCTGATCGAGTATGAGCCATAACAACTGTTGTAGCGTGGATAATTTGATTAGCGTTGTGACAAAGCCGATAAACATTGATGATAGTGTGCTGGACCTGGTATAGACGATAGGCCTAGTAAGCAATTGAGTGTTGACCCAGTGTCCTATTTATCGGAATTCTCTGGAGCTACTGAATTAATTTATTGAAAGCTGACATGTCACGTAAATTTCTGAGAAAAGTACAGACTGCAAAAAGTACTTGCGCGAATTTTTCAACCACTTTACTTTTACTCCAAATATCAGTAAAATCTGCCGAAGCTTAGTTGTCCTAGTAAGGTCTGTCTTGGACGGAAAACTTGTTGCAGGTTAACTTTTGTCATCATAAAGTTTCAGAACATAACCAATATGAACTAACTGAATGATTGGTGAAGCCTAATTTAGCAATTAATATGCTACAGTCCGTTTCATAAAAAGTGGATCATCCTAAAATTTGACTAAATAAAACATAAGTATGATACAGAAAGCATTTTTCATGTTATTTCATGTCCCTAATATATTTAAATGTTCTTATATAATCTGATAAGCTATGATACAGTAACGGTTCTTAAGAATCTAATATTTTGTGGCCCTACCCTTATTGTCAATGACATTACCAATTCGTCTACGCATTGATTCGATGATATCGTTGATTTTTGACTAATCTAACTTTCTCCACTCTCTTTTTAACAGTGACGTAAGTCTCGTTATGGTTCATGTGTGCTTTGTATTGTTTTCAACCGGTAAGAGATAGATTTCTAGCTGAAAGCAATCAGGAGTGCTGCCAACACCACCGCAACGAAGTCAGGAAGCTATGGAACATGAAGTCCAGTTAATCACATGTAGCAGTTACATTATTGTTGATGAATAATGGTGCTATACTGGCTCTGATTGACCGATTTTCTTTATTTTTGTTTTGCTTGATAGCTTTTGGCTTGTAGAACAACATATTACATAACAAAGGAAACAAATGTAATTTTATAAGAGTGAGGTATGATTTTGTGTAACATTGCTAAATGAAGATCAAATTATCTACTACTTTTTTATCTATAACAGGAAAACAACTCAATATTCATGCTTGAAATTTCCAACAATGATATCAGTAAGCACAACTGACATATCTTCCAAATTTCAGAGAAATTCGTTCAAGTTTGGTGGAGTTAGACAAAGATGAAGTTAAGGCGATGTTTAAGGGTGATCCATTTTTTATGAAACAATCTGTATGTAGCAAAGAAAAGAAGTTATCAGGAATGTACCTCAATTTTAATGGAGTGATTCAGTTTCATCGAACAACACTGTAGTGTTAAAGTTATCTTTATTTCATACTATTAAGCATGCATGAGTGCTGCTGCACCATGATGACACGTCCTGGCACTATATTACATAATTGCGCATGTAGATGCATAAAGCAACATTGCACACAACTAAAATAATTTGTTGCTATCAAGGAATTTCACTTTTCTTCTTATAATCTATTTGAATACAGAAAAGTAAATGGGTTTAGCTAGTTACGGAAGCTTGTCCTTTACGTCTATGTAGGGACCTGCGAATCGGAAAATTTTAAGTAGAATCGATTGTCGAATCGAATCCGGTCGTGATTTGCGAATCGAATCGAATCATTCAAAATTTGCGTAGTCTTTCTTTAGCTTTTTGATTTACGGTTTGCAAACCCGAGGGATGTTGAAGATTTTGTGGATTCTCAACATGAGCAATCAGCAAGTCTTCCAAGGAGTGATGGGGAGTTGCTAATTACTAGCAAAAAACATTTTCAAACTTTTCGGGCTTGTAATAAGGAAAAATACGATAGAAAACCTTGAAACCACATTGTGTATCACTTGTATTTGTAATTCAATTCAATATATATGCATCTCTCTCTCTCCACCAGAATGATTGAGTGATAAGTAAACAAAAACTACGTGCACCATTTGCAAATGCGATGTCAAAAGAGCAATCTATCACCCATTGATGCTATCCAAGCAACGAAATATAGAGATAAATGGAGAGTGCTGAACATGTCATAAGCCTAACGTTCCGGGGTAGAGCATGGACCAAAAAGTAGACAGTTGCACTTTTAATCATAAACAAAGTACATATAAATATCAAAGACGTTTTTAATAGCTATTTTTAGATGCATTAATGACATGGCACTCAATGAAACAAGCTGTCAAGTTAGCGTTTTTATTTTATTTTTGATAAATGCTTTTCACTCCTTATAGCTCTTCCTATCTCGACTGACATATTGATACTAGATTAGAAGTTAGACCGGTGATGTTGATTTGACATTCGACTTCACATTGGCATTGTTTTGCCAGAAAGATAAGTTTGATGATGAAAACTAGGTTCATGGCGTCAGGCTTACATTTAGGTTGCTTAGAAATCCTTTGAATCTTATCTGTGACTGGAAGCGAAACCTCCATCAATCGCTCCTATACTAATTTTCATGAGCTGAATATCAGTAGATTCTATCATTTCTATCTTCATTTTCAGAAAGCGATAATAGAGTTTTTGCAAAAAGTTCTCAAAACAGTGTATCGTTGAATAATCGTTCCACTTGTAGCTTCCCATGTTATCACTCTCCGCGTATTTACCAGCCTTGTGTATCTCTATAGTAGGCAAAAATGTGCCAACTTCGAAATTCGTCACTTAACTTTGGAAGTCGGCATAATTTATCTCGGTAGATGCTTGAACAAGTACATAGGATTGCAGAATACTTTGATCACTGCAATGTAGACTACTTGTATGAGCTTGAACTAGTCCGCGCATGAAAACTGAAAATCATGGAGACTCGGTTTCAAGATTGCTCCCTGATTTAAAAGGTTTTCAGGAAACTATGCTTACAGCCGGCTGCAAGTCATCTGAAAACTCTGCAAAGGCTGCAAAATTTTGCTCTGCAAACGTTGTTTGTGATATGATCACGCTTAAGAAAATACTCTTGAGGTTGAGCATGAAAGTAGTAGGAACCCATCGAATTGCTAATTTAGCAAGCATTAAATCTCCAAGGCTGTCATGACACTGAGAATCTGTAAAATACCATCATTCCTTCTGCATTACAATCATATGATCACTCCGTAGCAACTTCTTCAAAACTGCAAAAGTTTGCATATCTCACATTTAGTAACAATTACCAACTATGTCCCCCTAGAGTTCATTTAATAAAATCGAAAGTGTATACACATTGGGGATTTAATAAATGCGGAGTTACCACTCTACCTAATATACCTACTCTATATGGAACGTACCGTGGAGCATGTGCGATCAGTTGCTTCGACTAAATCGTGTTCATGAATCGACGTCTTCAACCGCCTTTAATGCTTATTACCGCGTAGCTTGCAGTGCATCCACCATAATTGAACGAACTGTCTATGTTATTTGGAACACGAGACGCGAAGCTTCGAGTGCTTTAAGTAACATAGACAATAAGTTCAATTACAGGTGGATGCACGATTTCATTTTATTTCATTTATAATGAGAGCTCAACAAAAGGTAAACTACTTACACACATTCAACAGCCTCAACTTTTAAACAGAAAGTTTAAACTGTACAATTCAAAATACAACATATCGACTCAAGACGATCGTCATAATACTTGTAACTACAAGAACGCTATATAACTTTTTTGCAATATTTGAAATTTAAAAAAAATGCAGGGGAGGGAGTCAGAAACCAGAGATGACTATAAAAAAGGAGGTAGTGAACAAAGTTAAAAGACGAAAGAATTGACAATAGGCGATTAGCAGAATGTAAAAATGTGTCGATACTTTTGAACGAATGATGCGCCAAATTATTCAACAAGAGTTTACAATTCAGTAAATTATATGTAGGAACATTATTAACGTGATTGTTTCATCATAGAAGTGAACAGAGTGCATGCCTGTATAGGTATGGCAGTCGTACTTTTCGTCGACACGTTCATATCGTCGACACGTTCATTTCGTCGACAAGTTCATTTCGTCGACAAGTTCATTTCATAGACATTTCTATGCTTTCATATAATTTATAATTAATGGATAAATTAGATTTAACTTGTGCATTTGTTTATTAATCTTCTATATTACATTAATGGATAAATTAGATATAACTTGCGCATTTCTTTATTAATCTTCTATATTACATTAATGGATAAAAAATAATAATCAAGAGTGATAGAGCTCCGCATAGAAGTCCAATATAAAAAATAATTGAGAGATTTCTGAAATTATCGTACACTGCTGCAATAGTCGACGAAATGAATCTGTCGACGATATGAACCTGTCGACGATATGAACGTTTTCCTCAAAAATGGTTGTCGACGAAATGAACGTGTCGACGAAAACGACTAGATCCATAGGTATATGTAAAGGTAGGCCTATACGCCTGCCAACAGCAGGCAGCAATGTACAAACTGCCATTGTTTACGGTTTATCAGTTCCGCACTGCCCCAATAAAAATGAAGATATCTTCAAAAACATTATATTTAAGATATCACTGCCGTGCTGCAATGTCCCTCGTCCATCGTGCTGACAATAGGGCATTGCTGAATGGGAAAGTCAACACAGAAATCCATCATGTGGAAAAGTCATTGAAAGTCATTGAAAATCTTTACGAAATTTTTATCACCGTCTGCCTTGATTACAATTTCTCGTTTAGTTGATTCTTCGGCAGTAGTTGGAAAATTTAGGGAATGTTTTGTAATCACCGTTTTATTCAGAAATGCGAAATCTGAATTATGAATTGAAGTATGAATTTAGAGTTTCCATATCTTGCGGTTCAATTGCCTCAAAGTGATGCATTGCAGCGCCATTCTCGAAACATGTTTTCACCATTCCTTTTAGAACCTGATTTGCGTGGAAAAATTCTACGTCATTTATAATGTCAAATTTCCTCAGCGATTTAAATGTCTGTACAGTACAATGACGCTCTGATACATATCAGACTCGCTTTTGAGTTATAGTCACACCCCTTTTAGTTCGCAATTCCGAATAAAAGTATCGCAACACATCATTTAATTGTTCTTTTGAAACATTTCTTGTCTCGCAGTGGATGCCAGAACAGCGCTACTTTCTATTGATGCAATGTTTTTTCTACGGCAGCTGGGACTATTCCCGTAGGTATGCCATCAAACTCATCTAAAAAGGATGGATTATTGCGAATCAGTTGTTGGACCTCACGTTTTTCATTGATCTCCTCCGCTTCCAGATCACTAATCATTTGCCCTTGAATTTCATCAAAATTTATCATACGAAACATTCTAATTTATGATTTCCTGTCAACTACTTGCGCATACTGTTACAAATTAAGTATCTCAAATTGGCTTTCAAAATTTGAAATTTGTAACCAGAAAAAAGATGATATCACTGAATTTTTAAAACATTCTATGAAATATCTAAGTCTAATTAAATATCAAATGATAAATCATGGATAAAGTTGTGATACAGTATGTAATTATTATGTAGGTGGATGGTTGCAGGCATAGACTTCTTTCTATTGATGACATAACGCATAGTTTAGTGCAGATATCTATGGTCTTCCAGTGATCTCAGTGTATTATATGAAAAAATATCACACGGACATTTGCATGGATTCTTAAATGATTAAATATCACATATACATAGTTTGAAGAGCTGGTATTCAACGGAAAAGGTTTTTTAGTGTAACGCTATAAGCACGCAAAAGAATTGTTTCAAAATTTTGCGAAATGGAAGCTTGTTTTTTTTCTTGGATCCATCGGCGAATTCCATCTTAATTGAGCGCATACTACAATCTGCCATTGTTCATTGGTGTTGATGCCTACGGAATTTGCTTGGTGGTATGTAGTGCCTCATAAACTACGACAGCAATATTTCACGATTTCTGTCTTGTGTATTGATTAAATGGCCCAGAATTCTCTTCAGTTATTGAGCAACCCCGAAGGCCATGATGCTACCTTGATGCTGCTATAAGTTCACTCACTCTTCTTCAGAGAGGAAGTCATATATAATTCACAATTTTTAGTTATCAAACTTTGAATGCCATCAGAATTAGACGGACCATTGAACCATTTTTGCATTTTATCATGCTTGAGTCATGCTATATTGAATATGATGATATGTCATGCTGTATGTCAAGAATGTCGAGATTCAAGATTTTCTTGTTTTCCATGCCTGTTATTGGGTATATATTGGGGTGATATAAACAGAATTGATGGAAATTCACGAGGTCTACATGCGCTAAATGACCTAAATGGAAATGAATGGATTTGGATATTTCCATGGACTTCTACATGGATTTCCATGGCTATTGCTTAATACATTCCGTGTATTATGTACATAACAAACGGAAACCATCAGATATCACACTCCAAATCATACGTAAAACTATGCGTTATGATAGATATCATGCGAGATTTTCAAGCATTATCCTGTAACAAACTGCGGCCTGCGTCCGTCGTTTGTTATGTTGATAATGCTTTCAAATGTCGTTTGATATCCTATACTTATTGCATCATAGATTTAGAAATATAAGTAGACAATGGATATTTCAAATCACTCTTGGTAGAAATTCGAACTTCAAATCTAGTATTGGGATTGTTGGCAAAGGTCAAGGAGGTCTAGATATCTATAATTGTATACCTTGGCAAAGGTCCAGATTCTGAGATAGTTCACTGTTCAGATATCTTCTGTCAAACCTGGTCAACTGCAGGCAACATGTATCGCGTATGCATCCTTATTTTGGCTTTATTGTGCATCGTGGAAGGAAAACCAATGGTGAGTTTCTGCTAGATCAACGGAGTGAAGCTTAAGTTCAATGTATAGATTAGGATAGCCATAATAAGTTTATATAGAACCAAACATAATTGTTGGGTCAGGAAAATTCCTTTATTAGTGAACTGACACAATTTGTGTGTGATTAGGTTCAAGAGCATGGTAGTGGATAAAAATTATGTTTGCATTATTCCTTGATTTCATTAATATATAATTTTTGGTAGTGGTTATTTTATCTAACAAATAACTGTGAATTCTTTAGATCAGTGAGAAAGAGTGCAAATATGGACGATTAGCTTTTCCTTGTAGCATTGAGTAAACCTTGATTATCACTGTTATCAGAGTTCCATATTATCACTCTCCGCGTATTTAACAAACTTAAATAATTTCTTAGGCTCCATTCACAACAATATACATTTATGGTATGTTAAAAATGTGCCAACTTCCAAATTCGACACTCAACTTAGGAAGTCGACATATTTTATTTCGTTGCATGCTTGCAACAGTACATAGGATTGCAGAATACTTTGATCATTGTAATGTAGATTACTTTTATGAGCTTGCACTAACCCGGGCATGAAAATTGGAAATCTTGGAGGCTCGGTTTCCAGATTGCTGCTTTTTTTAAAAGGTTTTCGGGAAGTTAATCTTACAGCCACAAGTGGAACAAAATAACAAGATAATTCGAAATAATATGGCCATATGTTAAAATAATATATGCTTTTTCAATTTGAAAGTTGCACTTGGTTGGGAGTGGCTTCTTGGGGACATGGCATAGTAAAGAAACAATCAACAAGTACGATTTCTTGAAGAGCCGAGTCGTGATTAATGATTTGTGAGCGATTATTAACTCTATTTGATTCTAAATTTGGTGAGCAAAGCTGGAAATGGTTGATGAGATTGTTTCAAGTTGTTTATTTGGCTGATTATAATTATTGCCAATTTGAGGTAGCAGTCGTAACTTAAACAGCAGATGTATGAAACATTCTACCTTAATATGGCCATATGGCTCTATTTTGAATAGTTATAGCGTTCGAGTAAATTTATCAGCGGTTTCCACCCACTGAGTCAATATCTGTGAGATTGCAATTTTCTTATTAGATTTCTTACAAGTTATTGCTAACTTGTGTGACCTGTGTTAAATCACGTATTATCGAGCATTCTAAAGCAAAGGTATCAGGACAATCATTCAGAGATAATCGTATCAAAACTACAAACGTATAACATATAATTGATATCAATAAGTTATGCAATTACTTAATAAAATATGTTTTACTAAGAATATTTGTGGTTCCTCTGCCGGATGATTGACAGTGCATTGTGCAGCATTAAACTCCTGTGTCTTTCGTGTGTGGGAAACTGTGTCAATGAATCAGAAATTTTGACATACAGCTATTCAAATGCAAATTTGCCACAAATCTGCCCACCATCATTTAAATATTCATTGAACACTGTATACTTCCAAAACGCCGGAGCTGTGCTGACGTGTTAATGTAGGACGAATCGTCATAGTTTTAGAATTAATTATCTAAAATATCGCAATAATAGTTGACAAATTGGATATCATTAAGCTCGAACATCGTCTCACTGCGGTTTAACTGATGGACGTATTATCAATGTGTTTATGTTGATTTACATTGTCGTAGAATGAGAATAGATAGCTGAGCAATAATTGCACTCCTATATAGCTTGATAATGAATAGCGCTTCTAAAAAATGATCAATAACTTCAACAGAGGTTAACTGAGATTAATTTCTTCGTGTCTAAAATAATTATCAAACATCCATTAGAAGATTAGCGCTCTCTGAATCATGTTAACACAAATCGCGTAGTAAGCTGAAGTTGAAATAATGGATCCCTCAAACTGTTTCAAAATACAAATAAACATATAGCAATAGCAGTGTCCTGTATTAATCTAATTTGCATAACCATTAATATGCAATGCTTAAAGGAAGTATCACAGATATCACACAGTATTGGAGTAGGCCCTATTAGGTGTCAATTTTTGAAAGCTGTCTACTGTTTAATTGTTTTGGTTTGTTCAATTGCTACTTTTCAATTGCTTTATGTGGATAACATTGTGGAAGTCAAAAAAAGTTGTTAAACTAACTACATCAGCATTTGATTTCACAAACTAATGAATTTATTCCATTGAATATGCTAGATGTAGGCTGTTTAGGTGATGCAAATAGCTTGGATGCATAATTTGTGCTTGCTCTTTACAAAAAATCAAACTTGAGCGAGAAAAAGGTTATCTAAACATGAACGTTGCAGCATTTCTAACATTTTAGACTTTCTTAACGGTTTATTAAATATTCATGTTCTACATTTTAAACTATGCAATTGTAGCTTTTCGTTTATGGGTTATTCGTAGTAGGCTTATACTGCCGATTTTCATTTGACTTGTCTAGTGGAAAGCAGTTTAAACTAGTAAGCTAGTAAGCTTTTTTCTAGTAAAGCTAGATTGCAATTAACCGATTTTTTTCATAACTCTGAAAATGCATCAAGTAAACTTGTAATAGCGAAAAAGATAATGTGTGATAGTCATCGCACTCCTATTCAATACCAAAGATTGAGATGAAGCCTAGAGTGCGATGTCTGCCGTATTGCTTGACAGCGCGGTGGAGAAGAATTGCACGGCTTCAGTACGGTATCATACACCACAGAGATAGAGTCATTTGCGTGTGGATTCCGAACCACGAAGACAAGGCTCTGTGGGTGGTCCTGATAGAACGACAAGTTAGCGTATTCCTTCATGAAATGACACTGCGTAAATAAGACTGGGTTTTGTAGTAGAAACACATAATTAGATTGTTCGAGCGTGTCAATTTGCTAGAAATGCAAACTGATTCAAAGCGATATGACATGCAGGATCTTACTAAGTGACAAAATGAAATGCTTAATGCATTTCTGAGAAAGGAAAAATTGTCTTTATTTGCTCGCGGATTGCTGTCAATTCCTTCAAAATACTCCCAAAGACCACGATTCCTTCAACTTCGAAGAATTAAGATAACTGCGCATTCACATAACGTGCACGATGAGGGTCATTTATCGTCCGTTCAGCAATAAAAAAAACAAATATTGGACCTATCATGTCACAGTGCATCAAAGAATTGCATTCTACGAAGTAGCATAGATGACGCTTCTACTAATTGGCATATGTGCGTATAGGGCACTCTGTTAAAAAAATAATCCTGGCCAGATTTTTTTGAACCTATTTTTAGTTTAAAATTTGAGGCACTTCACCTAAGCTATTAAATCAATTAGAGCTATGTGATATTTATAGTGCAGATAAAGTTAGAGGGCTACTTTCCTGTAGTTGTAAAAGTATGAAGTGAAAATCCCTTGGTTGGCTTGTATTTTGATGATTGGGATCCCAGCAAGCATAATAGTTTGATACAACTGGACCATCGGTTGTGCTGGGTTGCAACTTTTCTATGTATAAGAGTGAGGTTAAGCCCTAGTTGACCGCTCACCACAAGAAACGATGCAAAGACGATGCTGAAATCTTTTGACGCTTCATATTTCAGTGTCAGATAATTACTGACGCACGATTTTTGCAACTAAAATAGTATTTTAGCCCAGATTCAATGCGTGGATTCTAGCTATGTTTTCGATATAGGCTACGATATTGGATGCAAATTGACAAACAGTGTATGAAAAGGTGGCTACAATATGGAAAAGTATGGAAGAAGCTAAAGGATTTGGAAGCTTGCGATGTATCAGACGATTTGATGAGATCATATCACTTTGAATTGCAAACCGTATGTCAATAGTATTGTAACATAGAACCATGTGCTTCAATCATATAAAGATGCCAAGAGTTCCAACGAGTAATTGAACATTGACGGCTAACCATTCAGTGTCCACTGATGCCTTCTTTCTCACTGTTGTAAAATGAAAAGAATACCTATAGCTCTTAAGTGATACCGTCAGTAGGGATGCTCTTACATCATAGGTGTATCGGTCATTTTACTCAGCTCTCCAATAGCTGAGTCGATTTAAATATTTCTGTGAATAGTTCTTTCTTATAACTCTTACCTCGTTCAAATGTCAATAAGTTGACGGCAATGATAGCTTTTTGTCATCGCTAGAGACTGTTCTATCTCAGTGGTTGAATTTTTTAGTCAATGAATTGAACCATTAGCATTGTCTCTTTTTCTGCTTCCGAATGCTGTTTTTAAGATTTGAGAGATTTGAAGATAAAATACATCAGGATGAAAATTTCCACTAATTCCTTGCATTTGATGGTGACTGTTAGGAACAGAGGGAGTTTGGGTACAGACAGAGACCGTGTAGCGGGGATTTAGTGTCTAGACAGGCGACACTTACATGAGATCTGTGACTTGACAAATAGCACCGATTTAAAATGAACTGAAAAATTGTTATCAGATTTGTCATCCGTTTTCATTCGCTTGTCATCACCATGAATGCAAATCGCGCATTAATGATGAGCCTTTTGACTCTCAAAAAATTTTAGCAACTCTGGGATAGTCGTTTTCAGATGCTTCTTAAAGTTCGTCCATCTCTGATAGGCCTACTGAGGACAAGTTAATTCACGTTCTTTACTTTTCCAATTCTGAGTGACATGCAGTGCTGTGTACGACTTGAAGCTTCCTACTTGATAGTCGGAATAAGAGATCAGCGAAAGTTTGAAGAAGCTATTAATTTATGAGATAGATAATTGCATGTGTACCAGACATCACAGAATTATAGTGTTTTAGCATGACAGCATGCAAGACGTGCAAATAACACGTGCCATATGACTTTCTTCAATTTAAATGCGAGTTTCATTTATACAGGTATATCATTTATTCGCAGTTCACTTTTGCATGTACTGTATGCGCGAAAGTACATGTACTGTATGTGCGAAAGTGCATGTACTGTATGTGCGAAAGGGAAGAAATCGAATGAAGTCGACATTGACGACGAACTCGAGTCCCAAGATACACGTCCATGGCTAATAGTCATTTTTGATTGTGCCGAGGATGTAATAAGAATTATAATGATACTTAGTCAGAAGAAACTAAGCGAAGAAATTAGCATAGAAGTGTGATACCAGTAAGAGACGATTTCGATGGAAATCCCAAAAACGCAAAGTCTAGAGATAAGCATTGAATTGCACAATTCGTAATCGATAAAAAACTGTTACATGGCACGCATATTACGGCCCACCTGTGTTGTATCGTGGGAGATCGAGTACGAGACGATTAGATCAATGCAATATAGCATTTTTGTTTTAAATGTCTAATAATAAATGCCTGATATAAGGATTGCGTACTTCATTTATGCACTCGTTTTGACATATATTGCTTTTTGGGCGTTCTTTGTAAATGTGTATTGTAGACGGTTAACTTAAATTAGCTGATTTTTAAAAATACTTTCTAATAATGAGGATCAAATGAGAAATGACGTTTTATTCAAATATTTTATTCTTCGACTCTTTATAATCTATGGTTAAAAGAGCTCAGAGGCAACATAAAACTCGTGTGAGAGTGTATAATCAAAGGAAATTACACATCATCTGGTCTTTTCACACTGGTCAAATAGGTCACTTAAATCGCGATGTCGATTGAGGAATTTGTGTCATAATATATTTTTCTTTCTTTATAATACACTACTTCTCGAGAAGTGCTCTTCGATCGTTAAAAGTAAATCGGTAATAGATATGGACATTGTAAGGGACTCTCAGGAGAATTAGATGAGGATTCTTAAAACAGTTTCGTGGTGCTTGCCGTTTTTCTCCAAAAAGGGACCTCTCGTCTGCAATGGTGAACGACCCAGGTAATATGGAAAGCAGGAAATTACCAAATGACATTGTTCCTTTATTGTTTCATCCAAAGAATTAACCAGACGCTGGAATAATGCACTTTGAAAAATGATAGAACAAACAACAGTATAATCAAGTAAATTTCTCTATGATTATATTGAAAGCAGTTTTCATCTAAAGATTTCCTTTTTGTGAACTAAAAAATGAAGCAAGTTCTGCGTGATCCTGTGAGAATGAATAAATTGCCATCGTTTAGTAATCCTCTCAGTCAACTGTCATCTTTTCGTTGCCGGTTGTCGAAGGTATAATTCCTTCATATTTCATGTACTCTATTAGCGGTGTGATAGTTCTTCATATTGTGTTTCTCTATATTTATATTTATTCCTTTGAAGTCGGCAACTTCAATTTCAAACCAATATCAACATTCTTTTTATCTATTTATGATTGTTTTTGAAAGACAGCATCGTTAAAACAGCATACACAGAGAATTATTTCATTTGATATATAGTGACTTATCAAATACCAACATTTATCACATTCGTACTCAATATTACAAGTTCGAATGAAAAACATTCGCGCACAATTTGCAAATTGCAAATAATAAATGAACGAATTGCCACAGATGCAAGCCTTTTTTTCACTTTTCTGCATACTTACGAATTCGCAATTGCTGCACTTTGTATGATTTTCAATATGATGAAATATTAGCATTACTTATTTATATAAGACAGGTGTCTAATTGGCAGAACAAGAGATGATCTTCCCTAATAGAAAATTAAGTAAGGCGTAATGATATAATACATGTGTAAAATATAGATAAATGGCCTATCTGGAATTGGAGTTGAGGCAGAATGATATTCTCTGTGTTTTCTACCACAGTTAGAATTGTAGTTCAAAATAATTACAACAGCTATCTGCGGTGTGCAAATTGCTTGTTCGCAGAGTATGTTGCCAATACACATCACCCAACTTTCCAACGTGCATTTGCTGATGCCAACCAATATCTATGTGCATTCCTTTGATTTGTTCATGTGAATGTTTTTTCTCTCTTTAAAGACCAAATGCGATTCTGTGATTTTGAAAAGGAGCCGAATTTCCCTAATAGGAAACTAAATAGAATATATCGTGGTAAATAAAATTTTGCAACTGCAATACGCAGACGGTAACTGCCACGTTCCCATTTATGGAACATTATCATTGAGAAATTTTTGATGATCCAAAGTTTAGGTATTTTTATTTGTGAAACTTTATCCTTCATGAAATCGATCGGCAAATTTTGTAGAGTTCGAAACTGCCCTTCTTTAAAAAGTACAATCCTTGTCGACATCATATTTGTATTTGATATGTATCTAAATATTTTGTGTTTAGCTTATGTCTTTGTCTTTTGATATTCTGAAAGAAAGTCAATTGCATTTGAACGTACATGAAAATGTGCATTAAGTGGTCCAAGCCTACATATGGCATTAAGCAGTATTAATTCATTTGTCCAATGCAATACCATAACATTTCGACAAGCTACTGACTTTGCAATTAACTTGCAAGCTGACATTCGCTGAGCACTTCTTAAAGACTCGTAAATCTATTCCAAGAAGAGCAAATTTCTCATTTCGAGACTGAGAGTCAAGCAGAAGATATCTGCGACTTGGCATGAATTCGATTCAAGGACTTACTAATCAATTAATCAAAAATAATTGCAAAGTCTTCGCCATTCCTAAGAAAAATCCAATATCAACAGAAGCGAAATACGACTCAACAGGATTGTATCATACTAACGACCTTTCAAGTTTGATTAGTCGTGATTTGAATTTTCAATAGCACAGTTCTCTGATTCTTCGTAAGTTAAGATGTCATTTTTATCAACTGGCACCGGTGAGCTAGCATTTTTAGCCAAAAGAGGATTTTCGTTATTATGCTATTATGAGAAATAATGGAAACATTTCCTCTCAATGAACTTTCACGTTGATTTTTTACCAATTGCCTCATAATCAACAAGAACAACTGAATTGCTGTGACTCGCCCTGAAACTCGTTTATTTTAGGAGTTCATGACTCTATTAAAACAATCTATACCATTGCAGAACTACCTTAATAGTGTGTAAGTGTACTGTTAGAATATCAATTGATTGTACAACAATTCAGTGCTGAAAACACAAATGCACAGGTATTGCTGAGTAAAGTTCTTCTATGTCGTGTTTTATAGGGGTCGACAAAAAATTGCGCATTCTGAAGCGATTTTGTGAAGACTACATTTAACGTTTTCATCAAATATTATTCCAATTATCAAAACAAATCGATTATTGATCAATATTAAATGGAAGTGACATCAAACGTAGCTTGATATTATTCAGCAATCGATTTGCCTTGATGATTGGAATAATATTTTATGAAAACGCTGAATGTAATTTTCACAAGCCGATAGTTTCAGAATGCGCAATTTTTTGTCGACCCCTATGTACATATAATCAATGCAAATATATTTTAGTATTTTCAAAAATTTCCTCCAGTTCATTATGTCGACGTGAAAGACAAGATAAAGTCAAAACCGAGTTCTTTCGCCCGGTCGTATTAAGGTGTACCCAGATTTAATGCTGATGACCTTTTGAGACCTTTTGGCACATGCGTAAGTGTTCGACTGACATCTGGCAGCACGGCCTCAACTTATGTCCTCAACTACCCATGACGGGAACTGTATGATGTCATCGGTGTGTGATCGTGCACGAGTTGCAATCCTAAATTTGGGTCAGATGATTTAGTCATCACTTGCAACAGCACACTAAACACGCTTCTTCACAGGAGTAAGAGGCTTTTCAGGCCAATCAGCAGTGAGCCAAACAGGCACATGCTCTGTGATACGAGTCGCCAGACGCCCACGAGTTCTGCCAACGTCTCTGTCTCTACAATTACAAGACATAATTGTTGTATTTCTCTTAAAACTCAAGAACGCCTTCAAAGCATCTTTCACAGAAGTCAAAGGTGGAAAAAATTAACAGTGGACGGGAATCAGAAAAAAAGAGCATACTTTATTCAGTTCGGAATGAATCAACATATTAGTCTCTGTAAAATAGGAGTTTCACATGCACAGCTTCTCCTCTGAACCGGATGCATCAAACTTTTCAGGAAATGCGGTAACCCTATGCCTTCTAATAGAAGGGAAGGCGGATGATCCGTTTCTCATCAATATGACAGTCAAAAACTTGAATTCTTTCTTCAAAGACACAAAAGAACGGATATAAGACCAGGCAAAAGATCTCGCTGTTGATTTTATATTTTCTTTAACTTCAATGAATTGACATCGAGGAACTTCATGGCACTTTCCCTGTATGAAATGACGATTAAATTTAAATTTGTTTCGTTTTTACAAATTATCAGTTAATGTCACCAATCAAGTCAACTTCAACCAATTTTGTCCATCAAAGATGGATATAGGCCTATTGCAGAGTTTTATCTCAGATGAAATGTCATTTTCCTTGATATCCTTGCAGAATGTTTGCATGCATATTCGTCCACACATAGCGTCACTATCTACTGAAGCAGCATAGCCGAATGCGCGGACAATCTTATGATTCCTTTAGAGAGCATTCTCTTAGAGAGCTATGAACTTTCTAGATATAATTCAAGTTTATAAGTACGTATCAAAAATGCACCGTACAATGAAAGCTTGATGGAGCACAAATAAAACTGTCGCAATATTCAATCTGCATCAATTGGCGCCGAAAGGGATTTCGATATCCCTGTTAAGAAGAAAACGTTGATTTCTAGTGAACTGAAATAGTAATTTCATGCTGGGCTTAAAACGGATGAACCTACAAACGATTGGTTCTTGTAGTTATCGGCAATTAGTTTTTCTTATCTTTGCATCTTATTTTGAGTTTTATAGAAGGATTATCAAGTTTCATGCTAATTGTAAACGGACCAATTAATTCAGGAGTCGACTGGCAATTTTGAAGGTAGACTACATGAAGGCTTATCTTCAGATGATGCAACACTCTGTCAATTGGATTTTTTTTTGAATTGCAGCTCAACAACAGAGTCACTTCACCAGTACAAAGTTTCAATATCGTCTACTCTAAGTTGATATCCTTCAATGAAAAGAGACTGCATGTACATTGGCCAATGCTTCAGTCATGACACAAATTTTAAAAATTCGGATACATTAATTCTGCAAAAAAAAGTTTGATTTCGAAGTACAGCACTAAAAATGATGCATTGATTTTTTGACGTTCTTCCAACCTTAGAGAAGGACTGCGGAGACATAGTTGATTCACGTTCAAGCCTGTTTAAGCTGTGTTTCTGATGTTTTAAGCACAAAAATGCTTAATTTCTTTAATTAATCACCATGAAAACATCAAAATTCGAAAGACTACAAAATAGGATAAATAAACAATGAGAATTGCCTATTTTTCAACAATTCAATTTTCTTACATAATTTGTATTACAATAATGGATTCATCTCAATCATTGTTTTCACTATTTTCAAAGTAGAATTTAAGTTATATTCATTTAATGTCACTGCGAAGCTTTGGTCCTATTGCGCAATTCATTGATTTTAAAATTTGTCAAGCCCTTTAAAATCGATATTGTAATGATGTTGTATTGATGTTGTAATGTGCTCACCGACCATGCTGAGACAATAAAGTTGCAATTCATTCATTTAATGTTAATGGATTTCTTAAAAAGTTAGGTAGCCTAATAAGCTATTGATTGGTGAGCCATGTAAGATTTGCGATAAAAGGTAGGGATAAACATCATCCTAAAACTGTTAATATCAAGGACTTCTTAAGAGAATTATGTGACCTAGCTTTTAGCAGCAACATGAACTTGGGGCTTTATAAAACTTTCTTCTCGAACAAAAAGTACAGAGGCTGCCACTGCTGGTCCAATACCCAATCCTTTACTGCTATTGATTTCATCCTATGAACACTTTTGCTTCTTTCGGAGGACTTATTCTTAGGCAAATTCGAGGCATTCTATGGTAGGCATTCCAGCTCACTCTTGACTGATCTCTTCATGGCTTACAGGGGGGAATTATAGGGAACAAGGCTGAAAATGAGACTTTCACAGAATGATGTACAGCGTACACCCTTTGCCTACTACGAATCCGCGCGTCTGCCGAGTTCTACCTGATCCCTCTTCTTGTCAGACAGTATCAAAGAAAAACACATGTTGATCTACTTGGACGCAGATTGAAGATTTTGATTGAAAATCTTTAAAATATGAATTCCCTTTTGATATTTTATAAATAAAAAGAGCCACGAAATTCATTAAGATCTATTAGCACGAGGCCTTTCGTCCAATCTCAAAGGGTGCTAATTTATTTATATTTATATATTATTTATATTATTTTTATATTGTTCAAATTTTATATATAAGTTTGCATCTAAGATTTGTTTCTGTCCAAAGTTAGCACCCGTTGAGATTGGACGAAAGTTCTCGTGCTAATAGATCTTAATGAATTTCGTGGCTTTTTATTTATAAAAGATTTTGATTGAAATGAAATTTTCTATGTTTTCTCTTGCTTTGTGAAAAGTGCTAAGCCCAGAGTCATAATTTTTGATAAGAAATGTTATCAAGTCAATTCTTATCATGCTCATGCACCCATTGAAACTAAACACAGTCAGATGTGGCAAGCCTCCTAATGTCGGCCGAAGTAAGCCAGCATTTTCAGCAATTTAATCCACATTTAACCACATCCTCGCACAGATTGACAATATATATGATAACACACACATAAGAGGAAATGACCTGAAGACATATCATGCCAAAAATTACGGCTCTAGACCTAGTGCTTTTAGCCTAACAGCTTTTCACTTAGCAAGAGAAAACATAGAAAATTTCATTTTTGACAAAAACTTCAATTTGATTCCCAGTGGATCAACATGTGATTTTCTTTGATGATGTCTGACAAGAAGAGGGATCAGGGAGAACTCGGCAGACGCGCAAATTCGCAGTAAGCAAGGGGTATACGCTGTATATTATTCTGTGAAAATCTCATTTTTGACCTCGTTCTCAGCAGAAACTCGCTCTGGCTGCCGGACTAATATTTCTCACTTGCTATATTACATCATTATTTCTATCTTACATATCTCGCAGTTTTCTTCACTTAGGATTTCTCCGAACTTTCGTCAATGCAACTCTAGGGTATATCTGTTTGCTGCTTTTGCATGCGAAATATGAGCATCCTTCAAAACAATTCAGAAGTTATACGTCTTTACTTGCCATCAAATCTGCAAGCTCAAGTCGATTATGATAGCATAAGGCTTGTGAAAACACATGATAGAGCTCATGACAGCTTTTTACTGTATTCTCTTTATTAATCATTTCTATATCATGAGTGATTGTATCGACTATAGACATGGTGCTCGCATCCGCTCTCACCGACATTGTAGTTGTTTATTCTGACAATGAAACATATCGCTTTTCACTCACAGTCACAAGTTTGTTGATATGACAACTTTCAAATCCTTTTTTGGTGAAACTCTGATCTGCTAAACGAACTGTGTACTGATTTAATCTTATCACTTGAAAGAGAACCTAAGAATTTAATCATCCCTCAGTGGTTCCATCACAAGTAAAATAGGAGCAAAGGTGACTTTTTCATATTTTCTTTCCTACGACATCGAATAACAGTCACTGATCTTATTGCTTGTGTTTTTATGTCATCGACTGCGTTATTCGACACCTGCACTTCCGCACTTCTTTCCAAATTCAGACGAATTTACTTTGAAATCCTTTTTGTCACTGTCCCTGAATTTGATTTGGGTTGTCTTTTTGGGCCTCCTTGCACTGGGCGACCCGGTCGCTGAGACCGGAACAGTGAGCGACCAAGGAGGGTTACCGTGACGGCGATCAGCAGAGAATTTTTTATATTCTGTAGTAGTTTTATTAAATTGCAAGAGAAAATAGTTAGACTCATGCAACAACAGTTTATTCTTTTATTTAATTCATGCAGACAGCTGCATCATCTATAGGACAAATCACTTTACAAATTCAATTAAATTAACAAAATAATAATTAATAATCCATCAGACTTGCGTCAGATTTCTTGTATTCATATATACAAAAATGTCGTCATCTTTCATTCAAAGTGCCTAGAATATTGATGCATAAGCTTGAAATTGCACTAGAATACGAATGAAATTATGATTGTCTTACCTGTATTGATTTTCACCAGCCTTTTATAGTGTTGCTTTTTCTGCATTCATTTGACTACTGTTCATCACATCCGATGTTCTATATTGTTGTGCGATTTTCTATTTACGTAGCTGACCAAACGACGAGAGATCACAGTCATTTTTTGCGCAAAAAGCAAAATGTTCTGTTAGAGTTCAGGAATGTACTGTACTTTGGTGCCCCGCGCCTTGAACGGCCGATAGAAATTAGGTCGACCACCGATATTTTGTTTTATTATAGCCAGTATTACATCAACAGCACTTTTCCCGAAAAACAGCTAGCATGCCAAGTGAAATTTCGACGAGTACTCACTAAATGTTACTTTCGACACAACTGACATGTCGCCTAAGTTAGTGTGCCTGTAATAGCTTAGGCCCTATAGATGCTCCTTTTTGCAAACACGAAGTAAAAGGAATTTTTACAGTTACACCCTCAGTTGAAAAATGGGAACATACCTGAATAGGCACCATTTCATTCAATGTCAGGAACCATCAGGAGGCGTAGTTCACATCTCTCAACATCGACACAACTCCCTATTCAAAGTTGCAACCATGCCCGGGCAAAATTGAGATACGCAATGAGCACATTAAGTGGAAAGCAGCATTAAATGAATACCCTTCGAATTTTTACTTTATATGCCCATTGCGTATCTCAAATATGTTCGGGTATAGCGGTAGCTTTAAATATAGAGTTAAAACAGAACTTAAGCACATAAAATCAAATCAAAGCATCTTTAAGCTCTGCGGATATTCAACACACATTTACTTTAGAAGTCTATGAATACCCTTGTGTGCCAAATCATACTATCATACTGTAGTTTGTTCAAGCATATAAAAATGTAAGTTACTAAAGCAACACTGTGCTCTTTCTTCATTTTAGGGAGAGCAATTTGTAATTTCTAAGAAACAGGTCTATTTTTAAATTATACTTTCTTCTATCCGACAACGCATTACTACTAAGGGTAGGCGCAAAATAACATTGATTCAGTTAACGATGCTAAACAGTCTTATCTTATAAAAACACAACCGTGTCGTACTGCAGTATGTTACTATGGAATGATAAATGTATACATCATTTAAACCATACTATCAGTCTAGCAGTCACTCTAAGATAATTTGAGAATGCTTGACTAGAGTGTTGAGGCATCGATTTTCTTACACCCGTCGTAACCAAATGCCGATCTACCATTGATGCTACAGTATTATCTACACAAGTGCAGACTTAATTCTGTTTCTGGCTTTATGTGAACCCCACAAAATGCTACATGGTACATGATATCGTGAATTTCCCGAATTATCGGATCTTGATATTTTCTCTGAAAAATCAGTGCAAAATGCATCATTTTTGGATTTAGCCTAAAATCGTTTCCGTCTTGCTAAGATAATTTTAACTTGACAGTCAGAAAAAGGACTATGCAATAGAAATACAAGTGTATTATTTGCATGTTTTTGCTTGTTTGCATACTTGACCGCTTTACTTGCATGCTCGTATAAGTGTTGTCTACTCATGTACGCGTATGTTGCCTACTTGAAGTTGACTAGGGCGGCAGAGCTAGGATATGAATGGCCAATTAAAAGATAGGAATTACACATGTGACTGATTCCATCTCAATAATGCAGTCGCCTACAAGCGCATCCAAGTTAATTTCTATCATGTATTGCATGAAATTTTACTTTCATCATGAAACTGAATTTTTATTAGTATCAACAGATCATGCATAAATTTCAATGTAGTGGTGACAGGACATGTTTGACGTCATGCAGTCTATCAGCACTAATTAGCTATTTCCTCTTATTTTTGAAGGTGAAGTGCATGTCGTTTTTAAATATTCGAGTTGTGTTGGGACAAATTTGCATACCTGCCTAAATATTTAGTGATCAGGAAACCTTTGTTAAAATGACCCGCGGGATGTAATTTCGACATTTCATCCTCGCTAATTACTGGTAATTAGGCTTATCAGCCATGTAGTCTGACCAGCTCGCGGAACAAATCAATTAGAAGGCCCGAAGGAACGAAAATCATCGAATGAATTAGGCTTTTATGTAAATAGCGATTTCGTTCCAGTTTAGCCTTTTCTTAAAGTGGTTTGCTTACATGAAGCTCATACATAGTATCACAAGGCTCGTGAATTATCTCTTCATACATGAATGAGTAGATGTCGATATTTATAGATTATGCATAGCGTGTAGTAAGTTGGAAATTATCTTTTTCATGAATTTTTCAAGCACGCGTCTCATTCATCTGAATTAACATCCCATGAAAATTTCTCTCCTTTAATATGATTGAGAAATTATTTTTCTTGCAGTATTCAGCAAAGAAGAGATAACATAATAGCCGCAAATCAGAAAATCGATCAATACATTAGAATAGTTTTAGTCTATTATAGGATTATAAGGTATTTACCGGTCATTTGATTTTTGCAACTGGCAGTGGAGAACCGTCAATTGGTATGCTAAGCTAGTTTGCTTTACTCAAAATAAATGTGCTTTCTTGTGTCAGTATGTGGTCTGTGGTACGTACAAAAAAGCGAGCATGATGTAATGAGTTTTATCATGTAAATCGGCATGATATTCTGTACTGATCTAACATGTATGTCATCAGATTTTCCAGGAGCTTATCCGTTTTAAAAAAAAGTCTCATCAAGACAAAATTGCTTCTTATTCATTACTTCTTTCGATGATGACGAATAAATTATAAATAAAACATCGGCAAGGCTATTGGGCCGTTGACATTCCGATAGTGGTGCTGGAAGCAAAAGTATTTATTTCAGTAACATTGCTTCCTAGGTTTCTAACCATCGCATCTACATGTATAAGGCCAACGGCTGACGTACTGCGTCGAATTCACACATGTTAGCTTATTTTTGATTACTGCACCGAAAATGTGTAGTTTTCTCAAACTTGTTGACATTTGGATCACGAAAGCGATAAGAATCTATATCTACATTCCCAATATACCGTATATGAGCTGATAATATCTATTAGGATGAAAGAGTTGAGATTGATTGTCTATATGCTTTGGAAATTAAAACGAAACAAATCATGAGTTAGAAGTTTTGCTTTTTGTCTTTAGGTAAGCGTTTAATTGCCCATTCAAACATTTTTCAGAAGTAGAATGACGGCAAGCATGTCTTACGTTCTGTAATTCACAGATAAAGAGATTTTTTGCTTATGGTAAGCCTATCCCTTGATGAAGTTGCTTCAACGGTATTAATAGAGGAGTTTGTTGAGTAAAGAGAAAATATGTATACATGTATATGTTCTATGCAATTGATCCGATTATATTGTTGACATATGGTTTTAGCTGTTAAACTAATTCGTTGCTGATGGACTGTGTTGAGTAATATGTAAATCTAATCATCTTGATATTTGCACACTTTAATTCTAAATTTGAGAAAAGCAAAACTTAGAAAATTAAGACCCAAATTTAATTTACAACGACGTGTAGTTAAGGGAACATTATCGGTAGGAATGTCACAAAACACGTGACAGGAATCTGTCATTTTGCCACCTATTCATCAATTCATGAGTGCCTGAATATAAATGAGTTTGATGTAAATGAAGCAAATTCCCATCCACGAGCGAGTCACTTAATTTGAAGTTGAGATAAAGTTGTTTAGTCTATCAGGCCTCGTTTTCAAGCAGAATGATCACAGAAAAATGCGTCCCTGTATTGTTTAAGATTATCACAGCTTTGCCTACAGATTCCATGCCTTCTCAAAATTGGTTGATTTCATGAAATTGACTAGATATCCATCACAGCAGATCGCTTAAACATTGATTACTAAATCGACTTCTCAGAGCCGAAATGGAAGTATAATCAAATAATTGATATGAGGAATGAATGATGACCATGCACTGAGAGATGTAATGAGAAAGTAGAAAAAATCTCAAAGCGTCACCAAATGACTCTCATTCATTATGCTTTTAGAGAAGAATTGACGATAGATTGGAAATATTTCTCATGCTTTTTATTTCATAATTCGGAAATTAAACGACAGCTTTAAAAATGCAGATTTCCAAGATTTGAATTATGTAAAACCAATGATAACTTTAAAATAGAAATATAGGAGAAGTATCTTGCAATTCTGATATCAATAACATTCATTCATAATTTCCCGCACCGCATCTGCTGGAAACCGAGAAAAGTTTTGCGGGCATGTGACGGGAAATGGAGTAAACGCTAGGGTGCCAATAAAACATGGAAGCTACAATTGAATATTAAAGTCGGATTTATCGAATACAAAAGTAACACGAAAGTAAAACATCGTATTGTTCGTCGTCTTTTTGGCAAGATAAAAAAAGAATTTTGACGCTGTAGCTTTTATTATAAAAATAAATAGGTTTAACACGAGAGTCTTTACAAAATATTCTTCATGAATTAATTACATAGAACACCGTTCTGCGAACATAGATATGCCATTTAAAAAACAATTTAGCGAGCCTCAAGCGTCTCAGCTAAAAATGAACGCAACTAACACAATAAATGATGCTTGATTGGACTACGAATTTATTAATATTTTGATGGTATTACTTAAAACTATGAATAATGTCTTGAATACATTGCAAGTACAAATTTACGCGTCCCATTATCCCCTTAAACGCATGCAACTGTTCGACAAATTACTGAGAGCATAACATTTCATAGAAACTTTTTAAAGGTATATTTCTAGCACTCAATCAATTCAGGTGCTCTGTCAGATTCAGACGTCGGCGACAATCAAATATTCTTTTCTACCCAACCACTTTTAGTACTATATGGTACATAATCAGATGAAGTGATGCAATATTTTACTTTTTTTGTGATCATGTCTTCGTTTTGGGAGAGAATGATTCGGCGATCTTCCGCCACGTATCCGCCTTTTTCTTTACAATCGCGCAACTTGTTCTCTTGTCTTCGACAATCAGCCGGTGGTGCGTCGGTTCCAGCGATTCGAAAAGCAAGTTTTGCTCTGCTATCGAAAAATTGCGACCTCTCTTCTTTTGCGTCATGATCAAAATGAATGCTATTAACTGTCAGCGCTAACTGTCTTAAACTCAGTTTGATTAAATAGAGTTTTATTAAACTTGTTTTGGTACATCGACAGAAATAACATTTTCAAATTGATGGTCAGGAACAGGAGGGTGTTTTTCAGAGACATTGTGAAAACAATTTTTGAGTTTCTCTCCTTCTATTATAATGACCGAAATAAAATAAAATAGTTTATAATCCTCGTTCGCAAACGGCCGGCGTTTCGTGCCACGGACACTTCTAAGGGCCAAGACTAAAATTGGCAGTATGACACAGCGTGTTAAATACATGGCAATGAAGTGGAGTTCTTGAATGCTGTTAAAACTGTGGGAGCTCATATTTTCGGTTAATGTGTGGTCGAAGTGTCTTTATGAGACGAGCTTCAGTCAACCTGCAATCGATAGCACTTTTACTTCTGTCAATAATATCAAGATCAAAATTAGACATGTTAATGTCACAGATATCGTGATTCTTCAAACCATGTTCATAAAGTGCATTTCTTTTATTCTTATTATCTAAATCACGCCTGTGTTCGTTGTACCTTTTATAAAACGGACGGTTAGTCTGACCGATGTAAAAATCGCTACATAAATTACATTTAAATCTATATATAGACTAGGAAACGGTCCGAGCAAGCGAAATTATTCGGAAGTAACGCACAGAGGCGACAGTCACTATGCTTATTATTTTCTTGTTTATTTTTAACAACTGATTGAAGAGTAGGAGCAGGTTTACTAATGAGTTTGATCGGTAGATCACACTGTTTTATCAATTTATTTAGTTTGCGATTACACGTATCACCTATAAAATTTATCTTACAGGGAACAAAGTCATTGTTACTTATTTTAGTTTTATTACTCGATTTAGTGGCTATCTCACGATTAGTGAAGCCGTTCTTTTTGAATCTATGATTAAGTTTTGAGAGAGTTTCGTCTTTTTTGCTTTGCTCGGAGTATTTCCTGGCGACATCTTTTTGGCTATTTTTAATATAGTTGGTTTTGACATGGTGAGGCAACCAGCTGTCTTTATTTAGAGATATGCCGGAGGCATGTTTTTTACGTACCATTTATATTCGATGCTCTTATTGCTTATCCCAATGCTAACATCTAAAAAATTCAAAACAGCCTCGTTAGAGACTTCTATCGTAAATTTTATGTCTGGTGACACCGAGTTGAATACGGTGTTGATAATGTTGATACTGTGAGCATCGCTCGTTTTA
The DNA here is from genome assembly GCA_907163375.1 of Prostheceraeus crozeri. Classification (NCBI taxonomy): domain Eukaryota; kingdom Metazoa; phylum Platyhelminthes; order Polycladida; family Euryleptidae; genus Prostheceraeus; species Prostheceraeus crozeri. The sequence continues at coordinate 62,807 of CAJQUW010005047.1, forward strand.
AATGGGCCCATGATTATGTCGTCTATGTATCTACCGTAATATTGGGGAATTATGCTGAAATCATTTTTTAGAATTTCAAGAGTCTTTTTTTCTAGGTGGTACATATAGATTATGGCGAATGGTGGCGAGAATCGAGCTCCCATCGGGCAACCTTTTATTTGACGGTAGGTTACGTTATTGAATTTTATGTGATAATTATAAGAGATGAATTTCAGACAGTTATGTACGTCATCACAAGTAAGGGAAAAACTGTCGATTTTGTCCCAGTGTTCTTTTAGGAAGTTTGACACAATTTGAATGCCGTGTTTTATTTGAATGCTAGGATACAAATTAATAGCGTCCAAAGAGGTGAATGTGCTACAGTTATCTGCTATGTTCAATTGTTTTAAATTTTCAATTAAGAACATAGAATTCTTTATATTAGTACGGATGAACTCCACCAATTGAGTCAATATTTTAGTGACTATCCAATAGTTGGGTCCTTTAGACAAACATGTCTGGACTGTAGGCGATAGCGCCAACTCCATTTCATTGCCAGGATAAAACACGGTATCAAAGATACACCCGTTCAAACCCGTGTCACATGAGGACGGGACTCGTACAACGCTCAACAGAAAGTCATCCACATACTCGAAAGGGAAGACCGGCCTGTTGTCCATTTGGTAGTCACCGGCTTCTCCTGGGTACGTTCCTCTGGTGAGTGACGACCATTTTTTGCTGTGTCGCTCGAAGATGATTGATTCTTCCTTTCTCAGTGCCTTCTCAACCTTCAAATTACAGTTTTTTAGAGATAAGGCCACGGAAATAATTAGTGAAGAATCTAAATTTCTAAAAAAAGATGAGCGTTATAGAAAAGAAACTGCGATGATTCGTAATACTAAGCGTTTTCTGACCGATAACTCCATTGAAGCCTGTGCTTCAGATAAAACTACGAGTAATAGGTTCGTAATCACCAGCTCTGCATCTTTAAAACAACGTACTGAATACATTTCAAAAGATAAAAATAGCTACTGCGAAGTAGAACCTACTAGCATAACTAAAATTGAAAACCAAGCGAATGCTACTCGTATCATTCGTAATACCTGTCACAGCGTATTAAAAAAATCTGAATTTGATCGCCTGTTAGCTTCTGGAAGCCATGCAGCTTCGTTCTATGTTAAAATAAACGATCACAAAAATAAGACTGACGATGACGAGTATCCAATGAGATCCATTGCATCGAGCATTGGTACCCCAACGGAAAAAATCGATTGGATAGTCACTAAAATATTGACTCAATTGGTGGAGTTCATCCGTACTAATATAAAGAATTCTATGTTCTTAATTGAAAATTTAAAACAATTGAACATAGCAGATAACTGTAGCACATTCACCTCTTTGGACGCTATTAATTTGTATCCTAGCATTCAAATAAAACACGGCATTCAAATTGTGTCAAACTTCCTAAAAGAACACTGGGACAAAATCGACAGTTTTTCCCTTACTTGTGATGACGTACATAACTGTCTGAAATTCATCTCTTATAATTATCACATAAAATTCAATAACGTAACCTACCGTCAAATAAAAGGTTGCCCGATGGGAGCTCGATTCTCGCCACCATTCGCCATAATCTATATGTACCACCTAGAAAAAAAGACTCTTGAAATTCTAAAAAATGATTTCAGCATAATTCCCCAATATTACGGTAGATACATAGACGACATAATCATGGGCCCATTTAAAACGAGCGATGCTCACAGTATCAACATTATCAACACCGTATTCAACTCGGTGTCACCAGACATAAAATTTACGATAGAAGTCTCTAACGAGGCTGTTTTGAATTTTTTAGATGTTAGCATTGGGATAAGCAATAAGAGCATCGAATATAAATGGTACGTAAAAAACATGCCTCCGGCATATCTCTAAATAAAGACAGCTGGTTGCCTCACCATGTCAAAACCAACTATATTAAAAATAGCCAAAAAGATGTCGCCAGGAAATGCTCCGAGCAAAGCAAAAAAGACGAAACTCTCTCAAAACTTAATCATAGATTCAAAAAGAACGGCTTCACTAATCGTGAGATAGCCACTAAATCGAGTAATAAAACTATAATAAGTAACAATGAATTTGTTCCCTGTAAGATAAATTTTATAAGTGATACGTGTAATCGCAAACTAAATAAATTGATAAAACAGTGTGATCTACCGATCAAACTCATTAGTAAACCTGCTCCTACTCTTCAATCAGTTGTTAAAAATAAACAAGAAAATAATAAGCTTAGTGACTGTCGCCTCTGTGCGTTACTTCCGAATAATTTCGCTTGCTCGGACCGTTTCCTAGTCTATATATAGATTTAAATGTAATTTATGTAGCGATTTTTACATCGGTCAGACTAACCGTCCGTTTTATAAAAGGTACAACGAACACAGGCGTGATTTAGATAATAAAAATAAAAGAAAACATTTCCAATGGCAAGCGATACACGAATTTATCCATTCGAGAAGGAGCAAGTTGTTTAATTCTGTGATGTGCCATTTCGATATTAAAGTTACATACAATTCTTCCTTTCTAGGAAACCGAAGCGCGCGCAGATGATTCTAATTCTGTGGTCCCAAAAGGGTTCAGACGAACAAAAAGGCCCGTGTCGACTATATTTGAATCATTACAAATTGGGCGAGCGAGGTGATAATCCAGTTAGTGAAACTGTGAATCGACGACTTTTGTTAATCATTTCAACGTTAAAGTTGCGGCGTGCAAAAATACTTTTTTAACGATTAAGCTGGTGCTTACAAGAAGGTCACAATCCGCAATGTTTATGTCAGTGAATTCGTAAGATACAAATGCGAAACCGCTGAAATTCACGCCGACAAAATTCATGAATGACGAGATATTAATCACAAGCGTGCGTTTTGATCTTGCGCTATTTGTTGAAACTGGAGATCATCCTGTTTTTGTTCAGTACGTCAGATCAAAGCGTGCTCAGATCACAAGTACCATTAGTTATACTGTTATTGATGCTTAGAAACTCAGGCAGTTCCTATCTTTTTTCGTGTATACAAAGCTAATGTCAGATGTGTATCCGCAGACAAAATGGTCTTCCTTTCATGTGTTCGTAAATTCTTTGTCACATGCCTAAGGAGTGCGCTAGTGATATTGATGCAACCCTACCATATGTAACATATGCTAATAATTGGTTGTAATATGCATATATGTTCATATTCCTACTTTTTTTCTTTGCAGTCCAAACGAGCAGCTTTTGACCCATTAGCTTACAAGAAGCGAGCAGCATTCGATCCACTGGCATACAAGAAGAGAGCAGCTTTTGACCCATTAGCTTACAAGAAGCGCGCCGCTTTCGATCCACTGGCATATAAACGTGCGGCTTTTGATCCCTTGGCCTACAAGCGCGCCGCTTTTGATCCTCTTGCATATAAACGAGCTGCTTTTGATCCTTTAGCCTACAAACGTGCTGCTTTTGATCCACTGGCATATAAGCGAGCTGCGTTTGATCCTCTAGCCTACAAACGTGCTGCTTTTGATCCACTGGCTTACAAACGTGCTGCTTTTGATCCTCTGGCTTACAAACGTGCTGCTTTTGATCCTCTGGCTTACAAGCGAGCTGCATTTGACCCACTTGCATATAAACGTGCTGCGTTCGATCCTTTAGCATATAAAAGAGCAGCTTTTGATCCCCTGGCTTTCAAGCGCTCAGATTCGGACTCTGATTAAAACTGTGTTGTGAAGCGTATCATTTATACGTCCACAGCACCCACTTCGTGGGTTCATCTGTGCATACTTTCATACTCGATCCCTAGCCCGCTCCCTAAAATTGTCAGAGTTTCAATCCTAAATTAATTGGTTGCCAAAATTTTTGATTAATATTTTCTGAAATGAATGTCATCCTTGAATGATTGAATACATGTTTTGTCCACACTTTCACACCCTGCAACGACCATCTTGTGGAAATAAGATCTTTCCATTTTGATTTTGTATTATTTTCAATGATTAAACATCAGTAAAACACGGCAATATGAAAATACGTGACTTTTCAAAGTTAAACGAAGGAATTAGAGCATCGTATTGATCCTCTTATATTTTGCAGACATGAATTCAGCTTGCATTTGTAGTAAGTGGTCAGTAAAGACTGAATAAACAGCGGATTTCATTTATCTTCTCAACATATTTTTCGAACAACATGCATGAAAGCTAACAAGTTAAATTTCAAGAAGTAGTAAAAAACTGCAAAAATCATGAAGATAAAGGAGTAAAAGAATTTCATTTATGTGTCATTTATGCCTAATTCTGATATGCAAAATAGAAGATTTGAAGAGGTAACATAATTAGATAATCATGGTGATACATGATAATTATAATCATAGTGAATCTTCAAGAGGAGCTTATCAATACCTTTCAGATGATGCATGATACTTTTGTAACCAAATGAACTGAGTGGCTGTAAACACTGAGATATTTCAACGGTTGTAGTGATGCAACATTAATTATGCTAAAGAGTGAACGTAATTGATGCAAAACATAGACAATTTTACGTAGCGTATTCCGACTCATAGAAGACATTTGACCTCTGCGCGGATGTATTATTGAAATATCTTTGTCAGTTGTCCTATATTCTAATTTCAGACATTTCCAGATGGATTTCAGATTTCTCTAATTGAATTTCAGATATCTTCAAAGTTGAGCCTGTGGTAGATAGATATCTGAAATTCAATTATAGGTCAGTAAATTTAGGAACGAAATATGAGGAACCCAGACAAAATTCGTGGTGCTCTGAAAATTGGCATACACGTACTTTAGATTCTGCTTATTAACATATTAAAAGTCACCATAAATCTGTCATGTCCTCTCTGAGTAACAGCCTCCAAAGATGCCATACTGCATGAGGTTTTCCGAGGTCTGTTTTGATGATATCTGATTCCCTATTGGTGCGTGCGTAAATCAGCTGACGCTCTCAACCAATGAGCGTGCTGCTGGCAGTGAGTGGAAACTTGACTTGCAAAATATTCATGATCAAACGTTTTTGGAGTGTTTATCATAGGCTACCTACACCTTTCAATCTAGCATCTAATGGATTGGTTAGCTATCTATCATCAAGATAGCTAGTCGAGGAAAATGAAGTAATTGTGACTGTGTATTGATCGTGCATCGGTCATTTATAAAGAAAGTTATTGGTCAACAACGCTTTTCATAACTATGTTGCTTCAGGGTCGCTTAACAGCTTCTAGCTAAGCACAGAATAATAAAAACATATGATGATATAGTCACAATCTATTCTCAACTACATTGTCATCGAATGCTCTGTGTGTCTAAGGGACTTAATGACCTGAAATCATATTTCTATCATGAGTTAGCTTCTAGTCTTCCTCCTCTTTTTGAGATTGACCGATTGGATGGGGCCGAAGGGTAGGGCCCGTCGGCCTACCCTTTAAAAGCTCATTTCTGGCAAAAGCGAAGCTACCAGAGTTGCTTACTTTGGCAAACATTAATGGAAATAAAAATTCGAGCTACAAGATCAACTGGAAAAGTGGGCGCAGAATTTCCAAAGGCATGGGCTGCGCATCAATTTGGATAAGACGGAAGTAATGTGGGTCGGAAAGGAGCCAAAGGACATAAGTGTTGAGGTGCAAGGAATTCAGCTAAAACAGACAAAGGGTTTCAAGTACTTGGGAGGTGTGGTGGCGGAAGATGGGCGGAGCGAAATGGAAGTGAATAGGAGAATTAGAGCAGGGGTCGGAGCCTATCAGAAAGTGGCAGGAGTGTTGGGAGACAGAAAGATCAGCAAAGATATCAGGCGAAAAGTGTTAGAGGTGTGTGTAATTCCAGCAGTCACATATGGTTTGGAAACGATGGCGCTCACCAAAGATCAGCAAGATAGACTGCAAGTGTGCGAGAACAATTGGCTGAGGAGGTTGTGTGGAGTGAAGTTGGTTGTATCAGAAGAAAACTTGCAGAAATGAGACTCGAAGTCGGACTGAAACGAACGATGACTCAGAAGATTGTGGGAAAGAGACTATCTTGGGCCGGACATGTGGCAAGAATGAATGAGCAGAGGCTACCAAGGCGAATGGAGCAAGAAATGAGTGTGCGAAGAAGAGGAAGACCGAGAATTCGTTGGAGTGACTGTATCAAAAGAGATTTCCAGAAGGCGGAGGAAGATTGGAGAAGTTGGAGAAGCGACGCAGAAGACAGAGTCGTATGGCGGAGAACTGTGCACAAGGTGGTTGAAGTATGGAGCGGCTGACATTTTACTTGACTGTGTTTCCTGATATCGTTTCATGTGGTATTACCCTGATGGTTTGTGGACTGTAGCTAGTTTGTGTTTCCATGAATTTTATGATGTATATAAACTATTTCCTTTTTATCTTGTTTGTATGAATTCCCATTACCCCATTTATATGGGAGCAAAAGGGGTTGTTAAAATGAAATAAAAATATGATTTTTTCATGATGCCTTTGTCGCATGAATATTTTCATAAATCAAAGGGACTTATCATAACTATTAATGATATACCATAACTATTTCTACATGCAGTAATAGTTATGGTATATATATATATATATTGTTGATGCAAAGTTGACCCAGCTTCATATTTTTAAAAAAGAAAACAAAGTTTCTTGCATTGACCGAACATGTTTCAGAATGTTAACATTCCATCTTCAGCGGTAAAACCTGAATACAATAGCAATGGGAGTTTATATACAAAATGCGGGAAATGAACAAATGAGAGCGATAAAAGGAGTTCAAGTCACCAGTAGCTGTCTGACCATGGCACCGACCTAGAGATTGCATTCTGCAATTACAATTTCAAGTACAGTGAAAGAAACAGTTCAGTACAACTGTACTTGAAATTGTAATTGCAGAATGCAATCTCTAGGTCGGTGCCATGGTCAGACAGCTACTGGTGACTTGAACTCTTTTTATCGCTCTCATTTGTTCATTTCCCGCATTTTGTATATAAACTCCCATTGCTATTGTATTCAGGTTTTACCGCTGAAGATGGAATGTTAACATTCTGAAACATGTTCGGTCAATGCAAGAAACTTTGTTTTCTTTTTTAAAATATATATATATATATATATATATATATATATATATATATATATATATATACTCAAGCCTAACATGGAAATGATGACAATAATAATCTTTCATTGAAAATTCTATAAACCTTTAGTTTATTTGAATTATCATTCCAAATAATCGGTTTACTTATTCTTATTATTATATTTATCAATTTATTCTGAATCAATGCTGTTCTATTAAGTTAATACGAATGTTGCATGTAAATGGCAGCCTTACAAACTTAAATAATAGCTCGAATTCGTAGAACATTGCTTTACTTCCTTTAGTCAAAAATTAATTAATTAAGTCCAAAATCATTTTTCATGTAATGAGATAAATATTGATTTTGAATATTTTTCAGATATTTAGCCTATTGTTATATCATATTTGAAAGAGAGATGGAGAAGGAGATTGAAAAGAGAGATGGAGAAGGAGATTGAAAAGAGAGATGGAGTCAGGTCATCATGGAGATATACTGCGCTTGTAGGATACGGTGCTGACTTATTATAGCCAACTATTAATTTAATATCTTTTATATATTTAATATCTTACTGCATTCGTAGCAAAAGACGATGCAATATTCCATTGTTCTTGTTTGTAGCTGATAAGTCATTTACTTTTTTCTTTCTGAGGCAAAATGAACAATAACACGATCAGCATCAGCTATAGCTTGCATGACTCTTTTGGAAATTATTAACCGCTAATAGGGTAATATAGGTGTAGGTATAAACACTCCAAAAACGTTTGATCATGAATATTTTGCAAGTCAAGTTTCCACTCACTGCCAGCAGCACGCTCATTGGTTGAGAGCGTCAGCTGATTTACGCACGCACCAATAGGGAATCAGATATCATCAAAACAGACCTCGGAAAACCTCATGCAGTATGGCATCTTTGGAGGCTGTTACTCAGAGAGCACATGACGGATTTATGGTAACTTTTAATATGTTAATAAGCAGAATATAAAGTACGTGTATGCCAATTTTCAGAGCACCACGAATTTTGTCTGGGTTAAAGCCTAGTTTTCCTGGACTATAAGAGAAATCTGAAATCCATCTGGAAATGTCTGAAATTCATTTGGAAAGATGAAATAGATTTGGAAATATCTGAAATAGAAAAGGAAAGGTGTAGAATGGAAGTTTGATATCTTGCCTATGTACCATGATGGCACATGGAAAAATCTATGGTTTGTAGATCAGATTCGATCTAAAACATTGTTTCATAGTGAAACTATTTGCCAAGTTGGTTTTGGAAGTTGTTGACACCTAATTACAGGATTTTCATGAAAAGAATTGCAAGTGAGATGGCGGCATTGTTTCATGTGAAATAGCCTACTATCACATGGATTAATATAGTGTGTCTATTTGTAGCAGTCACTGACAACTATTTTCCAATTTTTCAATATTGGAATGCGAATTAAAAATTAGTTCACAAAGTCATAAGTGGTCGGTGTGCTGTTTGTAAGAACATCTGAAGAATTCACAGATAGAAAGTCTAATAATTCGATAATTTCTTCTTCAAGCGGCTAAGAAACCTGACGCTTTTCTGGAATAAACACATTGAAAGTTTCCTTACCGACAATCATTTCTCAAATAAATGAAATGTCGCTGGAACTTTTCAATTAATCATTGAATAACACATATGATATTTTGGAAGCTGATATTCGAATGCATGTAGAGATTTTGAAAATTGTTCAAATTTAGTGAACAGAGGAACCCTTTAAAGTAAAATGAATACTCTAAGATTTCTTGGCCTCTGATTTCCAGCTGGAGTTATGCATGTTCTGATAATCGACATTACAAGTTGCATAAGAGTCTGATTATACTATTGATAGATTATCGGGGCGATATTTCAAAATGATGAACGTACAGAACGTTTAAAAGGATTTCCTTCTTTGGAGACATTGTGAAAACAATTTTTGAGTTTCTCTCCTTCTTTTATAATGACCGAAATAAAATAAAATAATTTACAATCCTCGTTCGCAAACGGCCGGCGCTTCGTGCCACGGACACTTCTAAGGGCCAAGACTAAAATTGGCAGTATGACACAGCGTGTTAAATACATGGCAATGAAGTGGAGTTCTTGAATGCTGTTAAAACTGTGGGAGCTCATATTTTCGGTTAATGGGTGGTCGAAGTGTCTTTATGAGACGAGCTTCAGTCAACCTGCAATCGATAGCACTTTTACTTCTCTCAATAAAAATATGAGCTCCCACAGTTTTAACAGCATTCAAGAACTCCACTTCATTGCCATGTATTTAACACGCTGTGTCATACTGCCAATTTTAGTCTTGGCCCTTAGAAGTGTCCGTGGCACGAAGCGCCGGCCGTTTGCGAACGAGGATTATAAACTATTTTATTTTATTTCGGTCATTATAAAAGAAGGAGAGAAACTCAAAAATTGCTTTCACAATGTCTCTGAAAAACACCCTCCTGTTCCTGACCATCAAATGGTTTCCTTCTTTGTCATCCTGTCGGCGTAGGATTTTGTAAATATATTATTCCTTTTAAGCACATGGTCTTTGGACAAGGGCCAACAATCCAGATCAGGAATTGGCCTGATAAATATGAATGCCAATCAAAAAACATGGAAGCCAGATCGTACAAGTTGCATTATTTTTGCCCCAACTAAGTTCCCCCGGCGTGTGTCAACATTTTCGTGCAATTTCCATTCTAGGACTTTCTATGGTATTGTTAATTTCTATGCTAGACACCTTTTCCATTGCAAGTGTAATTCCAGATATTTCCAAATGCATTTCAAGCATTTCCAGATGGATTTCAAATTTCTCCAATTAAATTTCAGATATCAATGTGCAACGCATCAAATATAGATATCAGATGGCTGACATTAACCAAATGTACCATAGCTATAAACAATCTATGATGTTATGAAATATATTCATGATCAATTCAATCTATGACAGATAGCAACAGAAATCACACTTGCATCGACAGAATGATTATAGTAACTTTTGCATTAATATTTTTACATTGGATATCCATGTTTTGACAATCAGTGTCTTCTAGTCATAGAAATGGAACTACATACAAAGAGTGATGGGATGAATGATCTAAAGTCTAAGTTAGTAATGGAAAGAGAGATTCACAAAAATGATGTACAAAAAGTAATATTTCATAACTACGTAGACATTTTTATTGACATAGTATGCATTTGTCTATCTTGAGGTAACGATATCATAACGACATCATAGATTTTCTTAGATCATACATTGCAAATGTCACTTATCGGAAATACGTTAACAGCATAGACAAGCTATGGGATATAACGTTCTACTAAAAGTTGTGTATAAATACAAAAAGATGCAATAGTCCGGGAGCTAGTGATGATATCTTCCTAAATTCGCGCACAAAGGGTTTAATAGCATAGATTTGTAGATCTTGAAACGCTGAATACAAAAATCAAATTCTTATTTGTCACAGCCAGTCGCTTTCGGTGATATGTAAGGTTACAGCATTATTATACAAAATGGAACTGATTTATGTGTAGGACATTGTAGACTTAGGGTTTATCAGAATGTATAGCAAGATTTTTGCATGCAGTTTCGAAGAGAATCAGGTTATAAAAGTCTATACAATAGAAATGAATAATTTTAATAATTAATCCTGCGCAGTGTTGTCCCAAAGCATGTGGGTCACGCTTTTGCCTAAAGAAGCAATATGCATGGATGGGTTAGTGAAAATATGGTCATAATATTTCCTGGCCATCTATCACCTTCATGCTGTCGCATTGCTCATAGACGTAGTTTCTTGTCGATTCCCGATTGAAAATGGTCATTGACTTTAAATGCTTTAAATTTTTTTCTGAACGCCTTACGGCAGGAACTCCAAATAGCCTATGATCCAAAACTTTTTTCATCTATGTTATATTGTCAAAAAGCTCATACAAAACCTATATAAAGTGAAGTTGGTCTTCCTGACCTACAAATAAGCCCTCTTTCAAGAGGTGGCTCCGCGCTAAGTAGCACAGCCTTGGCGTTGGCTCGCTGCAAAGTTATTAATAGGCGTCCAAACATTGCACTTGTGATTTCATGTTGTGGAGGTGTTGTATAAATAATAGCACCGTTTCTATGCCTCACATGTCTCGGCCAACTACTTAAGGCAGATCCTTCTCATCATGCGCTACGTGTTTTTGGAATAGACTCGCTCGAACGGCATGGGTTGAAAAGACCAAGCGGAAATTTCTCAAACAGTAGTCTATTTATTATCATATCTGATTTTTCAGCATTTCTAACATGCGAAGATGTTCACATTTGTAAAAATGTCAACCCGATTGTTGTCACAATAAGCAAACTATTCATTCACTGTCCTAGTAGTACTTAATTATCATTATTACTACTTCACAAAGTAATTTAGCAGTCAAAGAATGTCATCAGGCGAAAAGGTCAATGTAAAGAAAAGCAAAAGTCCATAATGAAATCGTCTGTTTCTGGAAACTGCTTATATTCTACATGAAGCCGTTCTCCATAAGTAAGAGAAATTTCAATTAGCAGTGTAATATTGTCCAAATGTTTTCACTTATTCATCAACAAAAATTAAATGAACGATTAGCATTTTCTGTGTGAATTGCAAGATTTCGATTGGTAATTGCCGAAATTGACAAAATGCTTACCTACTTTTCAAGGAAGCATAACAATCAGAATACCTAAAGTCCATTATTCTGTATCATAAAATCAAGTCCTGTATCATTTCACTACATGTGTAGATGTAAATTTGTAATTGTATCTTATATAGGAAGCAATGCTTTTCTATCCAAATTTGACAATTTTGTCGGAATTCAGCACTTTTCAAAGCTTTAAAAACCAATGGATCTAACAAAGGCCTTCATTGACAGTTAGAATCCGCAAACTTTTGACAGGTTTATTTCCAAACATGTTTCAGTATGCAAGCTACCATCATCAGTGACAACGATCAATGAAAAAAGATGATATACATACAAGACTTGATGACATATATTTGTCAAGGTGAAAGGACAACTCCTTTTATATGTACGTATAATAAGAACAATCCTAATATTTATAAAGATGCAATTTTACCAGCCTATAACAGTCTTCAATTAATGAAGCTCTTTGATAAGTGCAAATTACTAAGGATATATCGGCAACCCCCTTCCTTGTATAGGATTCTCAGCCATAATTATCGGCTAACCATCAACGGCATCTCCAAATGTGGGGATCCACGGTGTGGTTGCTGTGAGACCTTGATTGCAAGGAGGTCTATCAGTTTCAAAGGTGATGGTGGTTACAAGACCTTTCACATATACAAGAACTTGAACTGTACTTCCAGCAATGTTATCTATCTGTTGATGTGTAGATCCTGTGGAGACTTTTATGTGGGACAGACCGGTGGTGTTTTCCGGAATCGACTGACTGTCCATAGACAGCAGATGAATCACTCTAAATACATGGTATTAGCTGTCAGTAGGTATATTGCGAACTGTGCCAAGAGTTTGAGTACGAAACTTGAGGCTGCCCCAATATACCAACTCCATCCCGATTGCGGCCGCATAGAACGTGAGTCAAAGGAGAGATCTATGATCATATTGCTCAACCCTCCTCTTAACGATCATTGATAATTTCTCTTATGTATTTTTAAGTGTTACATTTCCATGTATATTTATTATCTGTCATGTTTTGATTTCCAATATAATTCATTTCCCATGAGTAGCCTGTCATAGCAGGTGAAACCGGTCGGGATTTACATGACTTTTCCTTGAGTTTGCAATTTTGGATATTCATCTACATTTTGATTATTAACCTTATTTTATATATATATATATATATATATATATATATATATATATATATATATATATATATATATATATATATATATATATATATATAATATAATATATATATATAAAATAAATATATATAATATATATATATATATATATATATATATATATATAAATATATTTGCCTTGAGAAGCCGTCGTAGACGGCAGAAATCGATTGGCGTTTAAGTTAATTTTGAGTTTTGATTCTCCGTAGGTTTATGTTTTGTATTATATATATATATATATATATATATATATATATATATATATATTTGTAGCATATTGCACCCAGACTTTTCATTGCGAGAAAAAACAATAATTCTGCCAGACTAGTTTCATTGCTTCAAAGACAACATCTTCAGTGGAGATAAACAATGCGGTTACATCGCAGTCTTTATATACGTAAAAGGAACCAGTGGGCAAAAGTAAATGGATTTCACAAATGTCAATCAAACACGTGTCTCAGGCTACAAGTTCAGAAGTAACTCGTGAGAACCATTCCGTTCATTTGACAGTGCATAGCTATCTGCTTTTATTAAAATAGTTTCCAGAATGAAAGAACATTTGTATTGACCGATGATTCTGAAATTTTCGGACTTAGGAAAATGGTCATGCATAGATATCTCAGTTTGAACTGGATAACCTCTCAGATGCTCATTTACGCGAGTGTTTAGGTGACGTTTAGTAGCACCAATGTACCGCATTTGACAGCGGTCACAACTGTATTCATAAATTACATTAGATTTCAAACCACTCGCAATGGCATCTTTGTTTTGAAAATAACTACCAAGGTTGGAGGTTTTGAAAATCTGCTTGATTTCCGCGCCTTTCAAACTCTTGTTAAGGTACCGAATCCTCTTACGTAAATCAGAGGAACTGTCTTCAATGAACGGAATGGTCCAATGAATTATTTGAGTTTCCGATTTTTCTTTCTCAATCTGGCCAGCAGCTATGTGCTCTTCAACCGACTTTTTTTATCTCTTCAATAAGTTTCACAGGAAACCCATTGTCGATGAAAATGGCTTTTATCCTTGCAACAGTACTATCGTAAGAGCTTTTAGTAGAGCAATTTCTATTTGCTCTATGAAACAGAGAGTTCATGGCTGCTGACTTGTATGCTCTGGGAGCATAAGAACTATGTGGCATTTAGATGCCGGTATTCGTTTTCTTAAAATGAAGGTTTGTCGTAATCTGACCAGAGTCAAGCGTTACTTCAACGTCTACAAAGGTAATGGAGTTGTCCTCACCCCTCTCGTAAGTGAACTGAAAATCATCTTCGATAGAATTAACATAGCGGATGAAAGACTCCGCATGCGAATCACTTTCAAAAATTACAAAGCAATCGTCGACATAACGACAGTAGTAGAGTGGGGATCCCCATCAAAGTATTTGAACTTCTGTTCAACCAAGTCCATGGCAAAAGCTGCCATTGTCGGACCTAAATTCGAGTCCATTGACATTCCGTCAACTTGATAATATAATTGACCATTAAAAGAAAATAAAATATTTTTACATGCCATATGCAGAAGCTCCTTCAATGCTATATATGTGATAATATTATAGCGTGTAAATTATTTGTCCATAGATATATGCTAGTAGCAGTAGCAAGACCTAAACAAGTTTGACTGGATTTCTTGTAGGCCTTTCTTGATTGATAACTTTGAAAGGTTAAGTAGCCTCGCTCACCATACAGGGAGTTGATATATTGGTATGGGATTGTGGCATTCCTGTATTCTGTCTCTTGTCTGGCGGTGTTGCCGACGGACCGGCCTTCCATCTCTGATGCAACTTAGGGCCTACACAACAATAGATGATATACATGTAAATTGGTGTGGTAGTCATATATGTATATCATCAATAGCTATTTATAACTACATACTTTATCTAAAAGCTTGGTTGGTCCAGTGCCGGTCTCGAAAATTCCGGATCGGTTGCAACTCTGGTAAGAACATATATGTGTAGTTCGAGTTCACTCAGGCCAATTTTGCGTTCAATCGGACATGCACTTATAGCTATTGATCAGAGGCCTATTTCATAACACACTGATAGCTGATAAAATCAACTGATAAATCAGTACCCTATTTCATAAAACGAGTGAGATGATTCAATATCTATGAACTGATCAAATCAACTGATAGATTTCTATTTCATAAACAATCACTGATAGAACGCTAAATTGGAATTCATTCCGAAAGTAGGCCAGGTCAAGAAAAGCTACTGATAAATCATGTGACTGCTGTGTTAGATTTCAAAGTCATTGCTAACTTCCAAACAAGATGCTCTTGCTATTCAAAACTTCCCTGAGAAATAACAATTTCCGACCGGTGGATAACATTGTGTGCGATATCATTCAACTCTTGAGATCTTCAACTTAACCATGTACTCCATATATAAGTCTGTCGTTATCCAATCACGATAAAGGTAGCGTATAGTGTCGATATAACGCAATCCGAAACACATATAGGTCAAATGACATGCAAGCTACAAGCGTTTTATCAGCTATCTGTTGTTTTTATCAGTTGTTTATGAAATTGACATCTTATCAGTTGATAACATGCAACCACAAAATTAGACCGGTCGTCTCTACTTCTGTTGGACTAGAAAGGAAGCATTGGAGCATGTAATGCATATGAAATGGCACAATCTGCTGACATAATACCGTTGGCCAATAATCGTATTCTTTGACATTCTTGAAGTAGAGACCTTCAACGCCTTCGTCAAGATGAAAAATGACAATCCAAGGAAAGAACGAAAGGAATTTCTACGGACATTAATCTTTCAGTTGGTAGAAAAGCATGCATAATTCCGCCAGACATGCATTTATCGCACAGCATTGTTGCGGCTGGCATTTTACTTGGATTTCGTCCACAAAATCAGCGCCCTCCATTTCAGCAAGTGGAAAACAATACTCAACCTTGTCGAGTCTGTTACAAGAACACAAGATCAAAATATTTATCTTGTCATTGCCTAATTTGTCCCAGTCATCGTGTCTTGGTGAAATCGTGCAAGTTTGAATTTTGTTAACAGTGAAATAAACTTGCAATCAGGGATGCGGAGTTCTATCACTTTGATAGGACTCCGACTCCGGGTGGCAAGTATATAAAGCCTAGTTTGTTTGAAAAATTAACTGGTGGCCTATAATTGATCATTATAGGCTTAACTGAACCTATTTTTAGTGAATATTGTTGTATCAATTATCGATCATTTTCGATGAAAGTTTATCAAATGTCGCTTTCAGTTGTGTGCATACGACCCGGGTCCTCCCATCTTGTTGATGTGTGCTTCAAACGGTTTTTCTCCAGTCTCTACCGGTGTTGAATTCATTAATTTATTAAAGCAGCGTAAGAGAGAACCAACGTCCGTTTAGCATCACGATGTATTTTGTTGTGATCAGAATGGCAAAACCCGACACCGAGAAGTATTCGCAGAGTAAGAAAAAGAAGTCATGTGCACACCGCATATTGTGTAATAACAACAATGAACAAAACAGTCAATGAATGAATCACGTATTCCACATCCTCTCAGAACAAAAATAAAAAATAGAATAATCACTATACGAATACAAAAAGTCAACTGTACAAACATACGATTAAATTTAAATTTATACTCAATTGCAATAATAGTTACGACTTATAAAAGCCGGGTACTCTACGCCTCTGTCTGAGATTGTATGAGTGTTGAGTACGTTGTATTTGCGTGTGAGCAGTGTCGGTTGAGGTGTGTGGAGTGTTGTGTGTTACCGCCCTATCATACTCTCCAAAAGCATAGTCGATATCGTCCCATGCAGCCCGAATCAGCCTTGCTGATTCCCATGTTGGTTTTATATTCCGCTGGTTAAACCTTTTAACCCTATTAGTCTTCTGTACAAGCACATCGTATGTATATCCCCCTATTCGCTGCTTGACCTCACTGTGAGATAAAATGGTTGTCCGTCACCATAAAGTATCAATACTAAATCACCCGCACAGTAACCTTTCTCTCCTCCTTTCTTGAGTTCATACTCCCTTTGTACATTTCTTTTGCGAGTTTCAGGTCCAGCTGTATCGGAATCCAGTACTTGTAGTAGGCTAATAGCAGTTCGCACATGTCTGCCAAACATTCTGAAATACGGCGTTTCACCAGTCACGTCGTTGGGAGTGCTTCTGATATCGAACAGAATCTTTGATAAGGCATCGGAGAAGTTTAAGTTAGCATCACTGTTCTCAGTCGACTCTTTAGGGTGCGATGTAGTCTCTCCACGCAACTATTACCACGAGGGTAATACAATGAAGAATATACATGTCAAATACCGTTTGACTCAAGAAACTTCTCGAACTCGTGCGACACGAAAGGTGTCCCATTGTCTGAGATGAGAAACTTCGGTAGACCGAACCTTGAGAATTGCATCTGAAGAGCTTGCATAATTTCTCGAGAGTTACCATTTTTCAAAACAACAGCTTCTGGATAATGAGAATAGAGATCAATAGTATAGTCAGTAGTAAATTCCTTCTCAATTTATCTGATGGCCCCGTGAGAGCGACGGCAATTCTGGACCAGGGCGAAGTTTCTTTGTAGGCAACTGGCGTTAATGGTGCAGCATTACCACGAGCTTGGAATGTTGTACATGGGACGCACCTGGGGACATAGTTTTGGACGTAGATGTCCGACGACATCCCAGGCCAGTAAACATAGCTTCTCAATAATTCCTTCAATTTAACTATCCCCATGTGGCCTTCATGGACGGAGTCTAATATTTGACGTCGTAATTGAGTTGGTACAATGATTCGGTTACCTTTCGTAACTATAGTTCCATTTCTCTGAGACTTCAAGGAAAGCTCATTTCTCATATGGTAGTAGGGCAACAAGGTTTTCGATCTAGTAGGCCAACCATCAATGATTGCTTGAATAGCAAGCTGAAGTTCTCGATCAGAAGATGTATGATCTGCAAAATCTTTTAGTTGAAGGGGAACTTACTTCATCATACCGCATATAGTAAATTCGGGAGTTTTGCATTTGCGCCATTTGGCAATGCATTTGCGTCACATTTTCCAGTTACGTAATTTGGATGCAATGCATTTGCGCCAAATGCATATCTGCTAAATCTAGTGTTATCTGTTATCAGGTAATTTGATCAGCAAATGTGAAAAGGATTTAGCCACAGAAAATCGCTTGCATTACTTAAGATTATCTACTATCTTTTGCAACTAAAAAGTAACTTTTTTCTATTTGGCTACCAATAATAAATGTACCGGCATGAAGAATAAGAATAATTGAGAAAATTCACTATTAAATCAAATGAATTAGGCTCATTATCCCGCATTATGAGCCATTTTCAACAACTAAATGAAAAATATATTCATTGTAATCAAGACACAATATATATTATACGTGCCATACAGTATATTACACGATTAATAAAATTGATCCTTGTAGAAGGACTGTCTAAACTCGGTGTGTATAACCTAACAACTTCACAAAGGTAAATGTTTCGATCTCACCGGCATTACGACGAGAAATGAGGCCCATTGTCCGATTTTGTTCGTCTTTAGTGGCCTTATTTTTATATGACACCTTTCACAGATTAACGCTTCGCATTTTCGCAGATGAAGGGGCTTGGTACTTGACAAGCACGTCTGTGACAAATGTATCATATCCTAATTGGTCATACAACTATCAGATATACAATATTAACAAAACATCTGATAAGAAACTGGCGCAAATACATGATTTGTTTGGCGCAAATGCATTACTAGGCAAGCATATCTGTGGCGCAAAAGCATTGCACCTCCATTACATAACTAAAATATATGGCGCAAATGCATGACGTCCGTAAATTCAGCATTTTCCTCGCAGCTAGGAGTACCAGGGATCGAATTTCTCGACAAGCAATCAGCAAGAATGTTATCGCTATCTGCTATATCAGGGATGCGGAGTCCTATCATTTTGATAGGACTCCGACTCCGGGTGGCAAGTACATATAGCCCGGTTTTTTGAAAAAACTGGTAACCTGCATCATAGATCATTATAGGCTTACCTCAACCTATCTTTAGTGATCATTGCTGTATCAATTATCAATCATTTTCGATGAAAGTTTATCAAATGTCGCTTCAAGTTGGATGCACGCGACTCGGCTCCGCCCATCTTGTTGATGTATGATTCATATGGTTTTTCTACAGTCTCTACCAGGCAGGAAAATCCCCATTCTTCTCCAATAAAATATGATTAGACTTTTTATTTTAATATGCGTTTTAGAGGAGCCATAACACACGATCAACGTCAGGGTAAGAGGTAATGTTCTCAAGAAAACTAGCATTTCATTTTTGTCTCTGACGTGACCTTTGGCGCGTAGGTGTGATCGAGGCTATGAAGGCTTGTCTTCTCTACTAAATCACCGAGTGATAAGACAATCCTTTTTTCACTAACACAGTTCATTCCCTCAATAATTACAAGCTTTGCATGCACTGTTGTCTCTGTACTTTTGTTTGACGGAGAAAGTTGACATCTAGACAGTGACAGCTATGTACGAGGATAAATAATTTGTTTGTATTATATTTCGGCTTTAGGTATAGGCCGTAGTCCGAGGACTCCGACTCCAGCAAAAATGATAGGACTCCGGAACTCCGATTCCAACTCCGCACCCCTGTGCTATATGCACAGCATCGAAGTCGAAGTGTTGAATTGCGACCAACCATCTTTGAAGTCTGCTTCAGAGACTGTCAATCGACTTATCCAGTAGACGAACGATAAGCTTTTGATCTGTCTGAAGCTCAAAATGAATGCCGATTAAGCATTTTGCAAATCGTTTCAAGCCGAATACCATGGCCAAGAATTCTCTTTCTATCTGAGGATACCGTTTTTCGGCTTCTGTTAGTAATCGAGAGGCAAATAATATTGGTACATTATCTTGCACTAGCACGCTACCTAATCCTGTACCAGACGCGTAAGTTTGTACCACTGTTTTCTTAGAAGGATCAAAGTATGATAGAGTACATGCTTCATACAGGTTTGTTTTCAGATTATAGAATGACTCTGAACGCTCGGATGTCCATTCAATATCGTTCTGATTTATCATTTCCCATAATGGCTTTGAGAGTGTACTGTAGTGTGGTACGGTTTGCTGGCCTACATAACTTGCCAAGCCCAGGAAGGAGCGTAGACCTTGTATAGTTTTCGGTAGTTCCACTAGTTTCACCGCTTCTATCTTACTAGGGTCTGGTGATAGTCCTGCTGAAGACCACACATGACCCAAGAACCCCAGTCCAGTTTTATCAATTCGACTTAGCACTTCACACAAAATTCGATCGTGCTCTTCTATACTTGAAGCTGCAATCACTATATCGTCGATATAAGTAATCACGTTATTCATTCCTTCAAGAATATTCTGCATGACCTTCGTGTAGATTTCAGGAGCGGATGAAATGCCAAAGCACAACCGCTTGTAGCAATAATTGCCATATGGTATAGAAAATGATAGGTATTTCTTACTATCTTCTGTTGCAGGAATTTGCCAAAAACTGTTCTTTAAGTCGAGATGACTGAAGATCTTAGGGCTTGCTACTTTAGCCGAAAGCTCAGATATCTTGGGAATTTGGACCCTTTCTCTCATAACGTTCTTTTTCAGATTACGTAGATCAGCGCATATACCCAGTTCACCTACCTTTTTGAATGCAACGACCATCGGAGAGCAAAACTCTAAATGTTCTTCTATTTTCCTGATAATTCCTGCCTTAACCATTCTGTTTAGTTCACATTTCACTTTATCATGTAGGCCTGGAAGCACCCTTCTTGCTGGTGGATTAAACTTGGAAGCATCCTCACGCAACATTAGGTTATACTCTTATCCAGTACTTAACAGACCTTCACGCTCAAAAACTTGTGAAAAATCCTTGATGATTTTTGTTGTGTTATGTACTGTATGAATGTCGGAATTAGAAACAGTATCACAAGTAGCTAATTCGTAAATGATACCAAGGCGTTTACATAAACTGTATGTAAGCAAAGGTTTAACATGTTCAATGTCAACGACAAAAAATGTGTCTCGAACGGCTACTCCCTTATACTGAACATACGAGGGTCACTATTAAAGTTTTTAGCCTTATATAGAAAAAGCAATTGATGTTACACAATAACATGTATTTCCTTTACATTTGATCATAGCTTTTCGAAATATGCACCGTTGGCGGCAATGCATTTGTCCATTCGCCGAAACCAGTCATTGAAACAATGGCAGTACTCAGTCAGATCCAGTTTTAGCACTTTATCCATGTAAGCTTGAACAGCGTCCTCTTTGATGGGAAAAGGAATACCGCGCATTGCTGACTTCACCTTGGGGAACAAAAAAAAATCGGCTGGTGACAAATCCGGGCTGTAGGGAGGCTGGGGGAAAAGGGACACAGTTTTCAGCTAAAAAAAGCCATTGTCTGTACCGACTTTTGGGCCGGTGCGCTGTCATGGTGGAGGAGCATTTCTCGTGCTCTTGTCCTTGACCAATTTTCTCGGACGTTATCCAGAAATTTTGGAAGACCAACACTGCAATACCATGAGGAGTTCTTTGCTCTTCCAGTACCGACGTTGAAACATGGCCGCTAGAGGAAAAGAAGGTGAGGACCATTTGCTTGCTGCAGCTTCGAACTCTGCGAAACTTGACGGGAAGTTCATCGCCAGGGAACAACCAGATTCGTGACTGCTGCTTCTTTTCCGGCTCGAACTGGTAAATTCAAGTTTCGTCACCGGTTACAACATTGGCTAACTGTCTCGCGCTTCCATCTCTGAACTTGCTTTTCATGAACATGCACCACTCCACCCTAGCTGTCTTTTGTTCTTCAGTCAAATGGAGGGGTACCCACCGAGTGGTTCGCTTTCGCACACCAAGAAATTCATGCAGGATTCGATGGATTTGAGGAGGATGAATCGCTAGACTTCTTTCAATCATTGCATAAGTCACTCTTGCGTTGGCTTCTATCATGGCTCTCACACACTCAACATTCTCTTCTGTCACAGATTCTGATGGTCTTCCAGAACGCTCCTCATCATCAGTGATCTTCTTCCCTTCGAAATTCAGCGAACCAATTCTTGATGGTTGCGTAAGATGGAGCAGAAACCGACGGCAGCAGTCAAGCGATCAAATGACTCATTGGCAGTCAAACCAGTCTCGTAGTCATAGAAAATCATGGCACGGAAATCACGTCTGTTCAACTCCATGATGAAAGAGACAATAACTGCGGTGAAGATAGACAGTGGTTGTCGGTGTACTGACTAATGTTCAGCATTCATGTGAAGAATCGTATCCTGTGGCCATGAAATGCATTCGATCAATCTGTAACTGGTTGCTTAATTTAGATACATGCTATAGTTCACGGAAATGAATTTGTGTGATTATCAAATTATGGGAAATGGTCAAGGCTAAAAACTTTAGTAGTAGCCTCCGTAACATTCACATTTAGCAAGAACATTAATTTCAAACTTACCCCAGGCACGAATGCGAACATTTGTTGGAGATAACTGCAAATCTGGAGCAAGAATACGGGGAATGACATTTAACTCTGCACCAGTGTCACATATTGCTTCGTAAACGTTATTTTCAATTTGTACATCTCTAGTAACATAAGAAAATGATGAGCTGAATATATTGTATACTTCGTTATCATCAAGCTTATCAGTCTCATGCCTAACGTCAGTAAAGTTCACAAATTTAGTTGAGTTCTTAGTCTTGCAACAAGATACATAATGTTCAATCTTACCGCATCCGGAACATGTAACCTTGCGAGCACGATAATTGGGATCTGATGCAATATGATTCTTGTCCCCACAACGGTAGCAGTGCCTCTCCACTCGTCTACTTTGATTGAATTTATGTCCTTTGTCGCAATTAGTCCTTTGTTCAAGTCTAACCTTGCCATATTTGGAAGATGTCTTCTGTTCTGTCCTCGAACTTGATATTGAAGAAACCGCTGCAGTACCGACCTTCTTCCGCTCCGACCGTGCGCGCTCGAACGCTTCCGCTTTTCGGATCGCATCCTCGAAGGTAAGTGAATCGTCTTCAGACAACAGTCGTTCGCACATTAGATCGTCGTGTACCCCGATCACGAATATGTCTCTTAACATGGTCGATGATGTAGCGCCAAAATTGCAGTCCTTTGCCAGGCGTCTCAAGCGGTATTAGAACTCAGTGATAGATTCGGATGCTGACTGTATTGATTGGAAAAATCGCTTTCTTCTGAGTAAGGTGCTGCTTTTTCCGCCAAAGTAATCTTCAAATCGATCGATAGCATCTGAGTAATTCGATTTAGAATTTGGAAGTCCGTCAAATATATCGTTTCCATCTAGTCCAAGAGCATTGATCAATATTGGCAACTTGACTTTATCATCTGCTTCGATGATGAGGAAATAATTTTCTATCTGCCTTTTGAAGTACTTGAAATCTTGTCCATTTGGATTAGCAGGCAGATTTGGAGACTGTATATAGGAAGCCATTGGTCCTTTCGCAGCACTTACTTTGTTTCGCAGGTGTGGTCGTGGTAGACATCTATTTTCACCAGTTTTCTTCTGACACCTCAAATGTTGAATTCATTAATTTATTAAAGCAGAGCAAGAGAGAACCAACGTCCGTTTAGCATCACGATGTATTTTGTTGTGATCAGAATGGCAAAACCCGACACCGAGAAGTATTCACAGAGTAAGAAAGAGAAGTCATGTGCACACCGCATATTGCGTAATAACAACAATGAACAAAACAGTCAAGTATTCCACAACCGGTCAGGAAAATCCCTCCATGTCCTTCTCCAAAGAATATGAGTACACTTTCGATTTTAATATGCACTATGGAGGAGCCATCACACACGATTAACGTGAGGTTAAGAGGTAATGTTCTCACGTAAACTAGTATTTTGCTTCTGTCTCCATGTGACTTTTGACGCATATGTGTGATCGAGGCTAGGAAGGCCTGTCTTCTCTACTAAATCACCGAGTAAAAAGACAATCCTTTCTTCACTATCACGGTTCATTCCCTCAACTATCACAAGCTTTGCATGTGCTGCTGTCTCTGTACTTTTGTTTGAAGGAGAAAGTTGACATTAAGACAGTGCCAGCTATATACAATGGGATAATTTTATTTGTTTGTATTATATTTCGGCTTTAGTTATAGGCCGGAGTCTGGAGTCCTATCAAATGATAGGACTCCGACTCCAGCAAAAATGATAGGACTCCGACTCCGCATCCCTGCTTGCAATGTTCGTACCTTCTTGAGCAATACAAATTAGTCTGTGGAGTAAATTTCTGTTGAGTACTGGCATGATGAAAATGTTCAAGGGAACATTACAGACGCATACGGATCAATGATGATAGACCTATACTTCATTGCATGTTGCGGACCACATACTCCAAAAATAGTTTGAATTACATTTTCAACTGTTTATAAAGAAAAATGATAAGCCTGACATAGCTGAAACAAATGTCTCGTTGTAGAGTATTGCTCTCTACCAGTTTTCATGAACTAAAGAATGTCGCTAGCAAAATACAAAGCGAAAATATTCATAAAGCTGCTAATGTAGCTACTTACATGAATGAGCATGAAACTTTATTCACATGAATAAGGGCTGAATGTATACTTCACTAAAAGGGTGGCTAATCTTGGTCTCCACCCAAGATTGAAACTTGGTATTGGATAAACCAAAGACCACGGTCTGACCCAGATGTGGTTGAGACAGATTTGCCTTGTCTATTTCATGTGACGTCATGCCATATAGCAACACTGCAACTTTTCTGAAGACCGGCGCTGTGGTCTTGTGGCAAAGTGTTCGTTCTGCGTCCGGGAGACCTTCGTTCAAACCTTAGTCGTTTAAAATCTAAGACATTTAAAATAATTCAACGTAGCAAAGTGCGTCAAGGTAACAAAGTTAAAAAAAACAAGCTGATGACTAGTTAATTTTCAATTGTCACAAAATATGATTTAAAAGAAAATTTTTATATCCTAAAATGTCTAAAAATTTTAAAAATACTTACTAGAAGGACAAGCAACGCTTCTCCTCTCCTCATGTGCAATGAATTGGCGAGTAAGCCGTTCTGTTCAAAATTATGGACGCTCAAACCCGACCAAGCGCGGTCCTGTGCATTTGAGATGCACAGCCCCAAAATCAAATTTATAATATAGAAAGAAGCATCTATCAAAAAAAAATAGAGTCACTTTTGACTGAAATGTACCTCAGGCATTTGAAAGAAGGACAGAGTCCAGCCAGTAGAGGTCATACTCTGTATTCTTGCTAAACACTCAGCAGGAAAGAATGAGAGATGGGATAAATAAAAACTCGGCCACATCGAAGAAGGACTCCGTGCCGACTGTGCTTCCGAGTACTGATGAAGCTACTTTATTATGCTTTCCATGATGCTTGGATTCATTCACATATTTACTAGAAAATATAATTCAGAAATTTGATTGAGGTCTTTTCTATCGAGGGGAATCTCCTACAAGTCGGCATGCTGTTAACATTTCTTGATACTCAGACTCCAACTGTAGACAATCGATAAAACTCCAATTTCGGGTGAAGTCTGGGTGAAGTCTGCATTATCACACGTCGAGACAGAGTTACCGCCCAGGGGTTATCAAAATATTATTTCAATTAAATTGGGTTAATCAATTAGTTAATTCAAAATACAGCAGCAAGCAATCAGCTAATTAAAATTGCCTTCTGGTGCCAATCAATTGACAACTATTTGCTTTTTCGATGTGAATTTGTTTACTCTTGATGTTCGATTTTCGACTTTTATATTCTATTTCAAAGTGCTATATTGGGTGCATGCATCTCTACAAGCCGCGTAAAAGCTAATATAATCAACTTGCTTAATTGGAGACTCAAAAGGTTGAATCGTATAATCAAGTATTGAAAAAAGTGAATGAAAAACATAATTACCGTGATAACATAACAGAAAGTAGAGATTAAAGGATTTTTATTGCAATTTGTATTATAGAGATACTAAACAGAATACGCTTTTTTAATTAGCCTACTACATGTCGTGGTGCTCTAGAATCCTGAAAGATATCAGTTTGTGATAATGTTAATTTAGGATCTCAAGAGAAACATTGAAAGAACGATGTTTTCCCTTTCGGTGGTGAGTGGTGACGGCATTGCGAGGTAACAATCAATCACCTAGCTTCACTAGCATAACAAATCAATTAATTATTTGCAGTTACTCAACCGAAGCAGTCAATTAATTGGTATTATTTGATAGGAGCAATGAATTGGTAGCAATGAGCAATTTAATGAATTAATGAATGCAATTACTGAATGGCTGCAACTTTGAATAGTGAATTGTGCCGATGTTGAGAGATGTGAACTACGACTGCTGATGATTCCTGATATTGGATGAAATGGCAACTATTCCGGTCTGTTCCCATTTACCAACTGAGGATGCAACTCAAAATGTGATTATTCATATAAATTGCTAGCGGTTAATTTCGATGCAAATAATTCTTGATGAACACTGTTACCACCTCCAATCTGTCTAATTTAGATCTTCAATTACTTTTTGAATATTTTTACTTACAGTAAGTCGACGATAATGAACACAGCATCAGATTATGCAAGTACATATAAACTATAAACCGTAGATTAATCAACAGCTAAAATTAGTTTCACGGTTTTTTGCAGTCTGAACTGCAAATATCCGTAAAAATGGACGCTTGTTTATCTAATATGAACGGATTCTAACTGCTACGTCATCACTCATCACGTTCTGACGTCATCATTTTAACAGATATTTACGGATATTTTCTGTGAATCTTTTCTGTGGAGTTTAACGGTTATTTCAGCTGTTTTTAACGGCGTGGCGTCAGAAGCTCAACTCAATGAATACTCAGATTTAGTCTTAGTAATGATAATGACAGAGAATGTATTCTACCTTCACCCACTCAAATATCAAGGGAATACACCTTTCAAGTTCACATAGTCAGCGGCTGCCATGTGAATGTCATTGAAAGTGATATCGAAGAATTGATAGATTGTATGTAAGTCAAGTTTGACAACTGGAAGTACAATCTGTCTTGATGAATTGCAAGATTAGATCGATGTGCACAGTCGAACTTCAATTTTGTTTTACTTAGTTGTCATTTTCAAACATTTCAGGCGAATAATTGATGAGTTGATTAACTGACAGTTCGTACCGCTTTATTGGTGAGAAAACTGGAAATTTATGAAAACACCCAACATGTTAGACAGTTTTTAAAAAGTAAATTGTTGATTTGTCCTACTTGGATTACATACACCTTTGCATGGCGGGAAATTGAAATTGTTTTTCAAAATGGCGCGAAGAACTCCTTCATTTCGGTAGGTAGAGCAAAATATTCAATTTTAATTTTTTTGTTTTCATTTTTAATGTTTCATTGGATTTATTTTCTAACTCTGTGCAAGGTCTGGTATTTAAGTCTGGCTTAGTTCAGTAGCAATACCACCATGGGGACTGGAATGGATATTGATATCCTGTCTTACTACTCAAAATTCGATTGGGAAGAGAAACGCGAAATTCTCATTGAAAAGCTCTGGGATGATAAAAGCGGGTGACCTGTAGATGATCGGGTGAGTGACTAGTTGTGTATGATTTCGTGTGTGATACTGCCTGACATAATATGGCCTCTCTTGTTATCCTTTCTTTATTGAGTAAATAAGAAAATACAGCAGCAAGCTTGAAGCACTGTTAATTGATTCATGTTGTGTGTAATATTGTTCGCGAGTTCGTGAAAATCTTGAAATTCCGCGAATTTCGTCGAGATTTCGCATTCGCGAAAAACCACCTGCCTACGTAAATCATTGGTAAATAAGGTCGAACTTCTAATGTTTGCCCAACATTGATTCGGCACATGTAAAAACACCTATCGACATAAACAACTTTTTTGATAAATTGTTATCAATTTGTAACATGATATCGGCACAAGTCAATTTCGTAAAATCAATACGGTAGCTCGCATGATGTCATTATCGAAATATTTAGACAATTCAAATGATGTTAAACACTAGATGGATTGAAATAGTTGATCAAATCTCTTCATATGAAAAACTAAATGTATTTTACCAATATTTCATGGTGAAATTCCTCCGTAATGCCTTTCACAATTTTGTAGCTAGAAATTTCGTATTAGAAAGCTTATTAAAAGACTTAGCAGATGGTGTCGGTTTCATCAAGATCGAAGTCGCTATTTTCGAAAAATTGCAAAAAGTAGAAACCGAAAGTTTTATTCTTTTTAAACTATAGTCACAGCTATTTTCCAAATATCAACTTGAATTGTGTCTCAATCAAACTTTCGAACATAGGCTTTTACGTGAGGCTATGTTTATGGTTTGTTTATGTGTGACACGATTGATGGCACGAGAACTGACTGAATATTGACCTAAGAAAGGAGGTCTGTTTTTTATGAGCAACTCTTCAGATGTCAGGGAGCGATGCAGTTCAAAATATGATCATCTGCTAAGATTTTGCCAAATATAGTCTCAGTCGATTATCTCGCATCCAGCTTTTGGAGAACATAGATTTACACATTGGGAGAGATTCGATTTATGTAATGTCAAATGCATCTAAAGTGCATTGAAAAGTAGATAGGCTCCGATTTATTAACCGACGGAGTCTAGTTAATAAATTAGTCTTCGGTTATTGATCATGCGCACATATAATAACGTCACCAAATGCAAAAATCGACTAAGATAGATGAATAATATAACTTGGCAAACGACAAACACGATGGAGAGGGTAGCCTTCAGGGATTATAGGTCGGTCTTATAAGAAAAATGCTCAACACAGGAGACACAACAAAAACAGAAGCAAAAGCAATCACATACTTAAAACCTACAACCATGAGAAAATACGAACTTCCGCATCATAAAGTGCAATCCAACTTCGTAATTAGCTGCCAATCTACACATCCAGCACAATTCTTAGCATCACTCATTTTTCATATCTTCACACGACTTGCCCCTTTGGTTAACTTATATGCCGAAAATCTGTCTGACTTTCAGCGTATTTGACCATATTTTGATAGCTTTTGCTTCTTTTTTAGCTGGGAAAATCAGGACATTAGATTTCGTCGTATCGCCAATAAGTAAATTTGATAACTGTAGCTGAAAGTTGAATACCAAAATAATCTAGTTTGACTGTTTGATATGATTAATTAGTTTCCATTAACGCCTTGCGGTAATGGATGGTGAAGATGTTGTCCACTACCCTTTGATTCTTTCATTACGCAACATACACTTGAATTACAAATTAATAACTAATTCATGATTTGCATCTTAACCTTGACGACAGAATGGACAGAAATAGGGATATCTTCCCTCCAATGAACTTAGGTCCAAAATATTTAGAGTACGATCATCTGATTAATACAGTTGAACTGATAGGCAAATAGCATGAATTATCCATTTCCGTATTGAACGGAATCAAAACAGATTAAAAAATATACAGCATTTTACAAATGATTCAAATGGGAAATGATGAACAGCATTACTGTTGAGAAACAATGAATTTGACATCAAACTTATTTGATACTGAGCGTGCCTCTGAAGCCAATACAAAGCAGAAAAATAAATTTGATCCGTGGTGGCTAACAATTTTTTTTCAAAAACATAAATGATTTCTATTTCGCTGGCAGCTCAGCTTGAAAAAGCATATTATCATTAAAGCAATGTAAAATGTAATCAATCATATATATAATAATATTTAGTTTATTAAATTCAAATTCATCCAACAAAACTCTAGCTCAAGTCATAAAAAGTGCCAAAAATGTCTGTCGAAAGCATAGACTCTATCTTCGGGAAGAAATTTCGTTTTGATCTACTTATATTATGTGAATATATAGCACTTTTAATCAGATCATAGTTCCGGATTGCATTTACATTGATTTCGGATTTTTTCAATTAGCCTTTGTTCCCCAAAAATTGTCTTCTGACCGATGACATCTTTCGTCTGATGACCAATGCACATCTCTCAACTTATAAAATTTCTTTATACGACGAAATACATCATATTGGTGTCTAGCTGTTGTACCAAAAGAAAAAATCAAAAATGGATTATCACAATTTAGGAAAGTGAATTTAAAAAATGTCCTGTATTCTTTCGACGAAACATTCTTGATTTTTCTCAGAATTTCAATTTATTGCTGAAACAACATATTTTATCCGGATTACACGAAAACTCACGAAATGATCAAGAACCATAATACAATCATGCTTGCGATTTTTTTGTTAGTAGTAAGAAAACGGCGAACACTCGACCGGCGCGCCCCCTCCCCCTCCCCTCCCCCTCTCCCCCCCTCTGGAACGGCAGAGTGTCGTGGTCGGCCGCCGTGGTGCTTCGAGTCTGACCCCCCCTCTGGAACGACAGAGGTTGTAGTCTGTCGTGGTGTGCCGGCCAGGTTGGTTCACGTTCACAAAATGTTCGCTGACCCCCCCCTCTGGAACGACAGAGTGTCGTGGTGGACTTGGGCGACCGCCAGGATTAGTCTTGAGGCTATAGTGTGTGATGTTTTTCGTGCAATCTGCTGAATGTTGCGTTGTAAAATGGGCTGTTTCGAGTGGAAGGAGTGCTCGGATGAGAAAACGGAGGCCAGATTCGGATTCAGCGTGAAATTCTGCATCGGTATGGTGAATTTGAACGCCATCGGAGAGAAAAAATTTTCGCTGACGTCCCCCCCCCTCTGGACAGCTCGCTTCGATTTTGGCTTCCAGTGGACGGATTTAGTCGTGCCATAGCTCGTTTGAAAGCTAAGAGTGAGACAAATTCACTGAAACAAACGGCTTGTTCATATCTGTCTTCGTTTAGATGTGAGACGCCATTTAAGATTTTGGGACATTGGCGAAAAACGACAGAGTTAGAATTTGGGACGTTTTGGGCTGTAGCTTCAAAACGAAGCATCGGATTGGAAAACGGATTTCAGATTTGGAATCAGCGTGAAATTCTCTATCTGTATGGTGAGTTTCAAGGCAATCGGCGAGAAAAAATTTTCAACATTTTTCGAAAAAACGACAGAGTTAGAATTTGGGACGTTTTGGTGTGTAGCGCCCAAACGAAGCATCGGATAGGAAAACGGAGGCCAGATTTGGAATCAGCGTGAAATTCTCTATCTGTATGGTGAGTTTCAAGTCAATCGGAGAGAAAAAATTTTTGCTGACGTCCCCCCCCTCTGGACAGCTCGCTTCGATTTTGGCTTCCAGTGGACGGATTTAGTCGTGCTATAGCTCGTTTGAAAGCTAAGAGTGAGACAAATTCACTGAAAGAATCGGCTTGTTCATATCTGTCTTCGTTTAGATGTGAGACGCCATTTAAGATTTTGGGACATTGGCGAAAAACGACAGAGTTAGAATTTGGGACGTTTTGGGCTGTAGCTTCAAAACGAAGCATCGGATTGGAAAACGGATTTCAGATTTGGAATCAGCTTGATGTTATTGTCCAATGAGGATCATCATCCAATGAGAATCAAGCATTTCTATATAAATAGCGAGCCTTCCACAGTGAGAATCATTCCATCGTTGAATCATACGAGTGACCGACGCACATTTTCTCTCTCTAGTTCCCTATTCTATTATCCAACTAAAATGGTAAGTCGCTACTTTCCTCCCTCTCCTCCCTTGAACGTAAACTTAATACAATCTTTTTCATTTTCAGGCATCTACTCTATCTGCTGCACTAGTAGGACAAAATGGCGGTCAAACGTTACAAGGTTCGCTACGGCCAGATCATCTACAACTGAGGCCAGTGGAAGAAACAACCAAGGTACATAATCCTACACCGCTACAGCGTAAATTTAAACAAGTCTTGCGTTATGACGATCATAGCGTAGTACTCCAAACGGGAATGCTCCCTTCCACGGATGTCAAGATAATGCGCAATCAGTATGGGGACTACATACTGATCCCCGTGAGTCCGTACATTCGCCACCAACTTGATATTATTGAGGAGTACGTGACATTAAATATGGACATTCCTACTCCTCTTGCTCAAGAGTGGAAGGCTAGAGATGACAAGGATACTCCCTATAGAAAGATTTGGGATGGTAATCACATTTGCCTACCGGTATCACATTGGTGTACTTACTATAAGAAGGATGGAGATCATTCAATACCCATCAGATGTGATGAGCTCGGAGAAGGTACTTGGGATATCCTTTTCAAAGTGAATGGGCTATATTATGGTCGACACAAGGATAATAAAATAGCCTCTCTCTCCATGCATATGGAATCCATCCTATATATTCCAAAACTACCCAACGTGGATGACATAATTGATCAAATCCTTTACAGCAGTGGTACGAAGCGCAAGTCGGAGAAGAATGCTGCATCAAAACGCAAATCAAAGAAGGAGAATTACTAGTCCTTTCCTAACTCTACCCTATGACAATTCGCGAGGGTGAACCTGTACAGGAGCTCAGTGCTATTGCTATGAACAATTGGACATATCAGATTGTTAGTGTCTATCATCAACATGCCAACTGCGATCCCAATGTTGATCAATGGGCGAGAAAACACATTCATGGACTTAATCTGAAATATTTGCAAGACTATGGCTTTTCTTGTGAGAGTGCTCTTCTTATTGACTTTAAACGATGGTTAGCTGCTTTCAATGTTATACGCATCTTTTGTAATAATCCTGGTAAGGAGAGGAAAGTATTTCCCAATCTAATCATTGATGATATTTTGCTCCCGCCTTGGGATAGTAGAGTGAATCAACATTATCATGAAGTCACGAAACGTTTTAAGGATTTGTGTGTTCCTATTTTGTCTATTCGTTGTAGTAGCTACGTTCATAACCAATGCTTCTTTCCTCCTTACCTCAACACTGCCAAAGTCCTGTATGGTTATCATTGCTCGCTGTATGATAGTTACCAGCTGTATCTATTTTATCTCTTTCAAACCATTGATTTATAATGCATGCTTGTTACCGTTATTCAATAAATGTTACTATGAGAAGAGTTGTTTTCATGCAATGGATGGGTTAGATAAAGGGCGATCATGTCTTTCTCAAACGACTGCGGAACATTACATTTTCATAGGCAAAGTTTAAAAGGAGCTGTTCAAGATTATGTGATAAATTTTCATAAAGATGAGACCGACATCGAAGCAGTGGTCGATGATGCTAGCACTCTATTTCTAGAGTTAATGAATACATTCTCTGATAGCATTATCATGGCGCGATTAGTTGCGAAAATTAAGTTTAGTCATTTTGGAAAGGAAGAGGTGGAAAGTCGCTCTTTCATTTTGCTTCTTATTCAATGGAAGTGGTAGATCACCCCGAAGAATTTTTTAAAAGACATATGATAAAAATTGCTGAACGTCTTAACGCATTTAACCATCATGGTAGCAGTCTAGTGATTGAAGCGATTTCAGATATTCACATTCAACTTTCCATAAAGAAAAATTGAAAATGCAGTGGTACTTGATTGTAGCACAACTGGTTTTCGAGCTATGTCTGCTCACTCTCAAAGTATATTCCTTCTGTACATGCGTCTATTATTTAGAAAAGGCTAGCAAATTCATATCTTCAAAAAGACTTGCTATAGACATCAGTAACGGTGAAACTATGTGTTGCGATGTATGTAAGCGAAAGGATGGAAATGAAAAGCGCATCTTCAAGAGATGTAAGCATGCTTTTTGTCAACGCTGTTTCATACGTAATTGCATTCAACTTTGCCAATGTAACCACTGTGATATTGCTCATTTCGAGTGTCACTTATGTCGCAATAGTTAGTACCTATGCAAATGTGGTAAAGATAGGTTTTAGCAAAGACTAACACGGAAAATGGCGAAACGTAAAATGACGAAACGTAAAAGTCAAACGTTTTCTTCAGCCATTCAAGCTCTCCGACGAATGAAAGCAAATCAGCGATACAATCCTATACGACATGCTAACGATAAATTCATTTGTGAAATAATTTCTCATGTGAGGAAGTTGAGGACGAAGAAATTAGCGCCAAAACAACGAAAGTTACTTAAGCGATATGCTACAAAATTGCGTTTCATCTCCAATCCCAAAGTCGCCCTTCAAAGAAAGAGGGAAACTCTAACACAAAAGGGCGGTTTCCTTTCAGCAATACTTCCAATGATAGCTCCTGCCGTGGGCAACCTATTGGGAAATATCTTTGGCTCTAACCGTTAATTATGCAAATGTTGAATCTCAAAGTAATAAAATGGATTTCAGACTTCAATGTGATAAAGTTCTGACTGTATCAGGTCCATCTCATGCAAGTAAAACTGTTTTCACGCTGAATTTATTGGATAAAAGAAGGGAGTTGTTTAAGGAACCTATCAATCGAGTGATTTGGTGTTATGGTATTTATCAACCGTCGCTGTTTCAGGAATTGCAAAGTCGCAACTTTATTCGACATGAAGGAATTATTGCAGTGGATAAACTTCAGTCTAATGATGTTGTTGTATTGGATGATTTATTAAAAGAAAGTAAGAATTCAAAAGATGTTACAGATATGTTCACTCGCGCAGCACATCATAAAAGGTGCTTTATCATCTATGTCACACAAAATTTGTTTCCTGATGGAAAAGAAGCTCGTACACGAAACCTGAATACACACTATTATGCTATTTTCAAGAATCCGCGAGATAAAAGTCAATTTGAAATTTTAGCGCGACAAGTTGCACCCAGAGGATCAAAAGCCTTAATTGAAATTTTTCAAGCAGCTACTGAAAGACCATACGGTTACTTATTCATTGACTTTACGCAAGAGTGTCCGGAAGAATTTAGATTTCGAAGTGATATTTTGAAAACTCCCATGATT
Organism: Prostheceraeus crozeri; assembly: GCA_907163375.1. Taxonomy (NCBI): domain Eukaryota; kingdom Metazoa; phylum Platyhelminthes; order Polycladida; family Euryleptidae; genus Prostheceraeus; species Prostheceraeus crozeri. The sequence goes on from CAJQUW010005047.1 coordinate 97,409, forward strand.
ATCTACAAACTATGAGTTCTTATTCTCGCATGATTGTTATTCCTCAGGATCAATATGTACAATTAACTGCCATGCAGCAAGTAAAGCAACCTCTTGCAAATCAAATGTATAGGAAAGAAATAGATTATCAGCAAAATGTTCACATCAAAGATCCACATCGTGCTGTATTATTACAATCGGAAACTGTTGAGCAATTGAAAAACTTGAAGAATAAGATGCGTGACTCTGTATCGACTGCTACACCTTTAGCATCTCGCGCACATGCCATATCTCTTTTCAACAGTATTGAACCCCATCTCAATGTAAATGATAGAGGAGAAATCATTACAGATGAAAATAAAGTGATTGATGCTTCACGTTATGAAGACTTGATTCAGTATGCGACACGTAGAAAGCGCCGTCAGGGCTATGTTCCACCTGGTTGGACATACTTTCTTAAACTATTGAAAAAGCATAATGTACCAAAATTTGCTTTGAATAATGAGACATTGAAAGAACTTGATTCAACAGTGGCTACTGCTCCAATGCTTCAGACGATGAAAATGCCAACAAATTGGTTTAAGACGTCACCTGCTACATCCCCTCCCACACTCACTAAGCAAACAAGAGGAAGAACTCGACGTAGATCTACGCCACCACTAAAACTAGTAAAAGGAAAACGTAAAACAGCTCCTCCCAAGAAATACATGTTCTCAGACTATTAATATGAAGCAGATGTGTTGCTTGCCATGTAATGAGCCGCCAGAGGTGAATGTCGTTGTCACTTGCACTTGCTGCGCCAGCTCTCACAATGAAACCCCTAAGCAATGTGAACACGATCGCAAAACCGCTAAAGCTAAATGCTGCAGTTGTTGTAAATGTAGAAAGGCAAGAAAGCAAAAAGATGAGAAGGAGGAAAAAGAGTCAGTCGTCATCGACTGAACGTTTGAAATCAATCTATTATGATGTAAAACATCCGGCAGGATTTGCATCTATCAAGAAATTATCAAAAGCGAGTGGTCTTCCACAATCACAAGTGAAACGATGGTTAAAGGGTCAGGCTACCTATACACTCCACAAACAAGCGAAAAAGAAGTACCGCACCCGCCATTATATTGTTCATGACATCGATGAACAGTGGCAAGCAGATTTGTGTGATGTTGCCTCCATTTCAAAACATAACTCGGGTAATAATTTTATTTTAACCGTCATTGATATTTTCTCGCGTTATGCGTGGGCTCAACCTTTAAAAACTAAAGAAGGGAAAGGAGTAGCAAAAGCATTCCAAACAATTTTTCGAGAAGGTCGCATTCCAAAAAGAATTCAGAGTGATCAAGGAAAAGAGTTTGAAAATCAGCATGTGAGAAGATTATTTGAGAGGCATGGCATTGAGTTGTTTAGTGTAAAGAGTGCTTATAAAGCTGCACTCGTTGAACGTTTTAATCGCACATTAAAAAATCGCTTGTGGCGACATTTTACTGCCAACTTGACACAAAATTGGACAAAGGTTCTACAAGATACACTCCATGCCTACAATCACTCTATCCATCGTTCTATTGGACTCAGACCAGTAGATGTAAATGCTGACAATGTAGATAAAGTGCGCGAATCATTCCAACGTAAACGCACTCATGTGAAAAGTGATGTGAAAATTGGTGATAAAGTTCGTATCTCAAAAGTGAAAAGTGTTTTTGCTAAAGGGTACCTTCCGAATTGGACAGAGGAGGTATTTACAGTATCAAGGATTAATCAAAAAGACTCTCCAACCACCTACAAGTTGAAAGATTACGATAATGAAGAAATTGAGGGTAGCTTTTACCGCGATGAGATTGAGGTAGTCACTGAAAGTGAAACATATTTGGTAGAGAAAATCATTCGATGTAAAAACGACAAGGTGAAGAATGGTGTCTTGTTAAATGGACTGGTCATCCTTCAAGTATGAACTCTTGGATGCGTCGTGCCGACATCTTTCATCTAAGTGATCGACAGTGATTCATGCAAAGTTGTAACTAACAATGTTTAGGGTTTGAGCTATGAATCCAACTGCCTCATTTTATTCACGACCCTCCTATGTAAGTGGTGGAGGACAAATTTACATCGGCGCTCGCCGCCAACGTGGAGGTAGCATACTTGGTGCACTGAAATCTGTTGTAGCACCTCTCATATCCAATGTCGGTAGATCTTTAAAACGAAATGTTTTAAGTAATGCCGTTGGCTTTGCTGGTGATGTTGCTAGTGATCTTTCCAGAGGTAGAAGTTTTAAGAGCAGTTTGTTGAATCGTGGGAAGGAACGCGGTTTAAAAACATTGAAGCAGACCTTTGCTGGTGTTACTCAAGGAAAGAAATCACCTAAACGAATGAATAAAGGAAGGAGGAAACATCGCGGAGCTGGTAAGGTGCGATCTTCAGTCAAAAGGCATTCACGCAAACGTCGCAGAGGCTCTAATCATTCATCAGGCGCTAAACGACGACGCTGCTATAACTTCTAATCATGGAGTGTAAAACTTCCGGTTTTTGTTTGTTTGATCAACAAGCCATACAGACAGATATTCTTAGTTCAAGTATTGTAGATTATCATCCTGGAACAGCTGAGAATGCTGGCCCCATTGAATTTGTTATTCCTGGTGGTAGTGATGACTACATAGATTTGAGTTATGCGATGGTTGATTTGAGGTTTAGAATTCAGAAAGCAGATGGACCTGCTATTGACGATGCACATAAATTTGGACTGAACAATTTACCATTGACTACATTACTTCGCGATGTTTCTCTAACGATTGGAGAGCAGCAGGCGGAAGGTGGTCAAAGCGATTATCCCTATAAATCATATTTCAATCATGTATCACAGTTTCATCCAGCAGCACAAAAAAGTCATATGGAAGCCATGGGATGGTACAGAGATGAAGCAGGAAAATTTGATGTTGAAACAAACAGTGGCTTTGTAAAGCGATCTGCTATGATTAAAGATAGTAAAGTATGTCAGCTATATGGTCCGCTGAATTTAGACTTCTTTAGACAGTCAAAGTTTTTACTCTGTAATACCAGCATGCGACTCAAGCTGACATTGAATAAGCCTGAATTTGCGCTGAATGCATTTGCTAAAGTTGACAATTTTAGAATTCATGTGGAAGATATTGCACTTTACATTCGTCGAGTAGTACCGAATCCAAGTGTCATTAGAGGGCATGCTGAAGGCCTTAACCGCTAAAATGCCATTTACCCCGTTCAGCATACAAAGCTTCTCACCTTTACAATTCCGAAAGATCAAAAGAGTTTCATGAAAGATGGCCTCTTTCCATCGGAAGCACCGAAGCTCCTCATGGTGGCAATGGTTGAAAATGATGCATTTAATGGTAATATAAAGAAGAATCCTTTCAATTTTAAACACAATCAGTTAAGTGAAATTGCTTTACGTGTAAATGGTGTGAGTCATCCTGGTCCACCCTACAAACCAGATTTTGCTTCGGATCAATTTATGCGCAGTTATGTTGATTTTATGGATGTCTTTGGCTTTTACAATACGGATGACACCAACGGACTGACTATGAAAGAGTTTAAGAGTGGATATACTATTTATGCATTTGATTTGACTGCTGACAGCGATATTAGTGCACCCTATCGTCAAGCGAACGTGCCTCATAATATTCGTTTGGATTTGACGTTCAAAAGAACACTACCTGAGACGATCAATGTTTAAGATGCTAAAGTATACTAGATAGTTTTCCTTATCATACTGGGTGAGTAAAAGTTTGCGACAAGGTTTATAGACGGGTTGACCGCATGATTCTAAATCTTTATGAAATTGTTTCATAAAGTCGGAAAACATATCTTTGGTCACTTCACCTGATTCGGGTGCGAGTGGAAAATCTACGGTTTTATGTTTAATATTATTTGGATAGATTAGATCTATCTCAAAATAATATCCCCAATCACCTTCATCTGGAATTGCTAGTATGTTAGAAGGGTTGGAGAGATGCTGAATTTCACTATCATCTAACCATCTAAACTCAGAGTGAGGGAGTGGTTTGGATAGTGAACTACCATATAAATTATTTTGGTCATAATACTTAAGATGAGTCTGATCATCGCCTACTAATTTTGATTTTAACCTATGTTTATTTACAAATGTGAGACCACCGCGAATTCCTCGCTCAAATAAATTATACATCTCTGGATCTTGTAAGAGATGAATGGTCTCACCAGTCATTTTAAAAGCAGACTTAAATGACATGGCTGGCAGACTGACAAAGTGGACGGGATCTAACTTATCTTCTTCTAATGCCACTCGTCGAAACACCTGAAATACATCAGCCAGCAAAAATACATCTAACTTAAGGTAGGCAATCATATATTCGCCAAATGTATGGCAGTCAAATTTTATCCATGCATCTTGTGCATGATCATAATCTTCAGTCTTACATTCTGCACCGCTCAAATCATTTTTAAATTTATCTATGGGCGGAAGAGAAGTCTCGCCGAGTTTATTAATCGCATCAAAATATGCATATGGAAAGACTCATTTCCGTGTGATGACTTCATCGGTTAGATTTGGATATGGTTTCTTAAGATTTTGTGTTAGTGGAAGAGACTTTAGATTTTGTACGAGAGAGGCCAGTGATGCAGTCATAAATTGGTAGGAATCTAAAAATTTTATATCAAAATAGACCGTCTTATTTTCTTTAGTTTTATCGACAGGCACTTTTGCTGTCATGGCCATAAACTTCTCTCTCGTTTGTGCTATTACATCAAGCTTCCACTCTTTCATTTGACCTAAACCTCCTTTTATTATCATATGACTGTCGTAACCCTTGAAATTATGGAAAATGACGGGTAATGTACGCCGTTTCATCCTAAGTGAAAAATTGCATTTTGAACATAGTGCGTTTCTAAATTTACCAGTGATGTGATCATGGTCGCGTACTTTCTTAATCTTATCATTATCAAATGTTTTCCTACATTTGAGGCAAACGTTGCAACTATCAAATTTTGCTTGATCATCTGCTGTCATATGCAATGATCTGCGATAGAGTTCACCATCATACTTTTGTTGAAATTTTACAGCCTGTTCGAGGAATTGTAGGAATTGGTAAATACAATCCTCACCTTGCCAAACGTGCATTTTATTTTTTCTATTTTGGAAATGGTCATGCCATACTTCATAGCAGGATATGGCTGCCGGCTTGTGGATGATATCATCGATATAGCATTCGATGTCAGCATAGATGACACGAAGAGGACTTAGTTCATCGCCATTCTCTCTCTATATGAAAACTCCTTATCTTTCGGCATGCGCTCCATTTGTAGTTTACCTCGCTTACACCATTCGTAATGAGTTTCAAATTTATTTTTACTCCTAAAGTTGCGAATGCATCTGTCACAGTAATAAATCTCTGATGAGCTAGAATTTCTTAGGTGGTGGTATAAGCGAGAAATTTTGGGAATACCGCAGTAGTGCCATTCCTCACTATCATCCTGTCTTACTAATAAAAGGTTGACAACGTGCTCATAACAACTCGAACGCGAGTTGTAGCGCACACCCTTCAATCCTTTTTCCCAAACATGGAGAACTATTTTGATGTTGTTCAATTTTTCAAATTTTTCTATATCTTTAATTTTCATATCTTCACTATTGCAGTCATCAAACTTGAATTCATTCTCCCACTGTTGATACTTTCTCTTGCGGTATCGGTTATTCTGTACATCATTATAGTGGAGAATGGAGAGGACGGCATACTTAAAACAGTGCGATTCGCAATCTATAGAAATGACTGCTGCTTTATTTCTTAAATTTTTCGGAAGTTTAAAGGAGCCTCGTCCAGAGTAGTTCTCTAATAAAGTGATTTTAATCATGGCGGTCTCAATACCATCAAAAACGAGTCCACTATCACGCTCGTTAAATTTATCTATGTTTAATTTTAACCCTTGGATATGAAAATTTATCCAAGACTCGCAGTCTACAACTTCGGTTGCAGGAGAGGAGGGTATGTGAAACTCCAACCTCTCTACTATTTGACCAGTATGGTGGTCGATTTTTACATATTTTATTTTGAGATAGATGAGTGCCTTCATTCTAAAATTGACTAAATTGTTGAAGAGCGCACCAATCAAAGATGAATTTTGATGAAACCATTCTTCAAAGTCAGTAATGGTTTCTGAGGATTCCATCTGGTAGTTCCTCACTAAATTATTTATTGACACTTCAGAGAGTCGGATAGAGGAGGTGCTGTCAGTATAACTATCGTCACTGTGTGTATGTCGAAGTCTATGTGAAGATAGTTCAAAATGTGACTCAAAAGACTGAATGCATAAATCGCAAGAAAAGGAGACATCGTTAACAGAATCATCCCTACCTTCGGAGATTGATGCTGACTTAGGTCTACAAACACCTCGCTTGATGTGTCGGATGAGATCACGCTTCCTCGTGAAGATGTGTCCACAGTCAGCACATTCCCGATCGTCGCATTCCCGCGACAATGTTGATATGGACTCGCACGAGATGGGACTGGCATCACCTGAAAGAGAAATCATTCTTTCATCTCTGTTCAAGTCTCAGTGTATTGTTACAACCTACCTTGACTCAACAACTCTAAACTTTCCTCGAGAAGGGAGGGTGTTGGTGATGAAGTTGATGCCTGAAATTGAGGAAGATGCTATTAGCCACACGTTTGAGGGAGCTGAGTGAAGAAATTTTCAACTTACCATTTGAACGAAATTATGTTTAAGCTTGATACTTCAACAAGATAGAGACTTCACTCAAATAATACGTCTCAAATTTGGAATTCACTAGAGAGCAGTTCACTTGTACGCCTCAAATAATAACAAAATTCGCTAGGCAACAGTTCACTTATGCGTCTCAAAGACAGAGTGAAATGACACGAATGTCACTTTGCATATATACTTTCATATTCATCATTCATTGGCTGTTCATTCTGATTGGTTGCTTGTTGATACTTAAGAATTAGAAATCATTTCAAAGTTATTATTCACAGTGAACATGACAAGTCCTCCGACCACACCAAACACAAAATTGTCTTCTCCATGCTCAACACCAAAGGCGCTCGTTGCACCAAACGCTCCAACGAAGGGGAAGGTAGCGAAGGTGTACCGACTGGACAATATCAGAAAGTTGTCATTAGCAGCGGATGATGAAGAGGAGAGTGTATGTGAGAAGGAGTGTCCCGACTTAACAGGCGTGAGGTGGAAGTATCTCCAGTATGATACTGACGATGTGATGGAGATCACCAGCACCAAATTCCTCCACCAATTATGGGAATGGTACACCCCTAACTCCCAGCCACGAACTATAGCGGAGTGGGAGTACATCGACAAAGTGAGGCTCGCGGTAGAAGAACGATTGAAGCAAGTGAACTGTTTTTGTGATCTATGTGAAGCCAGACTCTGGGACGATATTGACGATGAAGACCTTTTGAAATACATGCCATAATAAATTTTTATTTCATATTATCTTTGCTTTCATACTGACTTACTTGAATGGGGCTTCAGTGGATGATTTAACCATGTATACTTTTTCATTTGGAAATAGTAGCACACTTAGTTTAACTTGCAATTCTTATAACATTTCATATGGATGATAATGGTAGATGAAATAGTGTTAGATAAAATTAAGATAGCTTACACTTCTGATACAGGGATAGCAATCGACTGCGATCCATGTGTAAAGAGCTTGTTAGACTACGGAAGAGAGAAGTGTGTTATGTTGCGTGTGGCGCGTGAGTGTCCTTTCATCTCATTGATAGAGACAGGTAGAAATCATGGTTCTCATAACGTATGCAATGGATAGTTTATAAGGCAACCTTCGACAGTTGGCTAATGTCGCCCTGGCGCGAATGCATACTACGTTGAGACAGAGGCAATCACTTGCAAACATGACGCAGAGAGGTTTAACAAGATTGACCATTGCCGAATGTCCCTTGCGGTATACATAGCTACGGGTTTCACCGCCGCCCTTTACAGGAACGCCCGTCGAAAGGAAGTATTACACCGAACTTCATTTGCAACGTTCAAGTTGACTGATAGCAGATTCAACTTAATGATAGTATTCGCCAGTCCGAAGACTGCCCAGGGCAAACCGCGTGGAGGTTCTATCATGTCTTGCCCCATGGTGGCTCTTAAGAGAGCCGGTGGTTCGTTCTCGGGGTGTGTGGTAGGGACTCAGGCTTGCTGTTTCGACTGTGGCTCCGGCAACGGGGCGGGTGGTCGCTTCTCTTGGATGTCTGTAAAGAAAGAAGTAGTGAGTTATCATCTTACATTTTAATTTAGTCATTTTTACTTACAGATCTTCTCGGACGCTTCCTCATAAAGGAAATTCGAGATCGGATCACGATGATCGAAAGTGAAGTGTAGACACTCCACCCCTTTCTTCACCCGAGAGTAGCATTTCTCCCCTCTTCCACGCTCGTACAAGAGAGGAGTTTCTGCTACTCTCCCCTTTCTAATAGGGATGTGCAGACGACTGGAACGCACCCTTCGATCGCGATCCACCAGCTGCGCCGAACGGTGCAGCTCGTGGTTCGTCTCGACAACCTTAGCCATCTGCACACGGAGTCTCTCCACTTCCTCCTTCAACCTTCGTATCTCCTTCTCCCTACTTTCCCTCTCTGCTAGCAAAGCCTCTTCTCTGGCTTTCCTCTCGAGAGTCTTGAGCCTCTCCTGCTCGAACTCGCCATCCCGCTCGCTTAATCTCTCCTTCACCTTCTTCATCTCTCCGGCCACGTTCTTTAGGTCCTCATACTTTGCCTTGTATGAGAAGGCCTCCTCCTTCAACTTCTCCACCTCTTTCTTTAGTCTATCCCGTTCGGCGATCACCGGCGGGCGCTTGACAAAATTGCGACATTGTGTTGCAATTCCGCTCGCAGTTACGGCTGTAGGGGTCTCGCGATCGAGATCGACGTCCTCGATAGGTTGCGACTGTAGCTCTCCCTCCTCCTCCTCACTATCGCTGCTGGACAGCGAGCTCTCGCTACTAAGCGAGGATACAGCGGCAATCGCTTCAATGGCGGATTGTAGCTCAGTGGCCTCAGTGGTGAAGAGTGAACTCCGTTCTTGCTCGTTGGCAGATTGTAGCTCCAAAGAACGGAGCTCAGTGGGGAAGAGTGAACTCCGTTCTTCTTCGCCTACTTCGCCTGTTTGACACTCGCTGTGTTGTGAGTGCCAATCCTCCAGCTGCTCACTTAAGCGACTGACTTTGTGGGCTCCGCAATAGTAGCGAGCGACCCCTATCTGTTTCTTGTTAGTGCAAGCGTGTTTCTTGAAGGCGTCAGCTCGGAATACCTTCCGGCATTGACACAGTTTGAAACTGGTCTTCATATTATTGTATTTCGGCATTTCTGAAGCGAAAAACGGAAAACAATGATTTTACACTTAGTGAGGAATGATAGATTTGAGTATAGTGAGTGGCACTCGATCCCGTCGACAGCCCGAAGGCCTGGTACTGATCACTAGGGAAGTGAGAGATCTTCCCCGATACCCGCTATTTACAGCTGAAGACATCATTGTCACTGCCCCGAAGTGGTAACAGCAACGCCGAGTCAAAGGTAGTGAACAGTAGCTGGGATCTAACCCCTCAAAGCTGCCTTAGACTTAGTTAAATTTGAAATCTGATAGCACATTTGAACTCAGCATACTTGAAAACCTTGAAGAAACATCCCAAGTTATTGCTTTGATCAGCTTGATAGCAAGCCGTAGAGAGCTTGATTCACCAGCGTTTTGCAATGGAGATGTTTAGAGGCCACCCATGACAAGATAGCTAAGACTCACCCGATTGGCGTTCAAAGTGCTACGTTGAGAACTGTGTCAAATGCCCAACATGAGACATGAGTTGTCCCAGCGGTTACGGTCTAAACTATGACACACTCCCTTGCCACACTTATCACTACGGCATCGTCCGCCGTCCCGAAGGAACACCCTGTCAGTGGAATATTACAGCAAAACTCTCCGTGTCTTGCTCGCTTTCAGTGAAAAGCCGCTTATACCATGAGAAGACTGGCTCAGACATCATTAAAAATGCTTTCATTGACTTCAGCAGGGTCGAAAACCCCAGAAAACCTCCAAAAATAGTGAATTTAAAATTTTCAACTTTTTAGCACTACTTATAAAATTTTATAAGTAGTTTATCACTTAGGACAGGTCAATAGCGACCGAACCTTTTTGAATCAAGTCAAACGGACTTGTAGAAGCAAAGTTACAAGCCTTTAAAGTTTTGGAGTCTTTCATGGTTTGGAGACGAAGGCCATCTCCTGGCGAACCTCTAAGTCTGACGCCTTAGCTGATATCAGCAATGAAATTTTCTAAGTCGGTTTCAAACAGAAACTCGGGATTTGGAATGTCCGAAGCTATCATCGAAGCTCATAGAGACGACTTACCGTTGGCAATCTCTCGTCTGAATGACAAGTCTCTGTCGGTTCCCAGCTTATATAGTGTGTGGCGATCAGCTGATGACGTAATACCCATCATCCAAACACTAAAAACCCGTCTATCTCCGGTTCTAGTGCTCCGATTGAGCTGGAAATACACCATTTCCATGTAGAATTTGACTCTGAATCCGAATTTGGCCTCTGTTTTCCCATCCGATGCTTCGTTTTGGCTCTACAGTAGGCAGCCATCGCAAAAATTCTAAAATTCTTTCTTTCCGAAAAATGTTGAAAATTTTTCTCTCCGATTGACATGAAACTCACCATACAGATAGAGAATTTCACGCTGATTCCAAATCTGGCCTCCGTTTTCCAATCCGATGCTTCGTTTTGAAGCTACAGCCCAAAACGTCCCAAATTCTAACTCTGTCGTTTTTCGCCAATGTCCCAAAATCTTAAATGGCGTCTCACATCTAAACGAAGACAGATATGAACAAGCCGATTCTTTCAGTGAATTTGTCTCACTCTTAGCTTTCAAACGAGCTATAGCACGACTAAATCCGTCCACTGGAAGCCAAAATCGAAGCGAGCTGTCCAGAGGGGGGGGACGTCAGCGAAAATTTTTTCTCTCCGATTGCGTTCAAATTCACCATACCGATGCAGAATTTCACGCTGAATCCGAATCTGGCCTCCGTTTTCTCATCCGATGCTTCGTTTGGGCGCTACACACCAAAACGTCCCAAATTCTAACTCTGTCGTTTTTTCGAAAAATGTTGAAAATTTTTTCTCGCCGATTGCCTTGAAACTCACCATACAGATAGAGAATTTCACGCTGATTCCAAATCTGAAATCCGTTTTCCAATCCGATGCTTCGTTTTGAAGCTACAGCCCAAAACGTCCCAAATTCTAACTCTGTCGTTTTTCGCCAATGTCCCAAAATCTTAAATGGCGTCTCATATCTAAACGAAGACAGATATGAACAAGCCGATTCTTTCAGTGAATTTGTCTCACTCTTAGCTTTCAAACGAGCTATAGCACGACTAAATCCGTCCACTGGAAGCCAAAATCGAAGCGAGCTGTCCAGAGGGGGGGGACGTCAGCGAAAATTTTTTCTCTCCGATTGCGTTCAAATTCACCATACCGATGCAGAATTTCACGCTGAATCCGAATCTGGCCTCCGTTTTCTCATCCGATGCTTCGTTTGGGCGCTACACACCAAAACGTCCCAAATTCTAACTCTGTCGTTTTTTCGAAAAATGTTGAAAATTTTTTCTCGCCGATTGCCTTGAAACTCATCATACAGATAGAGAATTTCACGGGGGGAGTCAGCGAAAATTTTTTCTCTCCGATTGACTTGAAACTCACCATACCGATGCAGAATTTCACGCTGAATCCGAATCCGGCCTCCGTTTTCTCATCCGATGCTTCGTTTGGGCGCTTCACACCAAAACGTCCCAAATTCTAACTCTGTCGTTTTTTCGAAAAATGTTGAAAATTTTTTCTCGCCGATTGCCTTGAAACTCACCATACAGATAGAGAATTTCACGCTGATTCCAAATCTGAAATCCGTTTTCCAATTCGATGCTTCGTTTTGAAGCTACAGCCCAAAACGTCCCAAATTCTAACTCTGTCGTTTTTCGCCAATGTCCCAAAATCTTAAATGGCGTCTCACATCTAAACGAAGACAGATATGAACAAGCCGATTCTTTCAGTGAATTTGTCTCACTCTTAGCTTTCAAACGAGCTATGGCACGACTAAATCCGTCTACTGGAAGCCAAAATCGAAGCGAGCTGTCCAGAGGGGGGGGGACGTCAGCGAAAATTTTTTCTCTCCGATTGACTTGAAACTCACCATACAGATAGAGAATTTCACGCTGATTCCAAATCTGTACTCCGTTTTCCAATCCGATGCTTCGTTTTGAAGCTACAGCCCAAAACGTCCCAAATTCTAACTCTGTCGTTTTTCGCCAATGTCCCAAAATCTTAAATGGCGTCTCACATCTAAACGAAGACAGATATGAACTAGCCGTTTGTTTCAGTGAATTTGTCTCACTCTTAGCTTTCAAACGAGCAATAGCACGACTAAATCCGTCCACTGGAAGCCAAAATCGAAGCGAGCTGTCCAGAGGGGGGGGGACGTCAGCGAAAATTTTTTCTCTCCGATTGACTTGAAACTCACCATACAGATAGAGAATTTCACGCTGATTCCAAATCTGAAATCCGTTTTCCAATCCGATGCTTCGTTTTGAAGCTACAGCCCAAAACGTCCCAAATTCTAACTCTGTCATTTTTCGCCAATGTCCCAAAATCTTAAATGGCGTCTCACATCTAAACGAAGACAGACATGAACAAGCCGATTCTTTCAGTGAATTTGTCTCACTCTTAGCTTTCAAACGAGCAATGACACGACTAAATCCGTCGACTGGAAGCCAAAATCGAAGCGAGCTGTCCAGAGGGGGGGGGACGTCAGCGAAAATTTTTTCTCTCCGATTGCGTTCAAATTCACCATACCGATGCAGAATTTCACGCTGAATCCGAATCTGGCCTCCGTTTTCTCATCCGATGCTTCGTTTGGGCGCTACACACCAAAACGTCCCAAATTCTAACTCTGTCGTTTTTTCGAAAAATGTTGAAAATTTTTTCTCGCCGATTGCCTTGAAACTCACCATACAGATAGAGAATTTCACGGGGGGAGTCAGCGAAAATTTTTTCTCTCCGATTGACTTGAAACTCACCATACAGATGCAGAATTTCACGCTGATTCCAAATCTGAAATCCGTTTTTTCATCCGATGCTTCGTTTGGGCGCTTCACACCAAAACGTCCCAAATTCTAACTCTGTCGTTTTTTCGAAAAATGTTGAAAATTTTTTCTCGCCGATTGCCTTGAAACTCACCATACAGATAGAGAATTTCACGCTGATTCCAAATCTGAAATCCGTTTTCCAATTCGATGCTTCGTTTTGAAGCTACAGCCCAAAACGTCCCAAATTCTAACTCTGTCGTTTTTCGCCAATGTCCCAAAATCTTAAATGGCGTCTCACATCTAAACGAAGACAGATATGAACAAGCCGATTCTTTCAGTGAATTTGTCTCACTCTTAGCTTTCATACGAGCTATGGCACGACTAAATCCGTCTACTGGAAGCCAAAATCGAAGCGAGCTGTCCAGAGGGGGGGGGACGTCAGCGAAAATTTTTTCTCTCCGATTGACTTGAAACTCACCATACAGATAGAGAATTTCACGCTGATTCCAAATCTGGCCTCCGTTTTCCAATCCGATGCTTCGTTTTGAAGCTACAGCCCCAAACGTCCCAAATTCTAACTCTGTCGTTTTTCGCCAATGTCCCAAAATCTTAAATGGCGTCTCACATCTAAACGAAGACAGATATGAACAAGCCGTTTGTTTCAGTGAATTTGTCTCACTCTTAGCTTTCAAACGAGCTATGGCACGACTAAATCCGTCCACTGGAAGCCAAAATCGAAGCGAGCTGTCCAGAGGGGGGGGGACGTCAGCGAAAATTTTTTCTCTCCGATTGACTTGAAACTCACCATACAGATAGAAAATTTCACGCTGATTCCAAATCTGAAATCCGTTTTCCAATCCGATGCTTCGTTTTGAAGCTACAGCCCAAAACGTCCCAAATTCTAACTCTGTCGTTTTTCGCCAATGTCCCAAAATCTTAAATGGCGTCTCACATCTAAACGAAGACAGATAGGAACAAGCCGATTCTTTCAGTGAATTTGTCTCACTCTTAGCTTTCAAACGAGCAATGACACGACTAAATCCGTCGACTGGAAGCCAAAATCGAAGCGAGCTGTCCAGAGGGGGGGGGACGTCAGCGAAAATTTTTTCTCTCCGATTGCGTTCAAATTCACCATACCGATGCAGAATTTCACGCTGAATCCGAATCTGGCCTCCGTTTTCTCATCCGATGCTTCGTTTGGGCGCTACACACCAAAACGTCCCAAATTCTAACTCTGTCGTTTTTTCGAAAAATGTTGAAAATTTTTTCTCGCCGATTGCCTTGAAACTCACCATACAGATAGAGAATTTCACGGGGGGAGTCAGCGAAAATTTTTTCTCTCCGATTGACTTGAAACTCACCATACAGATGCAGAATTTCACGCTGATTCCAAATCTGAAATCCGTTTTTTCATCCGATGCTTCGTTTGGGCGCTTCACACCAAAACGTCCCAAATTCTAACTCTGTCGTTTTTTCGAAAAATGTTGAAAATTTTTTCTCGCCGATTGCCTTGAAACTCACCATACAGATAGAGAATTTCACGCTGATTCCAAATCTGAAATCCGTTTTCCAATTCGATGCTTCGTTTTGAAGCTACAGCCCAAAACGTCCCAAATTCTAACTCTGTCGTTTTTCGCCAATGTCCCAAAATCTTAAATGGCGTCTCACATCTAAACGAAGACAGATATGAACAAGCCGATTCTTTCAGTGAATTTGTCTCACTCTTAGCTTTCAAACGAGCTATGGCACGACTAAATCCGTCTACTGGAAGCCAAAATCGAAGCGAGCTGTCCAGAGGGGGGGGGACGTCAGCGAAAATTTTTTCTCTCCGATTGACTTGAAACTCACCATACAGATAGAGAATTTCACGCTGATTCCAAATCTGGCCTCCGTTTTCCAATCCGATGCTTCGTTTGGAAGCTACAGCCCAAAACGTCCCAAATTCTAACTCTGTCGTTTTTCGCCAATGTCCCAAAATCTTAAATGGTGTCTCACATCTAAACGAAGACAGATATGAACAAGCCGTTTATTCCGTGAATTTGTCTCACTCTTAGCTTTCAAACGAGCTATGGCACGACTAAATCCGTCCACTGGAAGCCAAAATCGAAGCGAGCTGTCCAGAGGGGGGGGGGACGTCAGCGAAAATTTTTTCTCTCCGATTGACTTGAAACTCACCATACAGATAGAGAATTTCACGCTGATTCCAAATCTGAAATCCGTTTTCCAATCCGATGCTTCGTTTTGAAGCTACAGCCCAAAACGTCCCAAATTCTAACTCTGTCATTTTTCGCCAATGTCCCAAAATCTTAAATGGCGTCTCACATCTAAACGAAGACAGATATGAACAAGCCGATTCTTTCACTGAATTTGTCTCACTCTTAGCTTTCAAACGAGCTATGGCACGACTAAATCCGTCCACTGGAAGCCAAAATCGAAGCGAGCTGTCCAGAGGGGGGGGACGTCAGCGAAAATTTTTTCTCTCCGATTGCGTTCAAATTCACCATACCGATGCAGAATTTCACGCTGAATCCGAATCTGGCCTCCGTTTTCTCATCCGATGCTTCGTTTGGGCGCTACACACCAAAACGTCCCAAATTCTAACTCTGTCGTTTTTTCGAAAAATGTTGAAAATTTTTTCTCGCCGATTGCCTTGAAACTCACCATACAGATAGAGAATTTCACGGGGGGAGTCAGCGAAAATTTTTTCTCTCCGATTGACTTGAAACTCACCATACAGATAGAGAATTTCACGCTGATTCCACATTTGAAATCCGTTTTCCAATCCGATGCTTCGTTTTGAAGCTACAGCCCAAAACGTCCCAAATTCTAACTCTGTCATTTTTCGCCAATGTCCCAAAATCTTAAATGGCGTCTCACATCTAAACGAAGACAGACATGAACAAGCCGATTCTTTCAGTGAATTTGTCTCACTCTTAGCTTTCAAACGAGCAATGACACGACTAAATCCGTCGACTGGAAGCCAAAATCGAAGCGAGCTGTCCAGAGGGGGGGGAGTCAGCGAAAATTTTTTCTCTCCGATTGCGTTCAAATTCACCATACCGATGCAGAATTTCACGCTGAATCCGAATCTGGCCTCCGTTTTCTCATCCGATGCTTCGTTTGGGCGCTACACACCAAAACGTCCCAAATTCTAACTCTGTCGTTTTTTCGAAAAATGTTGAAAATTTTTTCTCGCCGATTGCCTTGAAACTCACCATACAGATAGAGAATTTCACGCTGATTCCAAATCTGAAATCCGTTTTCCAATCCGATGCTTCGTTTTGAAGCTACAGCCCCAAACGTCCCAAATTCTAACTCTGTCGTTTTTCGCCATGTCCCAAAATCTTAAATGGCGTCTCACATCTAAACGAAGACAGATATGAACAAGCCGATTCTTTCAGTGAATTTGTCTCACTCTTAGCTTTCACACGAGCTATGGCACGACTAAATCCGTCCACTGGAAGCCAAAATCGAAGCGAGCTGTCCAGAGGGGGGGGGACGTCAGCGAAAATTTTTTCTCTCCGATTGACATGAAACTCACCATACAGATAGAGAATTTCACGCTGATTCCAAATCTGGCCTCCGTTTTCCAATCCGATGCTTCGTTTTGAAGCTACAGCCCAAAACGTCCCAAATTCTAACTCTGTCGTTTTTCGCCAATGTCCCAAAATCTTAAATGGTGTCTCACATCTAAACGAAGACAGATATGAACAAGCCGATTCTTTCAGTGAATTTGTCTCACTCTTAGCTTTCAAACGAGCTATGGCACGACTAAATCCGTCGACTGGAAGCCAAAATCGAAGCGAGCTGTCCAGAGGGGGGGGGACGTCAGCGAAAATTTTTTCTCTCCGATTGCGTTCAAATTCACCATACCGATGCAGAATTTCACGCTGAATCCGAATCTGGCCTCCGTTTTCTCATCCGATGCTTCGTTTGGGCGCTACACACCAAAACGTCCCAAATTCTAACTCTGTCGTTTTTTCGAAAAATGTTGAAAATTTTTTCTCGCCGATTGCCTTGAAACTCACCATACAGATAGAGAATTTCACGGGGGGAGTCAGCGAAAATTTTTTCTCTCCGATTGACTTGAAACTCACCATACAGATGCAGAATTTCACGCTGATTCCAAATCTGAAATCCGTTTTTTCATCCGATGCTTCGTTTGGGCGCCACACACCAAAACGTCCCAAATTCTAACTCTGTCGTTTTTTCGAAAAATGTTGAAAATTTTTTCTCGCCGATTGCCTTGAAACTCACCATACAGATAGAGAATTTCACGCTGATTCCAAATCTGAAATCCGTTTTCCAATTCGATGCTTCGTTTTGAAGCTACAGCCCAAAACGTCCCAAATTCTAACTCTGTCGTTTTTCGCCAATGTCCCAAAATCTTAAATGGCGTCTCACATCTAAACGAAGACAGATATGAACAAGCCGATTCTTTCAGTGAATTTGTCTCACTCTTAGCTTTCATACGAGCTATGGCACGACTAAATCCGTCCACTGGAAGCCAAAATCGATGCGAGCTGTCCAGAGGGGGGGGGACGTCAGCGAAAATTTTTTCTCTCCGATTGACTTGAAACTCACCATACAGATAGAGAATTTCACGCTGATTCCAAATCTGGCCTCCGTTTTCCAATCCGATGCTTCGTTTGGAAGCTACAGCCCAAAACGTCCCAAATTCTAACTCTGTCGTTTTTCGCCAATGTCCCAAAATCTTAAATGGTGTCTCACATCTAAACGAAGACAGATATGAACAAGCCGTTTATTCCGTGAATTTGTCTCACTCTTAGCTTTCAAACGAGCTATGGCACGACTAAATCCGTCCACTGGAAGCCAAAATCGAAGCGAGCTGTCCAGAGGGGGGGGACGTCAGCGAAAATTTTTTCTCTCCGATTGACTTGAAACTCACCATACAGATAGAGAATTTCACGCTGATTCCAAATCTGAAATCCGCTTTCCAATCCGATGCTTCGTTTTGAAGCTACAGCCCAAAACGTCCCAAATTCTAACTCTGTCGTTTTTCGCCAATGTCCCAAAATCTTAAATGGCGTCTCACATCTAAACGAAGACAGATATGAACAAGCCGTTTGTTTCAGTGAATTTGTCTCACTCTTAGCTTTCAAACGAGCTATGGCACGACTAAATCCGTCTACTGGAAGCCAAAATCGAAGCGAGCTGTCCAGAGGGGGGGGGACGTCAGCGAAAATTTTTTCTCTCCGATGGCGTTCAAATTCACCATACCGATGCAGAATTTCACGCTGAATCCGAATCTGGCCTCCGTTTTCTCATCCGATGCTTCGTTTGGGCGCTACACACCAAAACGTCCCAAATTCTAACTCTGTCGTTTTTTCGAAAAATGTTGAAAATTTTTTCTCGCCGATTGCCTTGAAACTCACCATACAGATAGAGAATTTCACGCTGATTCCAAATCTGAAATCCGTTTTCCAATCCGATGCTTCGTTTTGAAGCTACAGCCCCAAACGTCCCAAATTCTAACTCTGTCGTTTTTCGCCAATGTCCCAAAATCTTAAATGGCGTCTCACATCTAAACGAAGACAGATATGAACAAGCCGATTCTTTCAGTGAATTTGTCTCACTCTTAGCTTTCAAACGAGCAATGGCACGACTAAATCCGTCCACTGGAAGCCAAAATCGAAGCGAGCTGTCCAGAGGGGGGGGGACGTCAGCGAAAATTTTTTCTCTCCGATTGACTTGAAACTCACCATACAGATAGAGAATTTCACGCTGATTCCAAATCTGAAATCCGTTTTCCAATCCGATGCTTCGTTTTGAAGCTACAGCGCAAAACGTCCCAAATTCTAACTCTGTCGTTTTTCGCCAATGTCCCAAAATCTTAAATGGCGTCTCACATCTAAACGAAGACAGATATGAACAAGCCGTTTGTTTCAGTGAATTTGTCTCACTCTTAGCTTTCAAACGAGCTATGGCACGACTAAATCCGTCCACTGGAAGCCAAAATCGAAGCGAGCTGTCCAGAGGGGGGGGGAGTCAGCGAAAATTTTTTCTCTCCGATTGACTTGAAACTCACCATACAGATAGAGAATTTCACGCTGATTCCAAATCTGAAATCCGTTTTCCAATCCGATGCTTCGTTTTGAAGCTACAGCCCAAAACGTCCCAAATTCTAACTCTGTCGTTTTTCGCCAATGTCCCAAAATCTTAAATGGTGTCTCACATCTAAACGAAGACAGATATGAACAAGCCGATTCTTTCAGTGAATTTGTCTCACTCTTAGCTTTCAAACGAGCTATAGCACGACTAAATCCGTCCACTGGAAGCCAAAATCGAAGCGAGCTGTCCAGAGGGGGGGGGAGTGAGCGAAAATTTTTTCTCTCCGATTGACATGAAACTCACCATACAGATAGAGAATTTCACGCTGATTCCAAATCTGAAATCCGTTTTCCAATCCGATGCTTCGTTTTGAAGCTACAGCCCAAAACGTCCCAAATTCTAACTCTGTCGTTTTTCGCCAATGTCCCAAAATCTTAAATGGTGTCTCACATCTAAACGAAGACAGATATGAACAAGCCGTTTGTTTCAGTGAATTTGTCTCACTCTTAGCTTTCAAACGAGCTATGGCACGACTAAATCCGTCTACTGGAAGCCAAAATCGATGCGAGCTGTCCTGTGGGGGGGGGGAGTCAGCGAAAATTTTTCTCTCCGATGGCGTTCAAATTCACCATATCGATGCAGAATTTCACGCTGAATCCGAATCTGGCCTCCGTTTTCTCATCCGAGCACTCCTTCCACTCGAAACAGCCCATTTTACAACTTAACATTCAGCAGATTGCACGAAAAACATCACACACTATAGCCTCAAGACTAATCCTGGCGGTCGCCCAAGTCCACCGCGACACTCTGTCGTTCCAGAGGGGGGAGAGAGTCTGCGAACATTTTGTGAACGTGAACCAACCTGGCCGGCACACCACGACAGACTACAACCTTTGTCGTTCCAGAGGGGGAGGGGGGAGGGGGAGGGGGGGTCAGACTCGAAGCACCACGGCGGTCGACCACGACACTCTGCCGTTCCAGAGGGGGGAGGAGGGGGAGGGGGAGGGGGGCGCGCCGGTCGAGTGTTCGCCGTTTTCTTACTACTTTTGTTAAGTCAATAATAATCATTTTCAAAATCTCGTGAAACGGCCAAAATGTCGGGACCACAAAATTATCGGTCAGAAGACACCAGCAGCATATAGGGCAATTACAATAACTTGCACAACCAATTTGCTGCGGTTTACAAAAATGATTTTCGAGTTCAGCTTGAAAAATGGACTATTTGTGCAAATTTTCAAAGAAGACGAAATTGCGAAGTCGAAAAGACAAAAGTTTCCCAAAATGTTGTTAGCCTATATAAAAT
The DNA here is from genome assembly GCA_907163375.1 of Prostheceraeus crozeri. Taxonomy (NCBI): domain Eukaryota; kingdom Metazoa; phylum Platyhelminthes; order Polycladida; family Euryleptidae; genus Prostheceraeus; species Prostheceraeus crozeri. Next base: position 117,877 of record CAJQUW010005047.1, read on the forward strand.
GAATTTGCCCAGAAGCTAAATTCATAATAGCATTGCTTTAATAATTGTAATATCAATCATCGACATAATGACTAATGTAATTGCTCGTATATTAAACAACTAACAACGCAATCTATGAAGCATGAGACAGAAATCATTTTTTTGTTTTGGAACACCTGTCTACATTAGTTTTTGTTACATTTTATTTTTGTCTACAGTCCTTTTTCTCGTAATTATCCTCCGACGTTGAATTACGTGTGTTGAATGGTGTAGCCTATACATGTCACCTTTACATACATTATCTCTATTGGAAAGTTATACATTTGCAATTGATCGATTGTCCTGACACAAAATTATATAAATGTATTACAAGATAGATCGTTGATTTTAGATGTTTACGCTTTCCCTTTCGGTTATAGCTTGGTAATTGCTTTTTTTGGGAAAGGGTATCGTCGATGCTGTTATGTTAATAAAGACACAATGGCAATAACGATAACTCAAAAATCGAAAAAATTCGCGATGTTACTCACATATGATACTTACAATACATAGCATAAAAACATACATTTCATTGATTGAAAAAAATACACACGAATTAACATAAACTAATGATGTAAAATTGCCTTGTCGACTACAACTTATTTACAAAATGACCTTAATATCCTGAAAGAAACAATAAAAGGCAAAATCAGTGAAACAAAACGGAAAGAAGTTAAGATGGGAGTCCAGAATCGCAAAGATCTTGGCCACCTACATTGGTCCCCATATGCAGCAGCAAAGCACGAGTGTTGGCACGCTGTAGACAAAGACTCAGTCTTCCGTGAATACCTCTGTCCATTCCATCACGTGAGGACACAGTTTGAAGGGATAGGCAAGAGGCAATTCTTTGGAAGACTGATCGAACATTCCTGTCCCAAGTGCCGTAAGCGGAAACTGCTAACGGCTCACAGTGCCACTCCAGTTCAACACACTTCGAGTAGTTCTCACTTCTCTTCCTGTCCTCAGCCAAATCAGGGGCAGACTCTGTGGTGACTCTTGCTGACAACAATGAGTTAGAATTTAGCGGATGAGTCACCGTGAGATCAAGCGCCGCTGAACGACCAAGGTGCCATGAAGGCAAGAGAATATCGGCCGGACGTTTCTGATCATGCCCCAAGTCGCCACCTTTCTCCAACTGAGGTGCCAAGTGAGCCACTTGACAGTACCTGAACAGGGAGTCTCTTAACTCGTTGTGACGGCGATTAACACTAGGACCAGAATGGCAAGTAAGTGCATGATGTCCCAAGGGGTCCAAACTTGGCTTCTTCCTTGGCAAGTAGGACATAATGCTGCTTCCGGAAAAACTGGAAGTCCAAGCCACCATTTCAATAATTCTTGCATTTCATTGGCTTCAAGGTGGAGCCCAAGATCATATGAAGGAAGCACTCTTAGCCAACAGGATGCATCTTTTGTTGATGTTTGCTATTTTTTTTTGTATGATGACATTTGCATCTTTTGTTCGATGACATTTATAGCTTCACACAAGTGTTGAGATGGCTCTTGAGTTGCGGAGACGCAAGATGCAATGAATGAAGCAGCTGAATGGTCAGAAAGAGATCTCAGACCCAAACCTCCAAAATTGAAGCTCAAGCGTGCCTGTGACCATGACGCATAACGTTTAGCTTTTTCAGTACGGTCAGGTTAATAGTGAATCTATTTGCTGCTATTTGCTTGCTTTCACTTCTAAATTCAAATTAAATGAAAGTAATACTGAAAATAAAGCCATGCTGCTGAAATATAGACATATCTAAATTTTCGACGGTATGACGGCCTGTTCACAGAAAAAGAAGGGAAGCTACCTATATAAAATCATTAAGACCTACTCTGAATAATGGAGATGAAGGTTGTGAGCTCCAAACATGCCGTCATTCCGGTGAAAATTTAGATAAATTTATATTTCAGCGGCAATGTTTTATTATTACTTTCATCACAAAAAGGAAGAAGCTGCTTAATGTCAGCTATGAATCAAATTAAGTTTTATGTGGACTACTCCAAAAACTAATGAAATCAACGATGTAATATGTGTATACAAAACTGTTTGATATACGATGTGTGTAAATGTCTAGCCTTGATTGTGAATCTGCTGCAATAGGTAACTTTAGCAATACTAATTTGCGTAGTGGCTGAAGTAACCTGCTCGCATGGACTGTTCATTATGAAGCAATATTATTGAACGCTTGTCTATGTTTATTATAGTAATGAAAAAGTGCCATATTTTGTGATGAAGAACGATGAAGCACATTGAAAGATATCTTTTGAAGTAATATAGAACGGAAATAGAAAACGGCATAACTCTATAGATCATGGACATATACATTCTTATATGTCTATGAATGCATCCACTATATTTGAACAAGACTTGATTTGAACTGCACGAGCCCGAAAGGCGAGTGCATAGATCAAACAAGTCGAGTTCAGATATCAGTGGATGCATTCATAGCCATCATAGAAGTAGCTAATAGTAAACTAGTGGACTTTCTATGGTGGTGGATTTTCCATAGTGGACTTTCTATGGCATTGTTAATTTCTATGATAGCCATATAGGAATACATTTCTATCACACTTTCCGAGATCTATGTAATCATGGTCATGGCCAGGTCTATGATCTTAGTCAGTGATTACATTATTCACTTCAAATTTCAAATCTATACCATAGTAGCCTACAATTTGACATCATAATATACAAGGTGTTTCAAAAGTAGGCTAACAGTTGATTTTGCCCTAGGAAATCTATGTTGACCGTTCTATTGGCGATTTACACCTGAATCAGTCGATGGATATCCATGATCAGTCCAACATGAGCCATAGACTTCGAAGTAATTGCTACTATCATTTAGAAGTCTATGCAGTAGCATTCCATTGGCAAAGGAATTTTGAAATCTATCATGGACAAGATATAGCACCAATCTGACATTACGTACATGGATATGTTCAATTAATTTGATCTGAATCAAACACTGTTAGTTTGACTTGAAGTGAATTAAACAAGCTTGAAGCTTTTTTGAATTTGCTGCTTCTGTCATGTCAGGTCATCTAAAAGATGATCAGAGAAAATGGATTTTGAAATCCTTTTGGAAAAACAAGAATGCTGAAAAGGTGCGAATGGAATGGAGAGATGCCTTTCACAGCAATCCTCCATCAAGATTTGCTATTTATCGCATTCGAGATAAATTTGAAAAGACCGGTTCGGTAGAGAATGCACCGAAGTCAGGGAGAGAGAGAGAGAGAGAGTAGAGAGGACGCCCTCGATCAGTTTCAATAACATCAAACGAGGAGCTAGTGGCCCAAACATTTGTTCAAAGTCCGAAGAAGTCAACAAGAAGAGCCTCATTGGAGTTGGACATTTCTCTAAGCTCTACTTGGAGACTGATGAGGAAAGTTTCAAACTATCAGGTCACGTAAATAGACATAACTGTGTCTACTGGTTCCCTGAAAATCCGCACATGGTATCAACAAATGAGCTGAACCAGCCTGGCTTAACCGTCTGGGCCGGTATGTCAAGCAACGGTGTGATTTGGCCAGTATTTTTTGAAAGAACTGTGACGGCTGAGGTGTACCTTCAAATGCTCCAATCCTTTGCGATTCCTGAGATGCAGTCATTGAACAACTTCAATGAGCTGTACTTTCAGCAGGATGGTGCACCAGCGCATTTTGCAGTGAGTGTCAGAAGCTATCTGAATGACACTTTTCCAGGAAAGTGGATCGGGAGATGTGGTAGCATCCTTTGGCCTCCTCGCTCTCCCGATCTAACTCCGATGGAATTTTTCTTTTGGGGCGTTGTAAAGGAGAAAGTGTACGGACGAAAACCTCACACACTTTCTCAACTCCGCTCCTACATCACAGATGCCTGTCAAGAGATCAGTGATGACAGGAACTTATGCAGAACTGTGTGCCACAGTGTGGCCGAAAGACTACAAGAATGTGCCGATGTCCATGGTGGACATTTTGAGCATTTGCGTTCGTGAATTTTTGCAACTTTAAGTTGATTAATTTTTTGATATGTTGAATAGGCCTTGGTTATTCATTTGTTCATTTTTTTGTTAGGAAACCAAGCAAACAAAATGGTAGTTGTTTTAATGTTAATACCTTTATTAATTTCAGCCTCCTCTAGGCCATCGTCAGAAGCTTCTGACGATGGTCTAAGAGGAGGCTGGAATTAACAAAGGTGAAGGACATTTGGATGTCAGCTGTTCTTCCTTCTTCGCCTCCCTGTCTTGTGTTGACGACAGCGTCTTCGTGCACCAGGCTGAGGGGCGCGGAGGACATTCGATTGTCAGCTGTTCTTCCTTCTCCGCAGTAACACTGAAACAACTACTATCTTGTTTACATGGTTTCCTAATAATTTTTTTTTGATAGATGTTGGATAGTTATTCGACTTCTCATGATCGGTATAGATTCAAATTGGGTTGTAGTGAAATATGTAGGCATGAAAACACTGGAGATCATGAGATATTTTAATATGATTTACGCGATGTCAAAGAGTATTGAATTTTTGCCCCTTACGAATACAAGGCATATTAGCTATCTGTGGCATCGTGAAAAAGATTATTATGACATAGCTTATTAATCTATAGCATTAAGACATAGCTTTTCAAGGCCAATTTCTACTGTTAGCCTACTTTTGAAACACCTTGTAGTAAACAAAATTAGTTATTTCTCATTTCTCGAAGTGAATGAACAAAGATGACAACTTTACGATTTGAAACACCATTAGATGAGGATATGATAGAAGAAATGATGAGATCAAAGATACCAGATGGGACGAAAAGAAAAGAAAGATGGGCAATAACATTATTCAAAGACTGGCTGAAGAAGCGCAACACCGAAGGAATATTACAGGAAGGACAGCTACATGTTTTTAAAGGAGTCGATGAACTAACAGTGAATGAGTTAGACTATTTGTTTAGTTTTTTCATATTGGAAATTCGCACCTTCAATGAGAACCGATTCAAGAGCTCCACTTTGAAAAACGTAGCATTTATGATACAATATCACTATAACAAGCATTTTAATAAAGGTTGGTCCATTTTCAAGGACAATGATTTCCAACGTTCAAGAAACAATCTCGATTTATCAATGAAGCTGAGTTGAGAATCTGGAGTAGACGGTAACTCCAGAAGAGCAGAAATCATTGAAGAGTATCATTATCAAATTTTGTGGGACAAGAAACTGTTGGGATCAGATACTCCGAAGAAATTGGTCCACACTTCGGTCTATCTTTTTGGAAAAAACTTCGCTTTGAGAGGAAGAGATGAGCACAAACGACTGCAAATGTCAATGATAGAGGAGCAGTACGATAATTTAGAGCAACGCTGTTTTCTTTTATACACTGAAAACATTTCAAAAACGAGTAAAGGTGGAATTCATGATACTAAGAAAGAACCAAAAAAGACCAGAGCATACGAAAATCAATTAAATCCGGATAGATGCATTGTCCAACTGTACAGAAAATATTTGACCCATCGTCCTCCAGGACTTGAAGACTTCTATCTGACACGTCTTAACCCAAAAGATGACATATGGTACAAAATTACTCCCATGGGAGTGAGCCAGCTTGGTAGTGTCGTGAAGAAACTGTTTATGAACGCCGAAATTAAGGGACGCTTCACCAATCATAGCTTAAAAAGAACTGCACGATCCCAACTGTGTGCTGATGGATTTGGTCGAGACGTTGTGATAAAGAAAACAGGACATATATCGGAAAGTGATTTGGAGTATTTGGAGGTGGGCCGCAAACAAGAAATTGGCATGAGTGACTCAATCAATTACATTCGAAAGGAGCAAACTTCAACAACAATCATGGTGAATGATAACAAGGAAATCTGCGCATCTACCAGTAACTCATCAGTTACAACTTTATCAGAGCCTGCAAAAATTGTTATAGAAAAAAATGAATTTAAAGTATCAATTTTCATGTGATGTTACAGTTCTTGACATCATTTTTTGACTTTATGATTAATGCGATTGTCATAGTTTTGTTACGCCAATAGGTCCCAGTTCCTGCACAGTGCAAGAACTTCGAATTATAATTTCATAGTTCAAGAACCAAGAAATTTTGCACTATAGATATCATGCATAAAGGGATATCTCAAGGCAAAGTGTGATGGAAATCCACATACTAGGTGTGATGCTATATCTAGATGTCTATCTTTAAATCCAATTCTGCGCTACTGAAATTAACATAGAGGGGCCACAATGATATCTGGTAGTCCATGTAAGATTGGCAGGCAAAGATAGACGTCGATATCTAAATCTATTAGATGATCATAGCGCGTTCGATGATAGTTATACAGCTACTCCATCCGTGCTCCATTCAAAGATATAGCACTCGGCTTCGCCTCGTGTTATATTTTGGAATGTCGTACGGATATCGTAGCTGTATAATTACAATGCAGTTGTCGCTTGAAATGAAGATAACATTTCGCATGCACAATAATTTCTGAATGAACAATTGTGTCATCAGTGTCGGCACATATACAAAAGTTTCACAGATTCGATGACATTTATCTGGGGGTGTACTATAAAGCAGGGATGCGGAGTCGGAGTCCCGGAGTCCTATCAAATGATAGGACTCCGGCCTATGACTAGACCCAAAATATAATACAAACAAATCATTTATCCTCGTACATAACTGTCACTGTCTTAATGTCAACATTCTCTGTCAAACGAAAATACAGAGACACTGCTGCATGCAAAGCTTGTAATTATTGAGGGAATGAACTGTGTTAGTGAAAAAAGGATTGTTTTATCACTCGGTGATTTAGTAGAGAAGACAAGCCTTCATAGCCTCGATCACACCTACGCACCAAAGGTCACGTCAGAGACAAAAATGAAATACTAGTTTTCTTGAGAACATTACTTTTTACCCTCACGTTAATCTTGTGTGATGGCTCCTCTAAAACGCATATTAAAATCGAAAGTGTACTCATATTTTATTGGAGAAGGATGAGCATTTTTCTGCCTGTTAGAGACTGGACAAAACCGTGTGAAGCACACATCAACAAGATGGGCGGAGCAGAGTCGCATGCATCCAACTTAAAGCGACATTTGATAAACTTTCATCGAAAATGATTGATAATTGATACAGAAATGATCACTAAAGATGGGTTCAGGTAAGCCTATGATGTAGGTTGCCAGTTTTTTTAGAAAAAAACTGGGCTATATTATATACTGGCCACCCGGAGTCGGAGTCCTATCAACCCGCGGAGTCGGAGTCCTATCAAAATGATAGGACTCCGCATCCCTGCTATAAAGTTAACGTTTGATGATAAAATTTTGTCGAATAATAGAAAATTGCAGACAGTATCTAAAAGTTTAAAGTGAAATACCGGAAATTCAAGGTTTATTTTGCTTGTCTATCACTTGATAGATCATTTCTAAAATTGAAATCGATGTATATGATGCTGGAAACACACCCGTCATAGTTGGATTTCTGTAATCTACAGCCTATACCTATTGCCAGCGAGGTTTTCTCCGTCTCAAAAATAGGTTTAGAAGTTATTTCTTCTACAATATCGCTCCTGCAGACTCCAGGTGATAGATATAATGTTCAATGAGTAGAAAATTGCTGCGAAATTAATCTCAAATGCCTTCTTTAGCAGATTCTTGTTGGAATGTCTATCCAGAGGATGCATTCCATGGCAAAATGATGCAATGCGATATAGACTTGAATAGATACAGAATTATTGCTTCACGCAAAATTGTTAATTTTAAGGGATTTTTAATTTGTGGCAGTATCTATTTGTATAAAGGATTCACACAACTACATGTACGTGTATACAGAACTTATTTTTTATGGAGCGAATTCTCGCAATGTAAGTAACTCATATTTGGTTTGACGCTATGAATGATGATTCTTTCATCTATGGATTCTTTTATCTGATACAAGAAGACACTCAAAAGTTGCGAAGAGATGGCTCGCACGTACCTCAGTTCCCAGTCAACCCGTACACGTGTAATACACGTGTATTTTTGGTGTAAATGAAAATACACCACTTTTACACGTGTAATACACGTGTACTGGTTGACTGGGTTCGCATTCCGATTTCAGTTCAATTTACTTGCTTGTGTGACTTTTCGTTTTTAATTGTTGTCAGTAGTCTGTATGTGTAGAGATCAATGCTTACTCTACAGCACTCATCGCATTATTTGATATTCATTTGGTGATCATTGATATTGCTATAAGAAGTTTGTGGTGATACATGATACAGGGCGATGGTCATCTATGCCAAGAACTGCATGTTATGCTCAATATCGGTGTTACTATATTGTGGTGTTTATTTTGAATTTAAAGTCATATCTGAGAATAAACAAATCAGATGAATGTCTACCACTTAGGGTAGTCGTTTTCCATGACTTTCATTAGATTGGGAAGATTCATCATAAATGTAATGATGCAGTGATGAAACCGGGTCACCGGATCATTCGGGTCACACCTTGGCTCCGGGTCATCTTCATGCTAATTCTTAACTTGCAAATAACTAAGTAATTGGAAAAGCAAATGATGATTTATTAAAAGCAATTAAAGCTTCAGTGCGTGTAAGTAAGTAGCTTGTTTTAAAGGAGCACAGTTTCGATTATCACTTAGCGGAGCAACTGCAAAATTAGGCGCAATGAGTATGCGGAACCTTCAAAGTTAGTTTTGTAGTCCAAGGACAAGTCTGGGAGATCGCAAAATAAGGAAAATAAATTGTTTATTAATGTCAAACAAAATGTAATTATTTTTAGACAAAAGTAATATAGTCAAGTTTTATTTCCGCTTCTTTGCACCGTAGCAAGACTGTCAATCGAAAAGTAGCTTTTCGTTACAAGAAAGATTTTTACATCGAATTCCACAGGCCACTGCGCTGAGTGGTTGTTGTCGGTCTATTGAGCTTCGATTGCATCAGAATTTGGGAGCTGTCTTAAACCTATCTTCTGAACGAGCTATTTCCTCTTGCGGTCGCGTGAGCAGCAAGAAGGGTCACTCTTACCGATTCTTCTTTGGTTGTGCAGACTGCATATGGCTGACGTCCTATCGTATTACTTACAATCTACATTTTTATGCAAATATGGCAGCAGGTTAAGTGACAGATAGGAAAATCTAGCCAGCGCCAAGCCTCCTCGCGGCTTGCTCTTTCCCCTCCCTCACACTCCCGCCTGACACCACAGGTTGCCAGATGTTCGTGCAGAGAAATGACTAGCTTTCGACATGGCTATCCGACAATTCTGACCTTATGTGAGAACAACATGACCCCTTTCACATGGAAATACCTTAATAATGCACTTTCATAGTTTATCATCTATGAATTCGAATTCATGAATGTATTTGAAGACAAATGGGGTTTGTATTCACTACAGAGCCAGTATCGGAAGTGATGATCAGAAATTTGTTATTGTTCTCAACTTGTTTAATAATCTAGAATGATACTCCCGATGGCTATAGAATAGACAGTGTAAGTTAATAAAGGACATTTTATGAGCAAAGTCATGATAAAGTCAGCCTGTATGTCAATTCTATTTCATGATCTGTCACCTGTGCCTTGCTGTCATCCTATGAATGAAAATGTGTAAATTATATGTGTGTCCTTCAAAATCCTATGCTTTGCAAATGTGAATTTATCAAATGATTACTTTTCGCAAAATCATGTGGTTTATAGAAATCCCCATATCCCAACGATAAAGTTGCAATTTCAATCACCCAAAAGTATACAGCACTTCATTTACAATCGGAAAAATAACATTAGCAATGTAGATCTCTTTCATCTGTCTGCAATTGTGCTACACTCCCCCTTAAGTATTTCGACGAAGTCACCAAAACGCTGATGTATCGTTTGTTTGATGTAGATAGCAAATTTCTTAACCAAATTAGTTAAAACACACTTCATTTAAAAGGAAGACAAATACAATTTTAAACAACAGACATTATGCCGTATTAACAGTAAGCAAACACATTGCGAATTGCGCCAATGATCTCGATATTAAGTTCACAGCGGCTCCCTTTTGCCAACTGCCTCCAAGTAGCAATAGGATTGCTAGGCAGAAGAAAGAGAAATATTTCATTACTATGCTTAAGCGAGACCTTAATTCTGATACGCTAATTATTTTTTGTTTAATTTCTATGCTCAAATGTAGCCATATAATAAGTCTGTTTTTTTGTAGATTTCTATTATGTTGCAGCATAATTTTAAAAAATAAATCATTATCCTTGAAAATTCACAAGAAGAGACGACACCGGTTGGTTTTTATTTGGGTTAGTCATCTTTTATACTATTGTCATTTTTGATTCTATTTATTCATTATATATGTATATATGAGAAGAGGAGTTTTTCGACGATGACTTTATTGTAAAAATTCATAAATAAATAAATTTGACCGATATTTCAGACATCACCGCTGTCCATCGTCAGGGCCCTCATGCATAAAGTGACATACCGACAATCGCGACCACAGTGAACAGAATTCTAGTCATGAAAAAAGACACACAACACAGCAAAGCGGATGATGAAGATCAAAGGCCTATTTCACACTACATAGAAATCGTGAACTACCAGTACTAATACTGACAGTGAGATAACTCGCGCCAGACACCAACCTGGTATTTCACGTCTCCGCGGCAGAGTATTCAGTGAATAGGAAAAAACCTTATTGGTACAGTAACAATAATTAATAATTATACTGTAGGCAATACATGGTATATACACGTAAAAGAAAAAAGAAAAAAGAGAAGGAATGACAATTACATTTCATCATATAAAGGCGAAATAGGGAGGTCACATCGGTTGAGACACAAATTTCTCTTCGCATGTCATGCCTGAAATATCGGTCAAATTTATTTATTTATGAATTTTTACAATAAAGTAATCGTCGAAAAACTCCTCTTCTCATAATTGCTGAAAGACGACGAACAGTACGATGTTTCAATATGTATATATGTATCATGCATGCTATATTGCATGTACTATATCATACATATAGCGCACTTTTATATATTGAGCAAAGTCGATATATCAACCCGAAGTAAAAATGTGCTTTGTTTGAAAAAATGTGCTTTATAATCATCTTCATAGCTTGCTATTTGTAGAAGAATATTAATGTTATTCTCAAGTAGCAATTATTGATAGTATGTCGCGCAAATCTGCTTTCACATTTGGCAATTGTGAAATTAGGTCAGTATTGATGTTGTGACAGCTGTATTCATCCCGCATACACCACTTCCTCGTTTCATCCAAAAATATCCAGAAATCCCCCATGTTGGACCCCATGAATTCTTGACTATCCAATAGTCTTCCTTGGATCCAAATATTGAAGTTTTAGAACTAAATCCTGTCAGCAATACAGCTGCAAAGAAATAGCAATGATGTAAAATTTACAAAGAGAAAAGTTGAAATATATCATGTGTGTTCGTAAATGGATTATTGAGATGCATTATGATTAGAGTTGCTACATAACCTATTTTTATTTGTGCATAGTTATCTAGATCGATAGCAGACACTCTGTCTGTAAGGAATCCATACTGAAATAAAGAAGAACATCTCTTTGAAATTCGAAATGACTATTTGTGAAAAAGATCTGGAGCAAATTGAATTTTAATGAGATTAAGACATGTTATCTCAATATGTATGCCATTTATATATCATCTATGCCTACATACATACTTCATGGAATAAGGGAAGATTTTAATCTCGCAGTGTATGGCCTATGCTGATGACAATCGTCAAAAATTGGACAATTGTCACCATAGAGACATTACACTATATAGACATCCATATTACTAAAAGTATATGACTGAGAAGCACATTGAAAATTTCTTTTGAGCAGTGGTATCTAAACGATGGCGACTTCCCGTGATTGAAAGTGGTTAGGGGCTGGTGTTACACCAAACACGTTACTTGTCAATTCATTATACCGGCCGGAAATTGAAATGTTGTTTACAATAGATTACATTATTATCATTTCTTTTTGAGTGTTTTGATGAAATAACTTAATTAGATATCGTCTTACTGATAAAATCTGCAACTATCATATGTTTCACAACTATGCTTCTTACGATCTCATAAATTGACATCAATCAGTATGCCATAAGTCTTGTCGAGAGGTTGAAATTGTCATCAATAAACAGTTGTTGTCCATTTCACTCCAACTAACTTGTGCAAAGCGAAAATCGTATTTCTATGGTTACTACCAAGGATTCGTACTAGTACCAAGGTACCTATGGTTAGTACCAAGGATGTGGAGCCGAAAAAACTTCGATCCCGACTCCGAGGATGTCATTTCTTACATTTCCGACAGAGCTTGCCATATGAGCTTTCTTATACAAGCTATCAGTATGAGTACTGCTTCATTCGAAAAGTGAAGCAAATATTCAATTTAATGGAAGGCTATGTACGTGGTACGTCCAGTAAGTTTCCGGACAAATGTAAAAAAATGCAAATATTTTAATTCTGACATGATGAATCATTAATATGGTATATATAGGCTAGGAGACTATGCAAAGTTTTAAAAAAATTTACATTTTTTATTAGTCTGCTGAACCATTTCAAAAAACATTCGAAATTTTGAATATTTTGATGAATTGTAAACAGAAATAATGTTTTTCCTAAGCATGTTGAAAATTTGTCGACGGATATGTGTTGTTTGAACATACATCAACACAAGCATTCTGCATGTAGCCAGATAAAAATTGCAGGTTTTCAGAAGTTCACTTTTCAAACCAATTTTTCTCTCTTGGAACACATTTCAACTTCCTGACACCTACTGTCGTCAAACATTTCAAACTCTTCTAAACGAAGTTTGCCCACAACTTCGCGGACAGATTTCTCTAGATCAGAGTTTTATCCAAATGACTGTCCGTCCACGCAAATGCTTTTCTCTGAGTCCTGAGCAACCAGAAGTTGTTTGAAGAGAGATCCGGTCTGCACGAGGATAGTTAATTGATGACCAAATTCTGTCGTCAAGCTTCCAGGTCTTTCAATGACGGGAGACGCGAGAAAAAACCACGGGTTGACTTTTCAATGCTCAGCAAAAGTCCAGGAGAGTCCCAATACTTCCTTTGGATACATTCAGCTTCTCACTAAGAGTGGTAATCGATATGCGTCGATCCCTGTTCCATCAGCTCGGACTTTGTGGTTGTAACAGACTCGGTAAGCCTGCCTTCAGGCTTCAAGTGGATCATCATTGACACTCTGTCGACCTCGTCTAAACTCTCTTGCTGCCGAAAACAGGAACGTCGACTATGAAGAACATAGTTGTCCCTGAAAGCAGCTGCCATTCTGTTCCGTAAATCGTGATTCTGATAGTCAAGAGGAACACGAAGACGAGTTGCACACCTCTTCAATTTTTTCATTGCGAAACTCGGTTTAAGACATTATTGCACAGTTGCAATTGAATTTACATCGACTTTAATTAAATAATGGACGGTTGTGTGGTGAATAGAGTTAACTGTTCGAAATGAGTGCTCCATTGTCCTCATGCACCCGAATTCCTGCATATCCAACATAGCAGATTCTATAGCGCTGTCTACAACCAATAAAATCCATCAAAGTATTCAAAATTTCGTATGTTTTTAAAATGGTTCAGCAGAGTACTAAAAAATGGAAATATATGAAAACTTTGCATAGCCTCCTAGCCTATATACACCAAACTAATGGTTCATCATGTCAGAATCAAAATATTTGCATCTTTTCTATATTTGTCCGGAAACTTATTGGACGTACCACGTATTTTCTATTTTTCATTCATGGAACTGTTACTTATATATATTTATGGAGCAACAGCAGATGAAGTAAAACAATCAAATTAAAAAATATTTGATCATGTAAATGAGAAAATTGTATATTTACAAATGTATCTTTATGCCTTTGAGCTTCTACAAAGGTAGGAAAGTTCTGTAAAAAAAGAAAGTTTGAAATAGAGAAAGTTGATTAATAGTCAATCGCTTTGTAGCAAAGACGATTAATTTTAACACAATGTCCTCATGCTGCTATAAAGAATCAATAGATTTATGTAAAAATCAGTAGCATAAATAAGCAGGTCTACACCTCAAAAAGCATTCAAGAGGCAAAAGTATTATGACCAATAACAATATAAACTGCACTTGTTAGCTGATAGCAGACGATTATAACATAAGCAGCAAGACAAAAATGTGAAGAACGTAATTTTGTCAGTATTGTCACATGCATATGTTCGGGTGACGATCTACGAAAGTGTTCGTGAAAAAAATTTAAGGTTCGTTTTCCTCAACATGAAGATATGAGATCCCTCCACCCAAGTAAGTGACCCTTGCCAAAGATCCTCACTATTCAAAATTATGCATGTTCATGAGCGAGTCAGAGACTTGGACGGTCCGTGGCCCTTACTTGAATGTTCTGTTCAATAAATCCTTGATGACAAGTCAGAATCAGGGCTATTGAATTTTAATCTTGGCGATCAACTTTTAATTACCATTGTTGTAATCGAGAGATTAGATTTCCATGAAACAAATAATTATTTAGGCGCCTTAGGGCGTCTTTAGACAATCGTTGCCAAAACTTCAACTTAGGCAAAAGTATTTCACATTGGTCAGCTGATTTTTGATCAGTTGATCTTACATATGATCTTTCGGTTACTTATCAGGAAAAACAAAGCTCTTAGACCTCTATGCTTAAAACCTATTCATTGTACATCTTTTTGTGGAACAGTTAGGTACCCGTATACAGATTCCATGTTTTGTGCAATAACATAGAAATCAGTTGAGTGTGGCGCACATCATACGCAAAAACTTTGCATGACAGAGGAATCGCACTTTTCATACTTGACAGTCACAATATTAGCCATAGAAGTATCTATGGTATTGTTAATTTCTATGATATTAGCTGTATCTGCAAGTGAAGAAAGCACACACTGAGTTATGAGTCAGGAACTTCTTGCATCGTTGCTGTGTGTCAACTATTACAAACTTATTTTAAGATGGTCCACAATTTTTTCTTCGAAGAAAATGTATGAGGATTTTGTAATATAATGATGATAATTTCAATGTATTCTATCGATAGAGAAAGATAATTGATCGATTAAGAAATTCTATCAATATGTTATTCTGTGAAGTCCACGGCATCGTTTTAGAACAGAGTATCATAGAAATAGATTTTATGAAATATCCGATGAACTGATCAGCTTTAAGTTCTACAATTTTTTTTTCAGGTGCATGCTTTGAGGTCTGACTTGAGCGATTGATAATAAATTTTCGTGGGTTTGCGAGTGAATAGAAAATTTATTTAAAAATGTGTACAAGAACGTAGTACACCCAAATCTTTTATGCTATCCTACTTGATGTCAGTTTTAATTCAGTTTGATCACATTGTGGATGAGGAAAAAGAATAATATTGCCAACACAAGAAAGCTAAAGTGAGTCAATTGTTGCAGCCTACGCTACCTCAACGTGTGGGAATTTTACATTTACTCCACAGCTTCTTCTTGAATTAATAATACTTTGAACTTTCATTATGCTCTGAAATGACTCGTCAAGAAATTAGAAATAAAAATGCTCTTTATTAAATGTTAAAATTCTCAAGTACTGGAAATTAACAATAAACCGAATTCAATGTTTTCACAAAAGTGACGACTACATTCAATTACGTCTTTCTTAAGTGTCATAAATACAGAGAATTTACAGATAAAACAAATGTAATGGTTCTTTAACGTTTTTGTTATGACAAGTACTCAAATCAGAAGAAGTTGTAAAGTAAGTTGAACTATAATTGGAACTTTTACTGCCTTTGAACGTTGTTTGCAACTCATCTATAAGGATGCAGTGAATAATTAAATATTCACTTCCATTAGTGATGTATACATGCTGAAAGATTTGAAAATAGGAGGTAGACAAACGTCGAAATAAAAATGTGACAACCCATTTTTCACCTCTACCTTAACCTCTACATGTAGGATACAAAAGGACAATTGATAGAAAAAAGATAGCTCAAGCATCAAGAAAATTAAAGAATCGGTACCAGTTCCTCATTTACTGAAGCGTTTTGTGAATTCTGAGTTTTAGAATTTGTCTCATAGAGGTAGAGTGTATAGGTAGAGTATATATAGATATAGGTAGAGTGTCGCCTCAAAAAAGTATCTGTATACAGTGAAAATTTTTGTATGAAAAGATTCAGTTTTTTGCGGAGATTACGTTCCCGTGGTCCAAAAAATTATTTGAGCACTTTTGAAAAAAATCAAAATTTGCCAATTCATATACTGTCGAGATGACTCTCCTAAATAAGTAGTATGAAACAAGTTGGATATCAAAAGGAATGAATACTTGATAATAAGCATTCTAACTAAGCGGAAATCAAGCTGATTATCAAGGGAACTTCATGAATTGTATTATAATGAAAGTCTTCATGAAAATGTTGCGATACTATTCGTGCTTTCTTGGCTGAAATTTCTAGTTTTTGATTCAATTTTCACCGGCATGATTTTATGATTCGATCACTAAATTCATGTTTCATTTCTTGAATCTGAATAGTGATGTGGACCTATGCTTACATCTTTCAAAGTTAATTGAAATCATTGTCTTTGATTATGTGATTTTGCTCTGCCAGTGACAGGTTGCCTGTGATATGATCACGCTTAAGAAAATACTCTTGAGGTTGAGCATGAAAGTAATAGGAACCCATCAAATTGCTAATTTAGCAAACATTAAATCTCCAAGGCTGCCATGAGAATCTGTGAAATGCCATCATTCCTTCTGCATTACAATCATGATCACTCAATTCCGTTGTAATTTCTGCAAAACTGCAAAGATTTGCATATCTCACATTCAGTGACAATACCGCACCTGTATCTCCCTTGAGTTCATTTAATAAAATCGAAAGTGCATACACATTGGGGATTTAATAAATGCGGAGTTACCACTCTACCTAATATGTCTACTCTATGGTTTGTATATTCTAAAACGAGAAAAGTAATCAAAAACAAAATAAAATGTGTCGTGATGATTAATAGTAATATGTAGATTTGAATGACATATTGATTTAATGGCTGCATTGTAGCTAACATCATATGTTTTATTCAATCTACTAAATGATACACATCGGCTTGAAAATTTGCTCGAGGCATTCAAATAACTTGCCCTATTCGGTACTGAATTTAACTTTCCTGTTGAAGCCCATAAGTAATGCAATGGCTTCACAAGTCGCAGGTAAATATCGCGTGAGCTCTTTGCTTAACTCTAGAACATATTGTGACCTTAAAAATTGCTTTGTTCGTCTGCAATATTGTCCATTGTTGAAATACTGCAAACCACTAATCTGAATAAGTTCTGATTGCCTATGAATTTAGATTGACGTTTAGTGACTAAATTTGCTATGGGAAGATGATCAGCTCATCATTTGTTGTTCTCATGCTGATTTGAAAAAGAAACAATAACGATTTTTTTTTAAATCACATTTATGCCAATGATTTCATTGTCTTCAAGAACATAAAATAATGGCACATTAATTGGCCATGGGAGGGTGATCAGCTCATTATTTACTCTCATGCTGATATATAAAGACCAGATAATGAATGATTCTATTGTAATTCAAATTTATGCTAGTAATTTCACCGGTTGCAAGGAAAAGAAACTTTTAATTTCAGAAATAATTTCCATGTTTATTTCCAATATGTTTTGACAAGCTTCTAATATATCATTTAATTGATAATTTGATTCGTAGATACTTTACTACTCTTTTTATACGCGAACAGATTATTCACAGATGAGTATACGTCCATCTTGACTTCCACATGATTCAACCTCTGTAAATCATAATGTCACGACATTGTTATGGAATATGTGACAGATTCCTTTATGTCACATGGTTGAAGACGTGTCACTGGTGTGTTAGTTATCTGACAGCTAAAAATTTTCAAGAATTATTGATAATGCCAATATCTGTTGATATCTCACAGAAAGAAAGTCACTCAAATTGGATAGAAAAAAATCTACTCAATTACAAGATTGAACAAATTATAAATTTTGGTTTAAATTCTATATAAGACACATATGTGACGGATTCATATTCGTCTTTAGAGGTGCGGTTCGAATATAAATCAATTTCATCATGTAATATTTAAATGATGATAATTTACATTTCATAATATTATATACAAATTTCTGTATAGAAATACTTCTTGATGGGCCATATCAGAACTAATTTCTTTTTAAAATCAAAATGCTGAAATAGAGATCAAGTTGAAGTTTGGTTTCATGATGATGATGGATTTTTATGTAATAGCTCGAAGACATTCAATAGAGTGCAATTTTTTTTACATTGTAACGAGTACCAAATAATTTGAAGAGGTGAGTTTCCTCATTATTGGATTGCTATGGGCTCACTATTATACTCTTCTTCAAATATGAAATTGATTTATAAAAAAGTATCAGCACAATACTTGAGTATAGTAGTGCTACTTGAATAACAGAACGGCAGTACTACCTGAATAACTACCTGTGTATTAGTAGAAAGGAATCCACGCAACAACAATGCTTCATGCATGCGACCCTATCGTCATTGCCTCCGGATGCCTCTGTTCTGGTAGGTATTGTGATTAATCTCTGTTTTCTATTAGTTCATGGAGCATTTTGTGACAGGCGAAAGTGATCGAAATAATTATTAACAGCATTCTTTTTCACATTATTATTTGGAATTCTTAATCTTTCAGTAACTCCGTAAAAACCTGGATTTCTGAAGATAGCTTAAAAGGAAATCAATATTTCCTTTATTTTTAAGCTTCCTGTCATGTTTTTCCAAACATGCACTAAACTCAGGAGGATATTATCTGGAAATTTAACTGCTTCGTTCCACTGAGAAAATTTCCTTAATTTTTCATTTCATTCGAAATTTTATAATTAACTACAGGAAAAATGATACAATCAAATTTTCTGACATATTAAAACTTAACATAATTGATTTATGGCTTTCAAAATCATCTAGAATACTTGTAATAACGAAAAAATGTTCAGTAATTAGAAATATGTCTGAACTGTCTAAAATAGGTCACATATGACAAAATGGCTGACAATTGCTTCATGTTGTCTGTTGCAATTGTCTGGTATTAGGCTGATTACAGTTTACAGTGCAGATCGCTTCAGGTGGTCTCACATGCTTTGACATATTCGTCAGACTACGACACATTCTGTAAGTGTTATTCGTCAAGTTGATCTGTTCCATTATCATTTACAGTAATAGACTAGTTTATTGAGCCTTGAGCGCTCCACTACATTACTCGGTGCATTAGAATTTCCACTTCATTGCTATTCCCCAATGACGTGGCCTGCCCGCTGACCAGATCTACAGATCAGATTGGGTCAACACAGGTAATAGCATGTTTCATGAGCACACATCAGGATGTAAAAAAAGTTGCTATTTATTAAATTTGTCTGTGAGCTTTCGTGTAACTCGTGTATTGAGCGTTCTTACCACATGTGCATATATTCAGCCATACAATCAGAGTTGGAACCTGTCACAGGCATACCAGTGCTGGCACCGGTCAGACCTATGGTCTGGTTTTTCCGGTTCTGTTTTCATGCTTGACCGTTACTTTTTTAACACAAAAAACGTACGTATCTTCTGATTGCGAGGACTAATAAACTTTATATACGATAAATATGTGCATGCATTTATACGAAAGTGATTGTAAAATGCAAGAGAGACTTGTAGTCTATAGCTAATACATAAGCTGGCATGAAGAGAAATAGAGGGAGGTGCAGCTGAAAAGAATCGTTATACACAGCGGATAACTCTTTCGTCCATATTTTGTTTCATCTTGTGAACGTAGCAAAAAGCTAGATGTTGAAAATTCAACCATTTTCGGCCGGTTGCGGATGAGAGTCGATCCACAACTAACAATGCGCAAAAAAGCAGCAAATCAAATTTAATCAGGTAAAACATAGACAATAGTTAAGAATCTGACATTGAGTGTGATCAAGGTGTGGCCTTGCACTAATGCTTGCAAGCAGATAGGAAGCTTTTCCTTTGATGTAGCGGTGTCGCCGTCGTGTAAGGACAACTTTTTAACAAATGGTGTTGCTCGGTGATAGATCGATACGTCACCATTGGTAATGATTTACATCAAAAGCAATAATTATTCAAAACATAATTCTATCTGATATAAAGTCTTCTGCATACAAGATTTTGGAATGAATTATAAAAGAGGTTTAGGATGTTGCTTAGGATTTTCTGGTAATATCCGCAAATCTCCGTTGCATGTGTTTGTACTTGATTGAAGATTGAAATTGTTTTTATATTTTGTAATAAAAGTTTTATTTCATAATAATTAAGCTACAAGTAATATTTCATAATAAATTTCATTAACTAAATAGGCATTCAAGCTAACACCAAACGTAGAATTTCGAAGATGATGGAGAATTTATTGCCTCAGAAGATAATGGTACTACTACTGATGTGGTAGTCAGTAATATAGAGGCAATATCCTATTTAGTAACAGAATTAGAAAACTAGACAGGTTTGTCTGATTTTTTTGGCTGTTAACTATCTGTTCTGATGGCTGTTGGCAAATTGTCTGATCATTATAGCTGTTGTTTTGGCTTTCATTTGACTGTGTGCACTTTACAGTGTATAGGCGCATCTGTTTACGGTTTGTGCAATCCCCTCTCGGAAGAAGACTGTTGAGAGTTTGCGAATCGTCAACCTTGGAGGAGTTTACTTTTGGATACATGTATTTAAAGACGTGAGCATTAAGTGTCCTCGGTCATCTTGAATTCATAAAAACACTTGAATTATTCCTTAAATTGTGTTCATGAAGAGTTAGGTAAAAGCGCAAGTCATCAAACGGAAAAGTCCTTGCAAAATCAATTTCGTCGATAAAAACCTCGAGATTTCGTACCATGCCGTTAATAGAGGAAACTAACGCAAAAATCTTGTAGAGTCCTTTTGAAATGATAAAAATATTAATAGTAATCCCGTGGCAAATTCAAGCGCAAAATGAGGAACAATGAGTCATCATGCTGACTCAGCCCCCCCCCTCTTGAAGGAAGGTGAGGGAGTTTGCCAAGGATGTGATGGAAGGATGGGTCCGAGGGGAGAAAACTGTTCCCTACTCCCCTCTGGAAGGATGGAAGGAGTTTTCCAGCAAGGATAGGAATCTCGAAAGGGAGAATGGGTGGAATCTCTGAAAACGTCAGAGTTCGAAAAGGGTGGGTTTTGGTGGTTTTGGGATGAGAAAAGTCGGAATTTGTCATGAAGGAGTGCTCGGATGGGAAAACGGAGGCCAGATTCGGAATCTACGTGAAATTTTGGGTTAGGAAGGATGTTTCCAGCAAAATCGGAGAGAAAAATTTCGAGGACGTCCCCCCCTCCTGTTAGACTTCCAACTTTGGTGTTAGAGATCGTAGAAAGTCGTGTGATAGCTCATTTGAAAGCAAAGAGTGAGAAAAATGCAGTGGAAGGCTCAGTTTGGACTAATTTTCTTGGGTTGAGGGAAGAAAATGGCAGGAAAACGTCAGAGTTGGAAAAGTCGGGTTTTGGATGTTTTGGGCAGAGAAAGTCCATTTTTTGACATGAAGGAGGTCTCGGATGGGAAAATGGAGTGCAAATTCGGACGTTTTGACCACTTTTGGGTCTAGGAACTTCTTCCCAGCTCAATCGGAGAGAAAAAGTTCTGACCCCCCCTCGGCAGCGATCTTCCAACTTTGGTGTGAGAGATCGTAGAAAGTCGTGCAATAGCTCGTTTGAAAGCTGGGAGTGAGACAAATTCAGTGAAAAACATGGCTTGTTCCTATCTGCCTTCGGTTAGAGGTGAGACGTCATTGAAAATTTTGAACATTGGCGAAAAAACGACAGAGTTAGAATGTTTACGAAAATGACTCTAGCGGGTGAAGCAAGCCTCGGAGGGGAAAACAGAGACCAGATTTGGAATCAGCGTGCCATGTTACACCTGAATGTCATTCATACTATGTGTCCGAAGTGATAGGAAGAAAGATGACAGAAGCAGTAGAGTTTACGAATGAATTTTGTTCACTACGTTTTCATCGACAAAGTCTTCGTGGTGTGATTAGGGACTACATCATCTCCTTTCATCATGAAAAGACAGACTTAGAATTTGCTATCGCTAAAGGTCACTTCGTTTTCCAACAGCTCATGGACAGTTTGATAAATAAAGATGTGAAAGGACGATTAGTTGCAGAGATTAAATTTGAGAAAGTGACTGATGAACATGCAGGTGAACGTGTAGTGTTTCATTTTGCATCCTATTCTGCAGAGACGATGCATGATCACAAAGATTTCTATCAGCGACACATGGCGAAAATTGCATCTCGACTAGATTCATTTCATGAGCATGGATCCAACTTGCTCTTATGTCGCATAAAACACATTCATATTCAACTCAATGTGCTAAACTAGATTTGACTACAAGATTTGGGAAAAGCATTTATGAGTCAGTCGTCCGCGTGCCTCCTTTTCCCTGCCACAACGAAGTCAGGGGAGAAACGAAGGTCTCTGTTTGGCTCACATAGTGTCAAATGTGGATTCACAGGAGACTATAAAAGCAGACGTCTCCCCATTTTCTCTTCATTTCATTCTCTTGACTTGGAAAGCGTGTGTGACTTGCTGAAGCCATTCTCCCCTCTCAATTTTGTCTGATCAATCCTGTTTGCAAATTTACAAGTGAATGTCATGACTGTGTGGCCTAAACCTTACCAGCATTTTAGAAGAGAGACCCAGGAGAGTGTGTGGCCGATGATTGTACAAGCTCATTTTGTTGAACCATCACCACCACCGCCACCTCCACCACCTAGACGCCTTACCTTTAAGTCATTTAGGGAATTGAAACTTAATTCGGGTCCTAGGCCCAAGACATTTAATTTACTGGACGATGACGAAGACTTAGACTTTGGTGATAAGCTTTAAATCATGTGAACGCCCCAAAAGGTCCTCTTAAGGGCCACCTCATATGTCACTGCTAAGCTAACAATTTTCTTTTCTCTGATGATCATGAATGTACTCAGTGGTATTCTTTCGTTTCAGACTGCCATGGCCATGAATCCTACTCCAACTGCAGCATCACTGAATCCTCAACATCTGGAGCTGTGGAATCCGAAAAATTGAAAAGGTAATTCACGGCTATCCTACCTACAAACGACAAGTGCGCTACAACGGTGTTCGACTCTATCTTCAAACGCCGGCGGCATACTTACCAAAAGTGGATACGCAAGTAAATCGTTGCGGTCAAAACCTGAGCATCCCTATTGATAATTGGTTGCGTCAGCAGCTTGACATTTTAGAAGACGTTGTGAGGCAAAAGGCTCTTATTCCTACTGAACTATTACAGTTGTGGCCAGAAAAGAAAACTTCTTATTATAAACCTTTGTATCGCGGCACTCGCTGCTATATTTTGCAAAGCAAGTATTGTAAAGTCACTTCAGGAGTGACAGTTGAACAGTCAGTTGAAACAGAATTGTCATCGCTAGGTGCAGGCTTTCATTCATTTCATATTGAGGTGCCTGCTGTTTATGTGGGACCTCATCAATCTGACGGTAATTTGATTTCTCTCAATTTGCGCATTGCTCAAATTCATCATCACCTGAGTTAGCAGGTCTTGATCACATTGAGAAAGTCATTGATTCTTGTGTCAAAGAGTGTCAAGAACCTGTCACTAAACCTAAACGTCGTCGAACATCAAAGAAAGATGGTGTTACCACCAAAGAGAAATCTTAAGTATTGTAATCCGTTAGTATGTAGTGAATGTGGAAAACGCGGACTGCGTGTTGTGTTCAAATAAAACATTGTAATCATGTTGTATGTATCTTTTGTCATGTAAAGGACAGACATCCTTGTAAAGTTCCTGCTCAATGTATTATCTTGTAATGAAGTCTTTTTGATATTGTGGGTTGTTATCTTCATAGACAGTGAGGGAACACCCATGCAGGAATTGAGTGCTATTGCAATGAGAGAAAGTGATCAAACTGTTGTTAGTGTATATCATAGATTTGCCTACTGTCCTCCACACAAAGACGAATGGTCACGAAGTCATGTGCATGAAATTGATCTTTCTATTTTGATTCATATTGGATTTGTAAATGAAACGTATTTGATAAGTGATTTCAAACGAAGGCTGTCAGGTTTTCATATTGTTAAAGTGTTAGGAAATGATTCTGAACGAGAACCAGCAACACTTGAGTTGCACATTGATAATTTATATTTACCATGTTGGGTAGATCGTGTAAGACAAGACTATCATATGCATTGTGATCAAAAGAAGTTTAGAGATGAAATGATTTTTGATATGGCCGTATGTTTCGGTGAGAGACATCACCTTTACAGACCACCATCCCATTGTAATACTAGAAATAAAGCTACCTACATTGCAAAACTCTCTTCACGCTGGCATTGTAGTCTCTATGACGTTTATGAACTGCATCTATATTATCGTCAACAGCATGGGTCTATGTAAAACATGTTTTTACTCCTTGTGAATGAATGATGATCATTTTATGAAGTGTATTCTGTACTTGTAAATTTTGTCTGGTGTTGAATAAACTTACAGTTGAACATGATTGTTATTTCTGTTTTATTCATAGTGGAAGTCATTGAAGCAATGTGAAATCTATAGTCACAACGTTTATGATGGCGCATCGTACCTTAAGTAACCACATGTGTCATTTGACACTTGATCAGCAAGGATTCGATGGATTTTTACAAGATTGGAAACTTACACTTAAAATGAAGATGAATGATATGAAAGTAGTGCTAACTGAAAGACTTCCTCTCTTCAAAAGATTGATGGAGAGTTTACAACCTCAAGATGTAAAGGGTAGACTCGTTGCTTATATAGAGTTGAAAAATTTGCAAAAACCACTTCGTTTTGGATCTTATTGCACAGAATGGATTACTCTTAGTGATCAATTTTATGGTCGTCATATGGAGAAAATTATGGAGAGAATAGAAGAGACGTTGGGAGGAAATGCGTACGTTGTTAAACATATCATGATTCAACTGAGTGTGTTTACATCCACGACTTTGTTTGATGGTCGACACATTGTGTAGATGCAATAAAGTTTTCCTTTCACTGAGTATTTTGTAATGGTGTATAGAGCAACATGAGTCATTGCGCTTTGTGCATTACCATCGGGTTCTTTGTTAGATAAATGAATGCGTCTTTGTTCGAGAAAAGGGGCGTGACACAACATAAGTCATTGCGCTTTGTGCATTACCATCGGGCTCTTTGTTAGATAAATGAATGCGTCTTTGTTCGAGAAAAGGGGCGTGACACAACATGAGTCATTGCTCTTTGTGCATTACTATCGGGCTCTTTGTTAGATAAATGAATGCGTCTTTGTTCGCTAGAAGGGGTGTGTCACTAAAGTCTTTGTGAGGACTAGAACGACTTTGTGTATAAATAGGAAAGGTTTTCACCTACGCAGTCAAAAGTTCACGTGTGACAACTCTTTGTCACGTAACAAAGACGGGGAAACGTGAAAAGGGAAACGCATGTGATTGGAGCTAGGTCTGGTTATAAAACGGACGACTGAGCTCATGTCAATCATTTCCATCCTTGCGCTAACCATGCAGTTGCTCGAAGCCATCAACTCCTCTGCTCTCGCACTGGCTACACTGAATTCCCTTACTTTAGAATCGGGTAAAAATGCTTTCAATCAGAAGATAACTCATAATGGAGAAGCCGTGACCATAAAAACTCCAAGTCATCGGATAGATTATCTAAAGGTTATGTCAACAAAGTATGGACTGGCCGTGTGTGCGCCGTTAGACTATTGGACACGGTTACAATTCAATACTCTTGAAACATTCCTGAAAGAAAATCTCACCATTCCCAAAGAAATTGTTCGACACAATGGGAAGCGGCCACAAGTTCCCATCATGGAAAGACGATACATGTATGTTCATATGGATAGACACTGTCTCATCATCGATGAAAAGGAGGGCAGCGATTTCGGCTTACTCAATTGCAAACCACTCCCCATTTTGGGAAAAGGATTTTACTCCTTTGAAATTAAAATTCAAACTATCTACATGGGTCCGCGCAGGGACGGAAGGTTGTTTACGTTGAAGCCCTATCTTGTCTCCTTCACCTTTAAAAATGATGTCCATGTTGATGATGATCAGCTACAGTAACACTCTCCACACACTGAGAACGCACCATCGGTCTTTATGAGACCACGGCCTAACGGCCCCCGTATCAAGAAAGAAAATGTACACTCACCATACCACACATGAACATGACTCTCTCCTTCTTTCTTAGGCATACCCTTCTTCACTCAGGTTTTAAACATGTGAAAATTATCAGCATGGCTCCATGTATCATGGTAACGTCAATGTGTTACATTTCATGATACGAAACGTCAACTTCAGATAACTCTAGAACGCTTTCAATTACGAAGGTTACATCGCGCTATCCTATCCAACTCTTGCCGTGTCATTAACGTAGGAGACGGCATCGTATTTATTCGCATTCAAGAGATGATTCTACATAATGATCACTGCTACATTGTGATTCCAAAACCCTCATGGGAAAAGTATAAAAGGGAAGTTCACTCAACCCTCATGTCATTTGTGAGTCATGCTCCCCATCCGCATCATCAACGCCGTGCGCGAAATGAATCTCAGAAGAGACATCGATTTAGAACAGTTGCATACCCATCTACCCGATTCAGTCTATCATCGCGGTCGTCCGCAAATGTTGGTCATTCGCATGAGCAACGATCGAAATCTTCAAATCTTTCGCTGCGGGAAAATCCAAGTCCTAGGAAACCTTTCTCATTTCGTGATGCAGTCAATGTGTTACGAAGTCGTCAAGAAAATGCGAGCACTCATACCTCATCTGCGCCTCAGTCCCCTGACATTGAAGAATATAGTAGTGTCTGTTCAATTGAAGATGTTAGTGAATCTAGCAAACATTAAAACCAGTAATCATTGTATATTTTATGAAACTGAACTCTTTCCTGCCGCTTTGATTCGGAAGTGGTATCCTGTACATATTGCAGTGTTTCACAACGGACATTGTATCATGACTGGTTTACGTAATATCAGTAAAGTAGCTGACATTGTTAAATCTTTAATGCGTTATCTGTATGAGTCACAGTTAATAGAATCGTGTTAATCACATGATGTGTTTTGAATGAGTCATCGCAATGAACTATCGCCCACACACTTGTCGGTGAAAAGGTCACGCTGTCTGACGTGAGGCGCCATCGCTTTGTCTGATAAATAACAACCTACACACATGTCGGTGAAAAGGTAACGCTGTCTAACGTGAGGCGCCATCGATGTTGAATGACACGCTCACACACACGTGTCGGTGAAAAGGTTGAACAAGACTGATTAGATTCTTATCTAACTGACTGGTGCTTTACCACTTCATGAGTCAGAGCTATTTATAGACATGAGTCAGCAAAGTGGTTGATGTTTCCTAAGCCGAAGAAATTGTCATGATGTTACATTCGTTGATGAGGATGATAACTTACAAACTCTAACATGGTTTTGACTTTATTTTGTACTTTACCTGTCTTTCAAACAGTGAAATACTTATGAATTCATTTATATTTCACCTATCTTACAAACAGCGACATGGTTATAACTTTATTTCTAACTTTACAATCATCAACTTTATTTCTAACTTTACAAACAGTGAAGTGATTCTGACTTCATTTATATTTCACCTATCTTACAAACAGCGACATGGTGATAACTTTATTTCTAACTTTATAATCATCAACTTTATTTCTAACCCTACCCATCTTGCAAAATGATCAAAACTTTTACTTCTGTCTATTGAGTGAGAATCCCATCTTTATGTCAAATGGAAAACGACACAGTCTGTACATGATATGTTATTCATCATAACAACCGATTTTCATAGCACCGGACATAGGTCATACTGATAGTAGCAGAAAACAAAGTTTTTATGGCTCACATCACCGGAGAAAACAAAGTCACTCATGTGCAGGGAGAAAACAAAGTCAGGAAAACCAGTTGATACACAAGTCATGGTATGAAGTGATCAGGAGTTGGACGCATGTTACAAGGCACTCACTCACAGCACCCCATAGAAAACGCCATGGAGCGAAAAAGCAAAACATCAACCACAACAGAGAGGAAGCATTCATCATCAGACATCGCCGGACGGAGAAAGAGAAAGTTTCTGTCTCTTGGGTGGAGATAGATGAGTGTCTGGATGGCCGTACGGTAATGAGCGGTTAGGATTCATCCAGCATCGCTTGTCTTCCCAAGCTGAGAGACCTCGTTTCCTAAACGTCGTTGTTCTGACTTGATGCGACTGTGATTTTAAAATGGTCATTTCTACTTCTTTAATTTTAAGTGAATCTAAGGCATCTTGATAGTCCCTATGTGTCATTTTTCTAACGATTGACTTCGAGATGCCTTTCGCACGTTTAATAGAAATCTCTAAGGATTTTAGCTTCATGGAGTACATCTTGGGACGAAGCAAGATCATCTCTTCTATCTGTTTGCCGACACACTCATCCTTGAAGCAGATAAGCTTCGCTTTATTTGAGGTAGAGTAAAGCGGATGGTCAGTGGGATAGTTGGAACTATCAAACTTGGGTGCTAAATATTTTAAAATGTCGTCCTGCTTGACTTGGCTAGTGGTTGTCAAAGCTAGGAAGAAGCTGTCTGTATCGCCTCCTACTAATTCCACATGTTGGATCAATGGACAAGTTTTGTGGTAAAACAACTTGTACATTTCTAACTTGGAGTGATCCAAGACAGCTTGACCGACATAAATGGGCTTGCAAAGTTCTACTTTGGATTTCAGCGTTTTAAAACCAATGATGTCTTCGGAAATGACATCATGGTGGCAAAACAACGGCGAGCGACATAACTTGATACTCGTTTCCGGATCAGTTACGATACGATAGTCCATGCGCTTTCTTACATCCTCCATGGTTTTACCAAAGAGGGCATGATTCTTATATTTAAAGAAGTCCTTTTCGAAAGGATTCTTGGATTCAGCCCATTTCTTGCTATTAAATGCTATATACGGTTTAGAAAGGGCTTCTGCCTAAACTGAATAGCGCGATGGACTTTGTCAAGTTGCATCCCCATACCTAGATAGAATTTGAGGATGGAATAGTGCACGATGTAATGCTGCTTGTTCAATTGGGTGAGCAACAACTTCCTAGTGGATTTATAGTGTAAGTCATTTTCCGCCTCATATTGCTTATTGTGTTCTTCCATAAAGGGAGAGAACATATCTGGACTGACTATGCCAGATTCGTGTGCGAGAGGAAGATCAACGTTCTATTCTTAATACAGTCTGGATAGATGAGGTCGACTTCAAATAAATAACCTATGTCGGTCTCATCTCCCAGTGCCATGATGTGTGCTGGATTGGAGAAGTATTCAATGTCATGGGGCTCTACCCATTGGAAGTCAGACTGTGGCAAAGGCTTGGAGAGTGCACTCCCATATAAATTATTTTGGTCTATGTACATTAAATTCGTGGTCGATCCTATGTCTTGGGTGCTGTTGACAACATGTTTGTTGACAAATGTTAAGCCACCCCTAATACCACGTTCAAATAACCTGTACATTTCTGCATCTTGCAGCAAATGAATGCTCTCTTTCGTCATCTTGAAGGCTGACTGATAGGACAGACCCAGCAAACTAACAAAATGGATGGGGTCTAAGGCGTCCTGTTCTAATGCGACTTTCCTAAAAGTGTCAAACACGTCAGCCAACAGATAGACGTCTAATTTTAAGTAGGCAAGCATGTAGTCACCAAACGTGCAACACCTGAATTCTAACCATGCTTGCTCTGCATGCCTATAATCATCCAGCGAACAGTACTCACCCGTTAAATCATTTTAAATTTATCGATGGATGGAAGGGATGTCTCCTTGAATGTATCCATTGAACTAAAATAACTATAAGGAAATCAGACTGTCACTTATGTTGGGATAGTCTTTCTTTGAATGTTGAGTGAGGGGAAGTGTTTCTAAGCTATTAGCCAACGCGGCTAAGGAAGAAGACATAAATTGAAAGCTATCTAGAAACTTTATGTCATAGAAGACAGGCTTCCCCTCCTTCGTCTTAACGACTTGAACTTTAGCAGTGATGCACATAAATTTTTCCTTACTTTGTGCAATCCCTTTGAATGACCAGGATTTCATTTTACCGAATCCATGGCGAATGATGATGTGAGCATCATAACATTTAAAATTATGAAAGATGACGGGGAGCGTTCGCCGTTTGAGCCTAAGTTACATATTGCATTTACTGCATAAGGCAGACCTAAATTTACCACTGAGATGGCAATGGTCCCTCACTTTCTTATTTTGGTGATCATCAAAGGATGAACAGCAGCGCGGACATTCCGTGGTCCTATCAAACTTGATTTTATCGGCTTCTGTGAAGCACATAGGTTTCCTAGTCAGCTCCGTTTCATAGCGTTGATGAAAACGGGCTTTCCTATCTAAAAAGTTGAGGAAGTTTTCAACGCACTCCTCGCCTTGCCACACATGCATTTTATTTTGGTTCCTATAATATGGATGCCAAACTTCATAGCAGGCAATGGCTGCTGGCTCATGACTTAGGATTCTTGTTCAATATAACATTCAATGTCCGCATAGATGGTACATATGGGACTGAGCTCATTGCCGTTTTCTTCATACCTATACAATTTATCTTTGGGCATGACTTCCATTTGAAGTTTGGCCCGAGAGCACCACTCGTAATGCTGTTCAAAAAATGGTTTTGACCTAAAGCTTCGTGTGCAACGATCACAGTAATAATGTTTGTTATCATAACTTTGTTGATGGTGATACAATCTAGTAATTTTAGGAATGCCACAATAATGCCATTTTGGGTGGTTGTCGCTATAGACTAGGAGAAGATTGACAAGCCGGTCGAAGTTACTTTGGAGGTTGTTATACCTAACGCCCTTCAGACCTTTTCCCAGAGATGGACGACGATCTCAATGTTGTTGAGTTTTTCAAATTGGGCGATGCCTTTAAATCTAATGTGTTAACATCTAATCCGTCAAACTTAAGCTCATCCTCCCATTCACAATAGTTGGTGACTCTTTGACGATCCCTATCTATATCATTATAGTGAAGAATGGTGAGGACGGCATACTTGAAACACTGGGACTGACACTCTACATTGATGACAGCCTTTGTGCTAGCCAGTGCTTTGGGAAGGGTGAAACAACCGCTCCCTTGCAAATTTTCTAAAAGATTTATTTTAATGTCTACTTTCTCTATCCCATCAAACACCAGACCGCTGTCTCTTTCATTAAATTTATTTAAGTTGCTGACGAGATAGGTCGCATGTCTCTCTATCCACTCGTTTACATCACCTATGAGATCAGCAGCACAGGAGGCTATCCTAATGGTCACAGTGGACTCTACTTCTCCCGTGCTACTGTCTACCTTATTGAAACGAGCAGTGAGATAGAACATGCCTTTGAGTAAAAATCTATCCAAGCTCGCCAACATTTGATGAATTAAGCCTATATTATTCATCAAGAAAGGAAGAATATCTTGCACAGCTTCAGAGCTTTCTAGCTCATAGTCGCGAACGAGCCTCTCAAGGGAAAATTTGCTCAGCCTTAGAGTGACGTTGTTGTCAGTGTAAAGCTCAGTGGAATGTGTGTGCGAAGAGAGAACAAACTCTGTAGGAAAGGTCTTCTGACACGAAGAACAGGAAAAGCCGACGTGTGATGAAAGATGCTTCCTACCTGTTGTTGTCGGTGGTTGCCTCACACTGCCACAGGAACCGCCTTCGATGTGGACTCGCAAGTTGGTGTTGTTGTAGAACGAGCGTCCACAACCTTCACACTTGGGTCGTTGAGGGATCGGTCGGCGCTTTCCGCCCCTGCAGGCATTGCCAGTGGCGTGACGTCTCAAATTGTAGGCTGAGGCGAAGACCCTGTCACACCGCTGTCATCGAAAGTCCTTCCTCTCTTCGACTTCAATCTCCCTCTCCTCTCCCACTATCTCTAACTCCTCCTGCTCCAACAGTCTCTCCACCGACTTGACGGAGAGGAGAGGGAGGTCGGCCGCTGCAGGTGGTGGTGGCGATGCTGGGAGGACGATGGGACGGGAGGGAACGTCGCCGTCCAGGAGGTTGGCAGCTAGATCTGTTGAGAAAAAGAGAAAAGATATTAGTAACATGATCATAATTTCAAGTTTGAAGTCTTATCCCCTATTTCCCAATCACGGATACTTACCAACTAATGAATTGATCTCCGGCAGCAAGGATGGACGCGGAGGAGGCAGGAGAGGGACACGAGCCGAGGGAGGAAGGGTCCTGGGCTTCGGTGTCGGAGGGACGTGGTGACGAGGAGCAGGGACTGGCGCAGGGACGGGTGCAGGTACCGAAGCTGGCGGTGGAGGTTGGGCGATGGCGATGCCCGAGCTCGAGAGATGAGTCGCACCTTGAACGGAGGTAGATGGGTGGGAAGGTAGGGCCGGAAATTCCTCGCGGCTTCCTCCCACTTCTTCATCTTAGCCAAGTCTGTAGAGAGGAAAGAGAGATTAGAGGTTGCGGAGATAATAATGATAGAGAGTAAGCTGTACGGATACAGAAGTGCTAAACATGACATTCCAACTCTCAGTTCTCATAGGTGAGGATACTTACACTTGCCAAGCAGCTCATAGGCTTCCCGATTGCTCCTTGGGGGACGGGTTCCCCATTGCGAATACATTCATGCACTGAAAAAGAATGGCAGCAAAGATAAGCAGAGGTAAAATTTGGATTCGGTTTAAACATGAACAAAATAAGGGAAGGGCTCTTGATTTTAATGAGGATGTGTACCCTAATGATGTTAGTAATAGAGTCAACCTTGATACAAATACTTACATTGCTCGATGGTAGCCTTCTCCATCTCGACAGCAATGCGATAATTTTCAACTTTGTTGCATTCCATTTTGAACGATTGCAGATTACGTTAGCAGATTTCAATCACTGAAAAGGAAAGATGAGAATCGTTTCATTTGCCTAGTCAACGTTTGGGAACAATCACTGAAGTGACATCTAACATTTCACTCTACTCCATATCATAAAGACTAACCTTTGTCGAATGGCTGAAGTACTCTGACCTGGCGAGAGAAAGTGTCACGTTGAGTATGAAGTCGAACGCCCAACATGAGCAACGGCTCAGAGGTTTCGGTCTAACAAGCGGCGAACAACCCGTGCAACGCAATCCCTATACGGCAGTACCCGCCGTCCCGAAGGAACGCTCGAGCAAAGGAGGTATTACAGCGATGATATGTTTTATGAGCAGAAGATATGATAGCAAGAGACTATTCAACTTGATAGCAAGTCAAAACAACCTGATAGCAGGAGCTCACCGACACTCACCTTGTGAAAGATAAATGTGAAGAGCAGAGCTGGTGCACTGCCTTTTAAAAGATTTTCCTAAGCGGTGAATGGATGAGACCTCTCGTCCAATCACAGACGAGCTAGAGTTCCCGATGTGTACACATACACATTTGTAACAAGCTATTGAAATCGTCCTAGGCAAACATGATGTTTAGCAATAGACACAACCATGGCACCTGAAGTCAATACATTGAAACATGATGATTGCATGATTCGTTTTCATCAAGAGTGCTTCGGAGGCTTAATACAAGATTACATCTTTGAGTTTCAAAGGGAGGAGACAGAATTGGAAGCATGTTTAGACTACACACGAGAAATATTTACGGAGTTGATATCTTATTTCAAAGACAGCCTCATCAAGGCTCACTTAATTGCACATGTCAATTACACTCATTTTCCACAAGGTGAAGTAGCGGAAAGTGTTGACTTTCAGTTTCGTTCCTATGGACAAGAATATGTTACTGATGCTTCTGAGTTTTATACACGACATCTGCGGAAGATTATTTATCGGATGAACAACTTTCATGGTTACGGCGATCATTTACTTTTAAATAAAATAAACCATATTGTCATTGCTATTAGTAAAGTGGGTTTCAATGATGTTAAATCAAAGACCAAATAAAGTATTTTTTCATGACACTTGTGTTGCGCTAAACTTTCTAGTGCTGTGGTGAACACTGTTTTCATATAACATTCTAAACTCTCAGTCTCACTGCAGTAGAAGACTGCTTTTAGTAAACCTGATGAAGCTAATCTAACAGTCATGGAGTTTGAATTTTCTAATAAGGGAACATTTGGCAACTGTATCCAATAAAAGTTTCTAACACTGAAAGTAAGTTACAAGACAATCAACACTGTGCAGTAAAACCTTTTCGATAAAACTTTCTAATGCTGCTGTGAGTTCGGTCAGTCATAAAACTTCAATGATCAAACTTTATTTTCACAAACGGGCGTGGCGATAAAGCTATTTGACTACACTAACGCTTACATTTTATGACATGTGTGTTTCATAAAACGCCATGATCAAACTTTCTAACTATACATCAACCTGTGTTGCAGTAAAACTTTTGTACAGCATGATACACTTTCTGACGACACTCACGAATAAAACTTCAATGATCAAACTTTATTTTCACAAACGTGCGTTGCGGTAAAAACTATTTGACTACACTAACTTTGCAAACCATGATACACTTTCTGACTAGACTTACGAATAAAACTTCAATGATCAAACTTTATTTTCACAAACGTGCGTCGCGGTAAAAACTATTTGACTACACTAACTTTGCAAACCATGATACACTTTCTGACTAGACTTACGAATAAAACTTCAATGATCAAACTTTACTTTCACAAACGTGTGTCACAGTAAGATTACTTGACTACACTAATGCTTACATTTTATGACATGTAAGTTTCATAAAACGCCATGATCAAACTTTCTAACTATACATCAACCTGTGTTGCAGTAAAACTTTTGTACGACATGAAAAAGTTTCTGACGACACTGACAAGAGCTTGTTCACTAGCGAAGAGAGAAGTCTGTGATGTGTTGCATGTGGTGCAAGGGTGGCCTCCCGTTTCATCCCTTCATCATTTTGTCTCCGTGATAGAGACAGTTCTTAAAAGAATTTATGGTTCATTCTCGCATGGTTGGCCAACTGTCGGGAGACAAGTGCAATGGAGATTTTATGAGGTAACCTGTGGCAGATAGCTAAATGTCGCCCTGGCGGTCCGAGTACAACGTTGAGACGAAAGGCAACCACTTGGAAACATGACGCAGAGATGTTTCACAAGGATTACCATTGCCCACGTCCCGTGCAGTACTCATCGTTACGGACTTCACCGCTGTCCCGAAAGAACGCCCACCAACAGAAAGTATGACACCGAAAATCTCCGTGACTTGCACCGTCCATGACTTGATAGCCAGACATAAAAACCGGTGGAGTTGGTAAGAGGAAACATCCCAAGTCGTTGCTTTGATCAGCTTGATAGCAAGCCGTAGAGAGGGATAGCAAGCCGTGATTCACAAGCGTTTTGCAATGGAGATGTTTAAGTGCCACCCATGACAAGATAGCTAAGACTCAACCGATTGGCGTTCAAACTGCTACGTTGAGAACTGTGTCAAATGCCCAACATGAGTTGCCCAAGCGGTTTCGGTCTAAAATATGGCACACTCCCTTGCCACACTTATCTCTACGGCATCGTCCGCCGTCCCGAAGGAACACCCTGTCAGTGGAATATTACATCAAAACTCTCCGTGTCTTGCCCGCTTTCAGTGAAAAGCTGCTTGGTTCATGAGAAGACTGGCTCAGACATCATTAAAAATCCTTTCATTGACTTCAGCAGGGTCGAAAACCCCAGAAAACCTCCAAAACTAGTGAATTTAAATTTTTCAACTTCTTAGCACTACTTATGAAATTTTATAAGTAGTCTATCACTTGGGGCTGGTCAATAGCGACCGAACCTTTTTGAATCAAGTCAAACGGACTTGTAGAAGTAAAGTTACAAGCCTTTAAAGTTTTGGAGTCTTTCATGGTCTGGAGACGAAGGCCATCTCCTGACGAACCTTTAAGTCTGACGCCTTGGCTGATATTAGCATTGAAATTTTCTAAGTCGGTGTCCTACGGAAACCCGAAATTTGGAATGTCCGATGCTATCATCAGAGCTCCGGAGTTTACCTACCGCCAACCCAGTTGGGAGGAGAACTGATTTCCAGAGGCAGAGTTTCCACTTATATAGTTTGTGGCGATCAGCTGATGACGTAATATCCATCATCCAAAAACTTTAAACCCGTCTATCTCCGGTTCTACTGCTCCGATTGTCTTCAAATTTTTTTTGAGTGCCATGTTTTCTCGCTCTCCCCTTTCATTTAAGACATCCCTCGACCTTCTACGATAACCAGGAGCCGAGCTGAAAAAACTGCAGCTGAAAAAACGATTTTCAACAGGCTCTCATTCGGAAACGAAACCTTCAACAGATCTAAAAAGATAGGATCCTAGAGAACAAGTGCCATCTTGCCCCTAAAAGAAACCCGAGTTCTTCATTCACTTTCAATCGTCCGCTAGTCATCGCCAAAGGTGGCCACAATTCAACATTTTCAGGAAAAAATGTCATGTGGAGATCCAACTTTTCAACTTTTCTCTCCGATTGATTTGAAACTCACCCAGTAGATGTAGAATGGCACGCTGATTCCATATCTGGTCTCTGTTTTCCCCTCCGAGGCTTGCTTCACCCGCTAGGGCGATTTTCGTAAACATTCTAACTCTGTCGTTTTTTCGCCAATGTCCAAAATTTTCAATGACGTCTCACCTCTAACCGAAGGCAGATAGGAACAAGCCATGTTTTTCACTGAATTTGTCTCACTCCCAGCTTTCAAACGAGCTATTGCACGACTTTCTACGATCCCTACAATAAAGTTGGAAGATCGCTGCCGAGGGAGGGGGGGAGGTCAGAACTTTTTCTCTCCGATTGAGCTGGAAAGAAATTCCTAGACCCAGCATTAGCCGAAACGTCCGAATTTGCACTCCGTTTTCCCATCCGAGCACTCCTTCATGCCGAAAAACGACTTTTCTCATCCCAAAACATCCAACACCTGACTTTTCCAACTCTGACGTTTTCCTGCCATTTTCCTCCCTCAACCCAGAAAAATAGGACCAAACTGAGCTTTCCACTTCATTTTTCTCACTCTTTGCTTTCAAATGAGCTATCACACGACTTTGTACGATTCCTACAACCAAAGATGGAAGATCACTGACGAGGGGGGGACGTCCTCGAAATTTTTTCTCTCTGATTTTGCTGGAAACATCCTTCCTAACCCAAAATTTCACGTAGATTCCGAATCTGGCCTCCGTTTTCCCATCCAAGCACTCCTTCATGCCGAAAAACGACTTTTCTCATCCCAAAACATCCAACACCTGACTTTTCCAACTCTGACGTTTTCCTGCCATTTTCCTCCCTCAACCCAGGAAAATAGGACCAAACTGAGCTTTCCACTGCATTTTTCTCACTCTTTGCTTTCAAATGAGCTATCACACGACTTTCTACAAAGTTGTAAGAACACCAAAGTTGGAAGTCTGACAGGAGGGGGGGGGGGTAGGGAACAGTTTTCTCCTCTCGGACCCATCCTTCCATCACATCCTTGGCACTCGCCCTCATCTTCCTTCCAGAGGGGGGGGGGCTGAGTCAGCATGATGACTCATTGCTCCTCATTTTGCGCTTGAATTTGCCACGGGATTACTACTAATATTGTTTATTTTTTGCAAGAATGGTTGTTGCAAATGCGCCGTGTATAAACTACAAATTGCTCAAATTGACTAAATGTCATGGTTGGCTGGCTGTCATGACAGGACGAGGAGTGAAAGTCGTCAACAATGTTGTCACACATGAAGCCACCGACTCTAATAAAATTGACAACTAAAATGCTTGAAGTCGAATTGCGATGTGATGAAATACTCGAGATCACGGCTTTGTGCTCCCAGAAATCCCTAATGCGTTGAGTGCGAGTCAGTTACAGACACGGAATCAACTTGTCATTGACATTGTTCGTAAGTGTATTGTTCTTTAAACAAGCTTTGGAAAAGAGTGACGAAATGTTTGATTATTTGTAGGTTTCAACTGTCTTAGCTTTCATCTAGCTATCTTACTTTCATGATAGCTATGTCCAATGGCAACAACGTTAAAATACTCGTATACAGCAATGTCGGGAAATCATGCTCATTCTCGAATCTATTTACTATCTCACCGTGATTCAATTCTTTCTTTGAACAAATCCATGGATTGAATATTCCTCCGAAGTAGAACTGTAGCATAGTAGCATCCAATGCAATAGAAAGAGGACCAATCTGTACCAATGATTGAGCGATTTGAGTTTCATTCTGAAATTAATCATCAGAGATAAAATTAATGAGAGCTGCTGTTACGATAATGAAGGAAAATTGTAAATGTGCATGCAATAAATTCATTCAAAATTACTTCTGAACAACAGCGTTATATTTATTACTGTTATAAAACCCGCAAATGTACAGGTCTATAGTAGATATAAATCTTAAAGGTTATGAACTGACATTTTCGATAGTTTTCAGAATGCTTGATAATAAAGCGCCAATAATTTATGGAAATTATGCTTCCTGTACCACCTACACTATGCATGTCCGCTACAAAACTAACTTTTAGGTAAAGCGGACATTTTAATACTTCGAGATCCAAAAAACAAAATGAATGCACGATTAGTAGCAATTTTTTGTATTTCATGGCATCTTGTCGACTTAAGTTTGAAATTTAAAGCTGATTGATAGGAGACATGGGAGACAGCAGTTTCAAAATACAATTTATATCATAATTATATGGAAAAATGTTTTATAAAGTACAGTTTCAAAATGATGCACGTCATTGCAATTTCTATCGAAGGTATTGCACTTCAGGAAAAATGTAAATTGTTTCTGGACATGATAATAACGTATCAGATTGGACTCATTTGATGTCCCAAATGCATAATGCTTGACGGATACAGTAGACGTATCGAAGATTAATAGGCTCTATGTCATGGAATTATTTTTAAATTAAAATTTCATCAGGTTCTTGCAATTAGAAGATTCATTTCTGCATGAAAAACCGTGATATTTTCCTCTTGGATGACATTAGTGGTGGTGAATTCGCAATTGAAGAATCATGTCCATCCAGCATACTGTCAAATGTCCTCTAAATTGGCATTTTTAAAAAGGTGCAGCATACTTTCGTAACATTGATCCCACGTAAAAATTCGCACTTCGCACGAATTGTGGATAGTTGGACTACATAGCAGGGGCAGGTAACCCTATCGCGGGCCATGACATGACTCCGGAGGCATTTTTGGACCATGATAGAAAAATACGAATATCTTCCATGGTGATTCTGTCATCACATTCCTATCTCATAAATAAAATTCTGCTTTATTTAAGACGAAGGACCAACTTAAAAAGCATCATAAAATGGACTCCATGGACTAGCTTCTAAACTTACGGTCGAACTTTCCCGGTTGTTGGATTTGACATGCGTTTATCCTCGCGAAATCCTTGTTGTGATTGACAAATCATGATTGATTGGCTATCATTACGCTCGCAACTTATTTGCAACCACTACTAGCGTATTTTGAACTCATCTATAAATATGAACCTACACAATCTATAGGATGCTATGAAAATGCACATGTGCGATGATAATGATTTCTCTAAAAAAATAAACTTTTTGCACAAGATCAAAAGAGGACAGCCTTAGTCGACCTAAAATCAAGACAGGTCCGGGCCGGGGCCGCGCGGGCATTAGGCCAGTTAGACCAACATGTCCAAAAATAACAGCAGAATGCTGATAAGGTAATCGAGAAGCTAGTCGCTGCAAAATACAGACAGAATTGAAGTCTAGTGATATTGAGCCATGATAACCAAATACTATAGGGTTATGAAACTGAGGTATGACAAATAATCTGAGTAACAATCACTCTCTAGGAAAGGAATCTTTTCTATTTTCTGTGGAAATGGGATGGTGAGCGGTCCAATCAACAAGCCTGACAACTTCACTTGTGGGAAGCTCCCTTTATCAGAACCTCGTCTCTCTTTCTTTAAAATCTTGCGGTATATGGAAATCATTTTAGTAATAATCGATTTATTTCTAATTCATGCTTCAAACACTTCGTCTGGTAATCAATTTCATTGTCATACCGGAGATATAGCTTTCCATCCAGCGACACTCAGCCCAGGTAAGAATTTAGACGGATCAATCACTTCTCTACAGGTAGTGTTGCACCATGGAACAGGTGGACCGCACAGAGTTTTGTTGAAATTTGGAGCCTGGCACATGTAGCAAGTACCCGGAGCTCCACCTCCTCCACTGCAATAAGGATATGCTGCATCGGGGGCAAGTCCGCCCTGTAAATGGAATGCTAAACAATAAAAATTCTTCAAATTATGCACTTAAGCATCACTTACTGCACGTTTGACGTAACCATATGCAAGATATGGCCAGCCGCCGAAAATGCCGCAATCTGCGTGTCCACTGAAAGAGGTAGGAAATATGAAGCTCAACGTAAAGGCATATCAGGTGAATTTTCGCGGGTATTAATGAAATAACATCTTAGCAGCCCAATGATTTTCCACCTCATAGTAAATCCAAATCCCTGAGTGGAACAATCTGCAGAAAATTTCATCGGCAGATGTGCAATTTGGCAGATTGAGCAGATATTTTAGCCAGCATTATGATAATAATTATAATCGACTATATATCATCGTCACTGCGAAATTTTTGATATTTATCTTCGTGGTTTAAGGAGTGATCATAATTTAAGCAAGTATCATAATTTTATAATAAGATAAAGAGCTTAATAAAACAAGTAACCTGGCAATTGATGAATTTGTCAAATCTCAGCAAGTGTAACCACCACGATAAATGCTTCGGCCTGTTGGGCCTCATCAGTCGTGGGTAGGTTCGAACCAGCGCCCTCGTGAAGCGCCTCAATGTCTGATGGTGTATTAAGTGATTGCAGAATGCAATCCGCCCTCCACGTGCATGCGTTAAAGCAGCACCTTCCTGGCTAATTGACATACCCAACAGGTGATCCGGTGGCTACTTGGTTAGAGGGTATACTTGCGCGTCCTCTAACTCCAATGTCGCTGGTCTGAAACAACACACAACTGATGAGACCCAACAGGCCAAAATATATCTCGTGGTGGTTACATTTGCTGAGATTTAACAAATATGGCTTTTGTTTGTCATCCTCTAGAAAATTGGCAACGGACGTGACCATGTAAGATGCAGTGATGTGAAATGAAGTTAAAACGCAGCTGTGCC
Source organism: Prostheceraeus crozeri (assembly GCA_907163375.1). Classification (NCBI taxonomy): domain Eukaryota; kingdom Metazoa; phylum Platyhelminthes; order Polycladida; family Euryleptidae; genus Prostheceraeus; species Prostheceraeus crozeri. Next base: position 159,024 of record CAJQUW010005047.1, read on the forward strand.
TCATTTCACAGCCTGATGTAAGGGAGTACGCGTAAGGTTGAAGAAATGAATGTCTGTAGTTGCAGTCAGCCAGCTTAGTTCAGTCTTTCTGTTACATTTCCTTGATGTCGGCGGTCACAATTGTGACGAGTTATGAATTCATTGATAATAATTGCCATGACAACTGATGTGTGGTGATGAGGGTTTGATCCTCAGCCGCATAAGTAGCTTATAGCTCAGTTGGCAGAGCACAGGTCTAGTGAACCTTGGTCGTAGGTTCGAATCCTACCAACCGCACATCTTTTGCATGGAAATTTGATCTATCGTTTATTTAATTTCATTGTTGTTAATTGGTCATGTATTGAGTGCCGCAGGTGGATCCGACCTCGTGACGAGAATAAAGTGTGGTTGGAGGAGTTTTCACGAACGCACAATTTCTGACTTCAAAGATCCTTATCTTGAAAATGCAAGGTCACGAGTACTCTGTGTGTTTCCGATGAACGATCATGTGCGGTAGTGCTCTGTGGGCCGCGAAAGGCGATCAGATCATAAAGATGGAAAGAGCAGAAAAGGCAATAGTGAGAAGAATGTTTGGTACTTATGAGCTATCTCCCCCACGTTTTCAAATTTGTCTAAAATCCGTAGAAATGAATCAATCGTCACAAAACTTCAAGTACACGGGAGTGAGGATATTTTCTGTCCACGTGCAAAAATTTAGGCAAATCGGACTAGTACTTTTTTAATTAGGAGTGATAACTTGAAGTGCAGCGATGCCGGCAGCTTGATCTGACTTCTTATGACATCGACGGAGTTTAAGCAGTTGAGGTCAACAAAGTAACTTCCCGACAACTCGTGAAGCGATGATGACCAGGCCACATCCCTTATATTGATATGGTTGGCTTAATGAAGGTGCGGCAGGGTAGTGGTCGTGGGAAGATTTCAAATAACAGTGGATGAGACGAAGAGGGAGAGAGAACAATGCACACACGAGTAACAATAATGCGTCGAACAGACGAAGTCAGATCAAGCAGCTGACTTCGCTACACTTCACGTGATCGTCTCTCATGCAAAAAGTACTTGTCTGATCTGCATACAATTTTCTATCTGGGTAGAAAATATGCTTAAGTAGGTTTTCCTGAAGTTTGGTGACGATTGATTTATTTTTGAGGATTTTAGACAAATTTGAAAACCTGGGGGGGGAGATAACCCATAAGTACCGAATGTTTAATGTATGTGGCTAGTCGAAGAACGTAGACATGAAGACCTAAGAGGCAAGATGAAACTAGAAGACATTTCTGGTGAAAGACATTCTCCGAAGAAGAAGACTGGGGTGGTGTAGCCACATTCTGAGAGTAGTAAAGGATAACAACTGGACGAAGAGATCCTTTCGAAGTGAGGTCGAAAGCAGAAGGACAAGAGGAAGACAAAGGAAGAGGCACACCATTCGAAAGCAACAAACGTCTGACATAGTGCAACGTGTAAAAGGATTAGAAAACGAGGATGCAAGGCAAGAAAACCAATTTTTTACCCAAAATCTTTTCAAAGCACTCGAAAAATAATGAAGAAGAGAAACAGAAGGCGAAAAAAATCTGGAAAGTCTGTAGCCACCATCTTTAAAGATCATCAAAGTTGCCGATGTACCTGTAAAATGTACGAGCGAAGAAAAATCACCTAAAAGAAGAAGAGGAAGGAAAAGAAGAGACAGAATAAAGGAACGAAATAGAAGAGGAAGCAAGAGAAGAAGGAAAATAAGAGAAGAAGGAAAATAGGAGGGAAATTTTCACACAAATTGAATTTCGTGAGTTGCTCTAAAATCCCAATAATTTCGATTACCCAATGATTGTTTCATTGTCTGTTTGTTGATTCCATATGCATGCAAATATTCATATACACGCAGTTTCAGCATTCCTATTTCTTTTTTTGTCTAAAACGTTGGATTTGGTGACATTTTAGTAGAATTCAGCAAAAAGTATCATTTCAACATGAACAAATTACGTCCTGATTACATGATTTGCTGGAAATAATTGACAGTGAACTGCTGATCATCAGTATAAATAAGCAATTTAACAATGCTACTTACAGCTGTAAATACAACAAACTACGATATTTCTCCTTCCGATATCAAGAAAAAACATTGTAATCATGAGCTGATGCTAACAGAGATGAAAACAAATTTTTTTCATTATTCAGTTTCACTGTACGCCCACACGCAGAGATGAAAGCATGCATACTCATTGACGTTTGTATTCTGCTTTTAGAATATATTTCTAATCTTTGGTGATAAGAGAGAATTATCCCATAAATTATTTAACCAAGCGATTGCCCTGGCAAAAGCACTGACTACGATTATGATAAAAATAAGTTGCCGAATACTTGATAGCTTTTTTCATAAATTCACGTTATAGAAAGCGATCAGGTGTATTTATGCTGATTTACCAGTATAAGCCTGAATGCCAAGTAGACTGGTATGGGCTATAATTATCCTTCATTGTCATCGCATATGATATCATTGAAGGATACATTGTACAGATCCCTCTTTCGATTGCAAGATAAGAAAAGGAGGAAGACAGCCAAATGTGGCAAACAGAATTGAAATAATCAAATGACGAGAAATACATGCACTATGCAACTATAAATCTAGCATTCGTATCTCTCATTTGTATTGCTTCTGCGTTTTTGTAGACGACTTGATAATAGGAGAATTCTTTATACTTTGCACTTTGTCTTCGTTTGATTCAGTTTTGGTAGGCATTTTAGTGAAGAAAGAGGCAGCAGAATGAGTTCATGAAAGTAAATATTTCAAAATTCCATTTTGTTCCAAAGTTGCTAATTGTTGCAACTTTTAATACAAAGGCTGTTATCGAACATGCATTTTTGAAATATTTCCTGAATTGATATTGTCTAGAACGAGTAGAGTATCATGATTTTCTTTAAGCACTGTCCTCAAAATCACCATTGTCAATCCTCGACAGTTTTATGTTAAGAGTAATATCAGCTGATGATACTGTAATGATGCCATGTTTGATGAATTCCATAGAAAAAATAGCCTTAAAGGAGATCTACCGAAGATTAAATAAACTGTTATCTATTTTGACGGATTTTGAACAGATGCTGTTTTAGGGGTGGCCGTAAAAAACTTTTTTTTGAATTTTTAATTTTCCCTATCATATTTTTTTGACAAATTATGCCAATATGACCATAACATTTTCAAATCAAAAATTAAATGATATTTGACCCCCGCACATTCAAATTTTGAATTTCAAATTTTGATTTTATTAAAATATTTGAATATTTTTGAAATTACCTTGAAGAAAGTTTTCCCTGAGTCCAAAGTGTTCAATTACATGTCAACAAACTTCCTTGCAAATATGATTAGTTTTTATACACGTTTAACCCCAGCACCAGAGCTTCAAAATTCATATATTTTCTGTATTTTAACCATTTTTAGTCTTTTATCGTGTAATTAATAACAGTACAAAACGTGCTACTTAACTTTTCCCTGTCATAGAATTAATGAGTAACTGTCGAATGAGCGTCGAGAGAAATGTGAACTTAATCCTAAGTCATTTGACCCCAGCACATCACACATGAAAATTGAAACTATTTGAGCAGAATTCTCTTCATAAGTATTCAGTCAGAAATATGAATTCAACGTTGATGTTGATATAACGTTTGATATACGAATATTGGTCTGTTAAATCCATTCGTTTAACAGGTGATCGTTTAATTCACAACTTCTGTCTTCCAAAAGGTCAACATTGCAACTTCATGTCTGAATAAAATATTTTGTTTTGCATTTGTCTAATTGACATTTACGAATAATATTGACAATCATCAACAAAAGCAGACCTGAATGGTTCAGTTGACATGATTACAAAGTAGGATAATATGTAAGATCAAAGGATTTCATTTGTAACACGATACGATACCACAAAAGAAGAGCATTTTGTTTTAATTTCTGAACCTGGCACGAAATACATTGGTCATGTTTCCCCTGTACCTGGGACTGCGAATAGTATTGTGAATTCTATTACGGACTATTTCGACGAGAATGGCATCGATCTAAACAATCTTCACCTGGGTAAGTTGGACAATTTTCCGTTTCATTATTACCGGTATACCCAGTTGTAAAGATAGTCATCGGTCTTTAGCATTCTAATTTACAAATTACTTCAACAAATTTTCTAAATGATTACTGTATAAATCGGTAATATGAATTTAACTATTTATGTTTATTTACACTTATGCTTACATTACACTTTCGTAAGTGAAATTAGAAGCTGAGATAACAAATTTGAGTTATCATTTGCAAGAGCATGATATTTTTGGTTTTGTATCGGCATGAATCTTAGGAAACTACATGTAATGTATAGACCTAGGATAATTCGTCTCATTATTATATTTTTTTCGATTAAGCTGTTCGTCACTCTCATTACTTTCATATTTTTTCAGTTGGATGTGACGGGACAAACGTAAATACAGGCTGGAGAAATGGTGTAATCACTTTGCTCGAGAAGAAACTGATAAGACCTCTTCAGCATGCAGTCTGTCTACTTCATATAAACGAATTACCACTGCGCCATTTAATAATTGCCATGGATGGACCAACAACTGGTGTTAGCAGTTTTTCGGGACCCATTGGAAAGGAAATTCAGACTTGCCACGAAATGGAACCGGTAAGTTTTGAAGCAATCAAAAATTCAAATTTTCCTTCTGTACCAGAATCAGTTATTTCAAAACTCTCTAATGATCAGAGATACATTTTGGAGATCACTTATGCAGTAATGAATGGCTCAGTATCAGAAAGATTGAAAAAATTGAAGCCGGGACCAGTAAATCACTCGCGATGGCTGACTACTGCATCACGAATATTACGCTGTTATGTTTCGGTTCGAGCACCATCAGTTGCACTTAAGCGTATCTCATTTTATATTGTTCATATCTACGTTCCAATCTGGTTTTGCATTAAAAAGAATGAATTGATTTATCATGGTGCTAAGCATTTTTTAAAACTAGTTTCACTCTGTAACAGTTTACTTACTGCAGATGAAAAGTCAGTGGTATTTCCAGTTCTCAAACAAAATGCGTATTATGCGCATAGCGAAAATATTCGCGTCTCTATGCTATCGGAAGAGAATTTAGAAATCAGAATGAAAGCATATGATATAATCCGTAATGATCGAGCCATTCGTCTTGATCCTGATGTGCCTGAAGTTCGGACATACAAGAATCCTGCCATAACTTGTCGTGAATCAAATTATGATGACATGATTCGACAAAATGAAATGCTTCATCAGCCGCCGGTTGTTCGAGATATTCCACTCAACATCTTGCGTATAAATGATAGACGGTGTAATCCCATGGATTTTGATTTTCCATGTCATTCTCAAAATGTCGAAGCTATCGTTCAGTGCCTTTCTAAAGTGTCGCTAAAAGTTTCTGGAGCCCTGCGCCGTGATGGATATATGCGCACAACTTTATCAAGTCGAAGTGTTATGCCTTCCTTTAAAAGTAAGCGTGATTTTAACTAATAACTGTTATAAACTAATGCACTTATGTCACTGTGTACAATATAGCTAAACACTCAGTTCAAAACTTATACATTTTCATGTGTGATGTGCTGGGGTCAAATGACTCAGGATTAAGTTCACATTTCTCTCGACGCTCATTCGACAGTTACTCATTAATTCTATGACAGGGAAAAGTTAAGTAGCACGTTTTGTACTGTTATTAATTACACGATAAAAGACTAAAAATGGTTAAAATACAGAAAATATATGAATTTTGAAGCTCTGGTGCTGGGGTTAAACGTGTATAAAAACTAATCATATTTGCAAGGAAGTTTGTTGACATGTAATTGAACACTTTGGACCCAGGGAAAACTTTCTTCAAGGTAATTTCAAAAATATTCAAATATTTTAATAAAATCAAAATTTGAAATTCAAAATTTGAATGTGCGGGGGTCAAATATCATTTAATTTTTGATTTGAAAATGTTATGGTCATATTGGCATAATTTGTCAAAAAAATATGATAGGGAAAATTAAAAATTCAAAAAAAAGTTTTTTACGGCCACCCCTACGAGTGTTTATTGCATTTGGCAAAATATGACAATTTTCCATGTAGGCGATCTTCGACTAAATTTATTCATTGATTAGGCATGCTTGACAAAAATGAAAGTGACAATTATTTCTCTTTTCTCTTCTCAAAATCTAGGTTTTAAAGAAAAGCAGTGGGATAGCTCGTATATGCTTCATGCTATCCCACTCATTGTCATGCAGATACAGATCCAAGCTCAAAGTCATAGTTCTCCAAAAGAAACTAGTAGGACCTACATATTGAATTTCAGAGGTAAAGTAAAGTTGCAGTTGGAATCATCATTTGTTGAAATTTATGAAAATGGATAGAATTTGATTTCCAGCATGATATTGCAGCTCTTTGCATTTTTATCAGTGCATTTAAAGAGTGGTTCTTGCACGGACAATCTGTGTATTGAATTTATTGAGATATCATTCCAGTTCCTCGCAATAGTGCCAAGAACTCGATATCATGCAGGAAATATAATACCGCATAGCTTTCAGTGCTTTCACCTGTAATTGAACTCACTGTCTATGTTACTTAAAGCACTCGACGATTCGCGTCTCGTGATTCAAATAACATAAGACAGTTCGTTCAATTTTGGTGGAAGCATTGAAAGCTATACGGTAATAAACATTTCTTATGATAAGCTTAGTTTTGCATGATACGTCAATCACTGTGTGTAGTATAAAATAATTAGAAAATCTGGGAATAGGCCAAGTGTTTATATTGATAGAAAATATAAAAAATGTATGAATTAGAAAAATTATTACAAATACGTATTTCATTGACCACCGGTCAATATCATCAGGGAGTATAAAAAGGATGATGTCTTCATAGTTTTATAGTTTTAACTTAGCACAAATTTCAAAAAGATTTTGAGAAGGCCCTACAGATTGTATTTAGCAAAATAAGAAATCTCTGTAGTCTTCCATCTCAGCCCGGCTGTTTAACTTAGGCTTAAACTTATCTATATAAACAGCTTCACGGAGTCTGAGATTTCCACTATCATTGTCCGGCCAATGATCTCAACTTTGATATTGCGTGTGTTATTATCGCATTGTTGAAGGTGTCTATGTACAGATGAGCGATTGATGGTGACGTGCTCTTTAACCCGTATATGCAGTGGTCTTATTGAGCTTCCAATGTAAATTTTTTGACATTTCATGCACGTGATTTTATATATGATATTCTTTTGGAAGTATAATCTTTTGTCTTGTATGGGACATTGGGTTAATGTACAGTTTTTATCAGTTTTGCGTTTGTTGTTTATCAGGCTTCTTAATGTTTGATTGCGGCGAACTAGAGTAATGTTTATCTTTTCTTTTCTGAAGATTCGTTTGATATCATGATCTACCTTATCAGAAATGAAGGGCAATCGAAGGAACATGCGGTTATCATTCTTCTTCTTCTTGTTTTGTATGTGTATATGAAATACAATGGTCAATGAAATACGTATCGGAGTTTGTAATAATTTTTCTAATTCATACATTTTTTATATTTTCTATCAATATAAACACTTGGCCTATTCCCAGATTTTCTAATTATTTTATAATGCACAGTCAAGGCATTTTGTACATGATACTGTGTGTAGTGTGATGTCTGTGTGCTATGCACTGTAAGTCCATGACTTGTGTTCCCTGATCAGATTCTCAAGCTAAATACTTTTACAAAAATCATATCACACTGAGAAATTCTGCCGTGTTATTTTAACTTAATTGCAATCAGTTTTCTCTTGCACTACACTACCATTAGATATTAACTTGACGCACCCACGTACATTCACTGTGAAGTACATGAATTTCCTTAAACTCTGACTGCGGATGCAAATTTTGTATTCAAGCGCTCTTTAACCATACATTCCTGTGATGCCTGCTGTAACAAATAAATGTAATTTTCATCAATAGAACTGTTTGTAGGCCCACAAGATTTTTAAAAGCATGCAAATTTTAAATTCTACTCGTAAGCTTCAAAAGCGAAATTTTGAATACCGATAAAATTTACATTCAGGTGCCATCATATAGTGTTATTTTAGCGTGACATATTCAATCAGCTGACATAAGTGTAATAAAAAGTCAGGTTGCTTCAACGGAGGCTTTAATTCTCATAGCTGAACTACAGAAGCAGAACTACAGCAGAAGCGTAGAGAGCTGTGACAATGGAATGCTTGGTGGTGCATTCTCCGAAAGAACAGAGTTCATTGCGTGATCACATCGTGTCACAATGTCACAAATTAAGAAAAAGCACAAGCAGTAATCAAATGCGTTGAATTAATTAAACATTAAAATATCAGACCTCCGCTTGCGTCGTCAAATACGAAGTTTTAATTAAGCTTAGGCTACGCTTATGAAAATGGCGCCGATATCGACCTAACACCAACATCGGCCATTTTTGGACACGAAATTAGGAGGCTTTCCGAAAGAATCCATCGGTGAGTATTTGACGTCGAATTTAGGCTACGCGCACATTTTAGTAGATGATTCAGACATACAGGATCATAATTTGCGGTAAACTGTCCTCGGCTCTTTTTTTTAAATTTTTACATGTGACAGTCATATTTAAATGACAAAAATAGTCAGTCTGTATTTTCTATGGCTTACCAGTACATCTATGTGCTACAAGTACAACAACATTATAGAGAACATTTTGCACACTCAGAACCATTCGAACCCCATTGTGATAGGAAATATGCGTGAAATGTAAAACATATACAGCCTGTATGTCCTGTATGTCAAGCATAGAGATATTAGAGATCGTAACTTAAAAAATTCCGCGCCGTATCTTTCACAACTGATTTAACTGGAACCGGAGCTTGAAAATATCCGGAGCCGAAATCGGAGTTTCAAAATTTCCGTAAGCCCGGAGAGGAGCCGGAGCTAAAAAGTTCTCGGAGCTCCATAATACGGATACATCTCAAATGCCCAAATCTATACTGAAAATCTATCAAAAATGAAGCTTACTTTTTGATATCCTCCGAATCATCGCAATCCACAATTTGTTCAACTGATAGGTTCGTTAATTTGTTTCCTTTGATCGCCCATTGTCCTTCAATGTTCCCCACAGCACTGGAAAAATCATGCACCGGTTCTCATATACTGTTTATTATTGAGACTAGACAGTAATACAAATTTTTAAGTTTTTGTTAGTTTTTAAGGCAGAACAAAGAATATGATTGGCAGACAGATTTGTGAATCACGTTTTGAAGATAACATTGACAGATCTCTTTAGTGAACATCTTCAAATTAATAGTGACTAATAGTGTCAACGTACATGTGCAAATTAATGAGGATGCGTTGTGGAATCTGATTTCGTGAAAACCTTCATGTTTGAACAAATAGACAAAACACATTCGAACTTATCCACTTACTTATCCAGATTACAATTGACACAATAAATCCGGAAACGTAAAATTTACATCACTTTGGTAAGTAGCCACAAAACTTGGCATGAAAAATGAACAATGCAAGCTGCAAGAATTACAGATGGCGTCCTAACTTTCTACGAAATTTGATCTGCGGAATGATATCAGAAATAATGTTCGTCCACCGATTGGCAAGTGACTGCTTGGAAATTTCTATGCGATATTTCAGTTAAATGCACTCTGATTGATGGAACTTTGGACCATTTTATGACAGATAATGGCGGCAAGTTTCCTGGCACAAAAATTGAACAAAATTTTCGTTACATGGAGAATGGTCAGGTATCTACTCGTATAGTGCTGTCCATGTTGTACAGCACTGAATATTTTTCAATGAACTTCATTTGTTTACACTCATTTAAACATAATTATGCAAGTCTCGAAAATAGCTCTATTCTATTCCAATAAGATCTATGACACCATGCTAGATTGAAATTAAGATTGAGAAAATTAAAAAAATTTGGTACAGATCAGTTTGAACTGTTTATCCAGAATGTTTGATTATTAGATTTTTAAAGCTTACACCTACTAGGCATGTTAAGCATTTTTCAGATGAAAAATTGAAATTACTCCTGAACGAGGTAGCCGATAAGCCTCAATTATTCAATGCTTTCCCTTATACGAATTCAACATTACGTCATCACAGCTATTCGTTAACTTCCGGTTTTAACTTCTGACAATGGGACACTCTACCTAACATTGTGTATTCTTTTATTGTATTATTGTCTTCCCCTAAAGAAAGCTATCAACATTCAGCCGTGTCGAACAATAGGTCATCGAATTTGATTGGGGACTGTAACTCGGTTGAGAGAGTGACAGCGAATCACCAGAAAATTTCACCTTCAGTTGACTAAATATGGTAAAGTTGTTTATCAGGAAACGATGGGGGTAATTGAGACAACAGATGACATCAACTGTGCTTCATACAATAGTTAACAGTAGCTACAGTACAAAAGATGTACGCTAGAATGCTTTTAAGGGCATTAAATGAATATTCTGCATTTTAAACTGCACCCTGGTTGCCGGTCCTATAGTACTGTCGTTCACATTTCATGAGCTACGAGTATGAACGTACAGTACCCCATCACAATCAGAGCCGCTGCTGCAACTGTGCAATTGTGTAGCGAGTAGCGTGTATACATGTAGAAGTAGATATTCGGAGACACCTTTGATGAAGGATTAAGGGCGGCGGAACGAATTTTTGATTGGGGGGGTCCAATGTGCATGTACAAGTCCAGTAGAATGTTGTATTCTGCTGTAGACCTACTGCATGCATTATTGTGAGATTGAATGAATTACTTGTACGTTAGTTTATCTTTCAATTATCGCTGTGCTTTCGTTATCGACTTTGCAGCTGTTTGTTACCTACTGTATGGTATCTTCAAAAGTCTACCTTATAGGGTTCTTTTATTTTCTGATGAATTTTTCCAGATGACTCTTTATTTCCGTGTTGTATGATATAATTTCATACTTGGTGGGGTACTACTCTCTCACTAAAATTTTATCTTGATAGATAAAGATAAAACCATACAGGCCCTACAATAAATATGAATATAATTACTTTTGACATGGAATATGCCGATTACTAGTCGATAAAATCATTGTGTACTGCCATGTATTGCTATTAAGTTTTGGCTTGGCACGTTTTGCAAGTGTTAAATGCTAAGTCACAGGGTCATTTACACATAGTAATCGTTCTGTCAATAGTTGTTAAAGAATATAATACACAGACAAGTAAACAGTTAGTTTTAATAGACACAATATGCAAGTCTGGCCTACCAAATTTTTGGCTGGGATCACCGATAGAATTTATCCTAATTATCAGAATATCATTTAATTGATCATTTATCTATATTTATTTTTCTTAGATGCTTCGATATCAGAAAACAAGAAAATATGATTAAAAGGTGTCGGTCAGTGATCCCTTCGTTTTAAATTGCTTGAATAATTAAAAACAAGTCATATTCGTCTGAATTTATTGACACCAATTGAGGTGAGATTCAATTGAGAGAGAGAAGTCAAGTATTCAGTTTCCAAATTGAGACAAACGCCAAGGGTTGCGAGAAACAAAGTTATGAATTAGTTTTTCCATGTCAATTTTCTCCAAAGTATCTCGCTGAACGTGCAACAGTACAACACTGTTTAGACGTTTTTGAGTCATTGTTGAGCGTAGCCATGTCTTGAGTCGACGAAGAGCACTAAATGAGCGTTCACACTCGACGGATGATGCCGGCCGTACGAGAAGATTTCGGAGGAGAGTCTCAAAATTCGGGAACAGTTGACGCGTAGTTGTATGCATTTCTTGAAATTTCGATGTTACACTTTCCAAATCAAAATTTTTATTTATTGTTTTTGATAGCATCTTCATCTCCGATCGCAACTCAAAAATATTAATCCCCGGAATTATCATAATCTCTCTCGTCACCTCACTGTCTTCATCGAACAGGTCATCATTCTGCCAGCAAAGAAGTCTGAAGAAGGATGACAAGCCTGGAGATCCTTCATCGAATCTTTTTCTTAGCTGCTGCATTGCAGTATCAAACGCTTCGTAATACTTTAACCGGTAGTGATGGTGGACTGATAAGGCATTGAAGTCAGTTGCTGCACCGGAAATTTTCCTCGGAGTTCTGTGTGGACGAGGAAGGGTAAGGGGTTTCAGACAAAGCTCTTCTATTCTTTTTTCATATTCTTTTAGCTCATTGCCAATCATCTCACGTCTCAATTCCAATTTTCAATGGTTGCTGTCACCGCTGAAAAAATTCCGTCTAACTTTGCTCCGCGTGTACTAGAAACCTTAACCAGCTGTTCTAATATTTGAAAAATTGACTTAGAGATATCAATGGATACGTACGTGTCACCCTTCTGTAGCTGTCTTAGAATTCCGGATGCTTTTGATCTCTGTTCGGTTGAAGCACTATATGACGTAGAGAATTCGTTCATACTTTTGAGGATAACCTCGTAATTATTCACTATTTCCATCATTCCTTTGTATCGAACAGTCCAGCGAGTAGGGCACAAAGGACGCAAAGTGCTCGACGGTCGATTTTCCGATGAGGATACATTATGTAAAATATTTCTAAACTTTATTGTTCCGGAGAATAACACACCTATATCATTTACAAGAGATACTGCATCGCGTATTACCGGCAGTTCAGCAACAGATGCGGCAACTAGGTTGACGCAGTGAGCAGCGCAGTGTGTATAATGTGCAAGGGGCTGTCGTTGATGAATCAAAGCTTGTGCTCCAGTATGAGCTCCCTTCATGTTGCTTATCCCATCATACGCTTGTCCTCGTAGATTTTGAAGAGACAGATTGCATCGCTGAAAAGTGTCCATCAGTATGTTGCAGATAGCTTTTCCTGTAGTTTCCTCCGTTTCGTATAGTCCTATGAACTCCTCTGAAGGAACCAAATTTTCGTCCACATGCCGAATTGTGATGCACTGTTGGTCCTTTCCGCTGACATCTTGCGTACCGTCGCACATAACCGAGAAGATTTCTGATTCTTTGATTTTCTCTAATATCGTTCTGAGAACCTCATGTCCCATATCATGTAAAATTTCATTTTGGATGTCCTGACTGAGTAAGTGCCGACATTTGTCATTGGATTCCCATTTCTCCAACCATCTCCTTAAATCTGTGTTGTCCTCCGCCCTCAGTTTCAGCAGTTGAATTAAGTTGCCGTCCTTATCATCAGCTCCACGTAGAGGAATGCCTTGACGAGCAAGATATTGAATGGAAGAGAAGATTGTGCGTAAAGCATTGCGTCTGGAAGTCTGGTCTTCTTTCGATTGCATCTCCAGTGTTTCTATAATTTTGCATGCTGAACCCCGCTCTTTGAATCCAATACAAGCAGTCCTGTGCAGATCACTTTTCTGGTGACTTAAGAAACGCTGAAGCGCTTTTTTCCAGTTATTATAACCTTTCGTCGTGAAAGCATCTTCTGATTTCCCGCTATGGTGACCAAGTCTGTGTACGTAGTGCTGACAATAAAAACAAACGACTTTTGATCCGTGCCAGTGTAACCATGGATAAAGTTCAAACCATGATTTTTGAAAACTCAAAGTTTTATTTCTGTTTGCGATAAATTGTGTTGGGATAAATGAAACCTCGGGATGATGTGGTTTGTCTTGAATAGCGGATGTTGTCAGTTCAATTGATTTTAACTTCTTTTGAATTTTTGATTCAGGTTGAGAGGGAAGAGGAGAGGGAGACTCTGATTGAGATACTGTAGATGCCGGAGGTTGAGAAGGAAGAGGAGACGGAGACTCTGATTGAGATGCTGTGGATACTCCACGGTGAGAGGGAACAGGAGACGGAGACTCTGATACTGTCGATACCGCACGAGGAGTTGGATACGAGGGAATTTGAGATTCCGTCGATGTTGTAGACACCATGCATCCTTTCTTGCATTTGCTCCCTTGCTGGAACCAATCCAAAAGAGACTTCCTTTTGCTCCTGTAAAAAAAGAAGCGGCTACATACAGAAGATAAAGAAAGAGTTAATTACATGTGGTCTATCTACCAGTGGTTCATAAACTGTAAATGTGACATCCCGATGGCAGGAAATATAACACAGTTTTCATGACGTAAATCATGTTTATTGTTAATTGACATTTCAAGTTTTAGCATACATTGGCACAAACACCAGTTTTTTATATGTTTGATGAAACTAAATGTCTTGAAGGTTTAGTGATAACTTAAAAAGTTGAGTAGCAGAAGTATCGCACCAAGTGTTGGAGGGCATATGTAAGTGAAAGAACTGCATGTAGCAGTTTGAGAACCACTGGATACCCATAAACAGTCAACAAAAATTCACGTCTGCTAGGATTTGTTTATTAGTAAAAAAACTTATTATTATTGGTTATTAGTAAATTCATATTTTCCTCGGAATAGGAATAGTTACTTATGCATTTAGATAAAATTTCTGATTAATCAAGAAAATGGAATCAGAAGGAATACTCTGGTCTCGTGTATTTCACAATTTATAATCAAAGCATTTTAAACGGATGGTGTGAAATAGTATTACTATTTGCTAGGTATATAATCATGATCAAGCCTTTCTCTAGTTCTCACATGATTTTCTGTCGATAAAACTACAGGATAGGAATTCAGCAAGAGGAAGTCACTTAAAAAATAATCAACCCACATGTTAGCAAATGCCTACAGATTAGTGACGTTGAAGAATTCGATTTCAAGTGGCAAGTCGTCAGTGTCCTTGTTGGGTAAATGCGGGGAATGCTGAAATGTTAATAAAAGCATGGTTAGATGAACATAATATCATTGGCATGGAATCATATTATGATTGAGTTTTCGGGTCAGAAATAAATATCGTAGTCCCGGTTTCCTTAAGCATGTCAGTGATAACAAACTTAATAATCTAACTAAACCATTCCATGAGTCTACGGATTGATAAAACACTGAACATTTATCAAAAAAATTATTAATTCTTTTCACTATTTGATTTCTGTGACTGTTGAAGATTCGATTGCAAAAATTGCTGTATATTGTATTTGTGACTTAATTCTAATGGATATATATCATGATTTTCAATCGTATTTGTAGATACGGCTTTTTGTTTTGTCATTTCTTTCTCTTTTCAATTTTTTTGAAAGTGTATAGTTAACTGCGTTTGTAAGTAATAACATAAGTGTATTTATGTAATATGATAAAGACAGTAAGTGTAAATATATAAGTGTATAGTGAAGTTCATAGTAGGTACTTCTATGACTTGAATATAGAAATTCAAATAAAATTATAGTTGATTTTGAATGTCCAATAACAATTCTCTAACAAGTAGTCCGGCAGCCAGAACGAGTTTCTGCAGGGAACGAGGCCGAAAATGAGACTTTCACAGAGTGATGTACACCCTATGACTACTGCGAATCGGCACGTCTGCCGAGTTCTAGTGAGTTCCTCTTCTTGTCAGACATGATCAAAGAAAAACACATGTAAATACAATGGGACGCAGATTGCAGTTTTTGGTTAAAATGAAATGTTGTATGTTTTCTCTGATTAAACGAAAAGTACTTAACCCAGAGTTATAATTCTTGGCATGGAATGTTTTCAGGTCATTTCCTTTCATTTTCATACACCCCTGTCTATATAGCTAAGCCCATTTAGATTTGGCGAGCCTCTTAATGTCGGCAAACACAAACATTTTGAGCTACTTTATCCACATTCAACCACATTCTCACATGCATTGCCGATTAGATGCATGATAAAAGCACATGCACATTATAAGAAATGACCTGAAGACATTCCATGCCAAGAATTATAACTCTGGGTTAAGTACTTTTCGTTTAATCAGAGAAAACATGCAACATTTCATTTTAACCAAAAACTGCAATCTG
The DNA here is from genome assembly GCA_907163375.1 of Prostheceraeus crozeri. Classification (NCBI taxonomy): domain Eukaryota; kingdom Metazoa; phylum Platyhelminthes; order Polycladida; family Euryleptidae; genus Prostheceraeus; species Prostheceraeus crozeri. The sequence continues at coordinate 174,848 of CAJQUW010005047.1, forward strand.
CGTCCCATTGGATTTGTATGTGTTTTTTTTTTATCTTGTCTGACAAGAAGAGGAACTCACTAGAACTCGGCAGACGTGCCGATTTGTAGTAGGCATAGGGTGCACATCATTATGTGAAAGTCTCATTTTCGGCCTCGTTCCCTGCAGAAACTCGTTCTGGCTGCCGGACTAAAGTAATTGAATTGCTAACCATTTTGCTAATGTAGTCTGAATGCACATCTTAATATGGTCTCCATATGTACACTCTCAAAAGTTTCATCCTCCTATAGAAAAGAAGATTATGAATTCTGCTAAAGTTCTTGATCTTTGCATTGAATCTTCAGTTTAGGTAAGTAAGCACTTTACATTATTCGTAACCGAATTAATATCGTTTTCCCGTTGTAATATACAGAAATTAAGTGCAATTCCTCGTGATATCGCATTTTTCGCTCATTTTATGAAATCTGATTCAACTCTTCTTTATTCTATGGATATATACGTGGAATATATATCGTTATATCGAACGGTGCTTTTGTTGAGGAAACTTAATGAAATATTTTTTGCTGTACGTGTGTTAGCCGCTTATCTATAGAATGACTGATGTCTTGAGCTTGTTAAGCGTTAAATTTTCGCTATCGAGATATCTCTTTCGAACAAACTGCTTTGCTTCAAGCTGTGCATGTTTTGATAAAGTACCATGAAATATATGATGACGCATTAAACGCTACATTTAGTAGATAATATTCTATGAAATAGTATTTAATTGTATTAGTCGCTTTATTTGCAAAGTAAATGACAACGTATTCTGTATTTTGCGTTATATTTTCTACAGATAAATCCTAGAATTTATCTCATCTGAAATTTAAAATCTATATGTAACACTCTATATTAAACGCAGAATTATGGTCTGAATTATCTGCTTAGCAGAGGAAGTACAATGAAGTCAATGCTGATACATCAAACGAGGGCAGTTATCAGAAAATTGTAAAACTAGGCTTCAGATTAATGTTAAAAGTTTAAGGTCATTATCAAGTGAAGAGCATCTATGTCTCTAGAATATGAAGATTAATTATGTGTGAGGTTTTTGTTTAATTTGACCTAAGTTAGCTACTTCCAAGATGAGACGAACAACCATCTCACGATCGGAGCTGCTGGCGAATCGACTGCAACTTTAAACTTCCGCCTCCACTCTCAGGCCGGTCCGTCACAGATAGTCTGTCTGATCAGGGTGCCTGCTAGTTTCGTAGACTGTCAAAGTTGTTGCATTCGACACTACCCCCAGACAGGTCATCCGAACAAAGTAGGGGAGGAAAACTAAGATTGATATTTAAACATACTGTAAGTGGTGGCCAGCCGCTAATTATGGGGTCATCCTATATTTCATTGCAGAGTCAGTGGTACACTAAGCCTTTTAGTTATTCTTCCTTCGGCGGCTTCGCTAGCGGAGCTCTTCCACGTTCCCGCTGAAGACAACCACCCAGGAATGAATCCCGGGGCCGAGGGTTGTCACACCGAAGTAAGTCAAATCTGCTGCCAGATTTGACACAGCGACAAGGCTCTGGAGCCGCTGAGGAGATCTAACTCCATACTGTATATTGTACCACTGACCTTGAATGTGAATGCATCATTTCATCATTTTGATTTGTAATGGAACTTACCGTGTGAAATTGGCAATCAGGAAATAAAAGTGTAGAGCGAAAACTACGGACAAGAAAGTTATGAAACTTCAGCGACTCATATAACCGTGCTGGCAATGTGTGAAGACCGAGGATACAAGCAATAATAAGGCAGTCTGAAAACAAATAGAATTACAGGCACATGTGTTAATCTTCATTATTGGTCGAAATTCACAACGCACGCGTCCACAGTTGGTCAACTGAATTTCGTGCATTCGATGAGTTGATACATGGATTCCTTGGTTGATAAGGCTAGCAGCCGTTGCGTCAAGTGTCTGTTGCAATATAACAGCGGGGATCCAGACTCCGAATGTTTGGATACTGAGCGGGGATCCAGACTCCGAATGTTTGGATACTGAGATGTTATAAACAACGTCCTATAGAATTCTCTTCCGCTTCTTGATTTTATATCTTTCCAATACCGAACTGATGGCATAAACGATGGTTCCATGGCGATTTATTTGACAGGTATAATAAATATTCCAGTTTTAGTAGTTTCAGGAATGGATAATGGATTTATCCACTTGAGTTTCCATAGATGACAGGTGTTGATTGAAACTATGGTTTGAAAGTACACCGCTGTCTTAGTACTCGCCGGAATTATTTCGAATGAATCACCAAGTTGTTACCCAACTAAGTCTGAGACTAAAGAAGATCAGGAAACTCGGATTTTTTAGCCTATATATACAACATTCGAAGCTAACAGTAATTAATTGTACAGACACACCCCAACTTTCATTTGAAGTTCAAATTATTGGGGGGGGGGTCCTGATATTGATTGGACCCCCCTTAAAAATATTGGGGGGGGGGTCCCGACCCCTCGGACCCCCCTGTTCCGCCGCCCATATGAAGGATGACTTGTGTAGAGACATGAAAAAAATTACATTTTTTACATTTGGAAAGCGACATGACTTTCCAATGCCGACAGTAGTGTTTTAGATACTTATCTCACAAAGTCATCACATAAAACCGCTCGGCTTTGCACATTTCCGGTTAAAGAGATATCTGAGGATCATCATCTGAAGGTGCTCTTGCCGATTAGGCCCCTATTGTTTACTCCGAATTTTCTAATTTTGCGCCTCGTTTCGCTGTAGAAATTTGGGATATCAGGATACCCATCCCTATCATGCATGATGTTCATTGGTAATCAGGACACCTCATGGAACGGGAAGGAGGACGGAAATTTTTCAATGAGTTCAAGAGCTTAGCTTTACATAAAGACTGTGACATCTGTCATACTATTTTACTGAAGCATTGAAAGAGCTTGCGAATACCGCTTTGTGATGTGTTTTTAAACAACTTTTTAAGTAAACTGATTAAGTAAATGATTTTCAGACAGAAAACTGTCTCAAAATTTGACGTATCCATCGTAAACTTGGTCTTGTGTTGTTTGATATTTCTAAGACTAAAGCGTGGTAAATACTCGGTGATATCAAAAGAAATTGATCAAATGGAATTTTTGTAGGTGGAGCAATATATAACAAAGCAAATGAGATCGTCTACTTAATAGAAAATAAGCAAGTTATTAACATAAGGATTCAGAAACTCACGATGAAGCTCAGTGTTTGCAAGTAGACTACAGTGCAGTGTCTGAAATGTCATACACACTTGCTTTTCAAATGCCGATTTTCGATCATTGCAAAAACTTCAGTTATGTAGCTGACTTGAAAGTAACTGGCATGAGCATTTCAAAAAAGCTAAATTTATTGACCTCAGCAAGCAGGCTTAAACATAGAACGAGCATTTGAACGAGATCAGTTTCTCCGCTTAGGTGAAGGTTGATGAGGCTTTCACAGAATGATGTACACCTTATTCCTACTACGAATCTGCGCGTCTGCCGAGTTCTACCCGGTTCCTCTTCTTGTCCGATAGAATTAAAGAAAACCACATGTCAATCCTATGCGATGCAGACTGCAGCTTTTGGTTAAAATGAAATTTTCTATGTTTTTGCTTGTTAATTAAAAAATACTAAGCTCAGCAGAGTCAATTTTTTACTTTGTACATGGAATTTCTTGAAGTCATTTCTTATCATGTTCATGTGTCAGTGTCTGAGAAGCTAAACATATTCAGATTTGGCAAGCGTCCTGATGCCGGCAAACACAGGCATTTTGATCAACGTAACCCACATTCAACCACATACATTACGGAACATAAACATGATAATAACACATGCACATCATAGGAAATGACCTAAAGACATTCTATGTCAAAAGCTATGGCTCTAGACTTAGTATTTTTGTTATTTTGTGCAGTAGTCTTAGTTTGTTTTATGTTGCTTTTCTGAGATTCCTATAGGATAATCATTTTCATTAAGTTTGGGGACAGAGTTCTAGTCTGGATTACTAGAATAAGAATGATTTAAACTGTTAAATCGCATGAAAGCAAAGAAGCATTCAAGGTTGGAATAAAAGTGACATTGATAATGAAGTAGTTATTTAATTTAAATATAGTGTGTTAAAGTTTGAATTTTTGATCACAGTATTGTTAAACTATCAAATTGAAATTAGAAAGATAGCATAACTATTAACTATAGAACTGTGTGCCGGAGAAATCACTGTATTTCTGTGTTCATTTTGTTATTCACTAAGACACTATTCAGACAGTAATGTTTACCACTTAACAAGTCTGAAGATAGGTAAATATATAGATAGGTAAATGATCTAAGTTTCAGTTTAGGATGCTACACCTACGATTATTCACTAAATATTGCGTGTATGCTCTTCGTGGTAACAAAATCTGATTAATTTTTATTTCATCTCCCTGATGTTTCCGAATTTTGGTAAAAGCATAAAATCATTCCGTAGGAGTTTAATGTAATTTACAGTCATGCTAAAGAGATGCCATTATCATCTGAAAATTTATTTAGATAATTTTCTCGTCATATTCATTTGGTAATACATCATTCATTCTGTCAAAGAACTGGTTGTAAAATCACACGAGCAACATGAAACATGAAGCGTATGAAGTAGTATTGTTGAGATTCTTATCTGATAACTGCTGAAATTTCAATTTTGCTTGCAATTTATGAGCATTTTTAATTCGCCAACATTTGCGATATTAAAATCATAGACGAACGTTTAGTAAGGTCATGAAATTTGAGATTTTAAACTCGTAGTAGCTATAGGAAATATGTCTGAATAGAGCTCATGAAAGCATCCGCATTCCTTTGAAATTCATTGGAGGAATCTTCCATCCAAGCGGCAATTATAATTCATCAAACCTTCATAGTTATACTCCCGGAAGTCAGAAAAGAACCTCAAGTGCGTAAATTTTGACTTGATTATGGTCTTAGTGCCTAAGTTCATTTCAATAAAACATTAAACAAATAGCTCCCAAAAAGAGAGTTCTTAGAGCTTGAGTCAGGTTGTCGTCTGGCCTTCAAAGCTTTTTTCATAGCAGTAGACATTTATTGGCAGGTTGTTAAAGTAAATGATTGTCATGAAAATCATAATATGAATTCCGGCTCCAAATAAATTTAACAAACAATATTTCAAAATTGAAGTGTTCAGAGACAAGCGGTGCTCAATTTATCAGTAGAGCATGTTTTTTGTATTATCGCAAAACGTATCAGGCAGTGTGAAGATATTTCTTGTAGGGGCTGCACTCATTGTCGGCAAAGGTAATTTATCAGTTAGCAGTGGAGGAATTGCACTGACTTGCGGAGAATTGAAGAATAATGGCGGAATAGCGACAGCAGAATTACAATTTCCATTTTAACAAGTAGCAGCATCCAGAGCTGGCCTGATAGAACAAAGTAAAAAGCATAAAGATGAAATAAAACATATAGTATAAGGACGATATCTTTGTGAATACACAGCATGAAAACTAAAATGGGTTTGGAGCACAATTCGATTCATGGGATGAATACCACATTCCAGTTTTTTTCACTGGGAATGCAATGTCAAATGGACGGAAAATTCCGCCCCACCAGAAAGCCTGCTATTTAGACCGTGTATGGTATCCTTTGATGCTTCCTCTTAAGCTGAATTTAAGAGTCAATTTGATGCATAATGCGGGTTTAGCTTTACGTAACTAGAAACCAACTTTTCACTTACATACAGTAACGTCTCGATATATCGACTATGCTCGGTACAGCCTGGAATCGGTTGCATTAGTGCGACGTTCGCTGCATCGGGAGATTGTCAATGGTGCATTGTCAATGGGAGATTAATAGAAGTATTTTGCACGCGTTGTTCCAATGTCTTGATATTATTATTTCTGCACATTAGCCAATTCGTGGTTTTGGTTGCTGACTTACTTAATATGCATGTAATTGTGCGCAAGCATGCATGCATGCATGTATATCAGCATCCAAGTGCACACAATAAACCAGTATCTTTTAAAGCTAGCTGAATCATCTCCTACACGGTGAACTGCTCACTACCAATCACATGCGAAGGGTGGATACCAAAATATATGTTGGTGTGTTGTTTGTAATCAGTCAATCACATAGGGAGTTGTTCGCACCGTTGCATACCAAATCTCTGCAAATATACGAGAATCTCGAATCAATTGTTAATTCAAATTCCTTTTGAATTTTCTTATCCAACGATTTACAATGTAATGCAAATTACCATTAGCAACTAATAAAAAGATCCTAGAGCAACGCATTTTAGGAGGCTATAGCACTACAATTTTTTTCAGTGGTGCATTCTGTATTTCACTTATGATGCAACACGCCTCTAAATTAAGCTACCAGCAGTCTTGTAACGTACTGAAATTTGCGACAGTGCAAAAATTATGCAATCATTGCTGTTCATTCAACATTCATGCTTTTCATAATTATATACCTTTTCAACATTAAATTGAGAATAGTCCAGATTGAAATGAGAATAGTCAAAATTGAAATGAGAATTGTCAATATCAAAATGGGAATTGTCAATATCAAAATGAGAATAGTCAATATCAAAATGGAAATAGTCAAAATTAAAATGAGAATTTTTTTTGAATGATTTTTCCCGACTTTTGACAGTTTATCCTTGTTAAAATCATACACAAGACAGGCCAAGACGGTAGAGGAGGATATCTGGATGTTGATAATGACTGTAGTTCATAGTTTTTATCATAAGTACGTTTATGAAACTCTATCTTAATTTCAATGCATGATGTACAGTACATGTACTATATAAAGTATATCGACGCTTATGCGTTACTTACTTCCTTATGATGCTTCATTCTTTTAACTAATACGACTTTGTCGTTTGGAGAATTACCTGCATTAAAAGACGTAAAAATAATAAACATTAAATTAACGTAATTTAATGACCGGCGAATCAATTGGTAGACATAGTATGTACTGTACAATCTAATGATAATAATCAGTTTACCCTATATTTCATAAATCTCTCACCCATTTGAATAACAAATAAAAAAATCTATTTCCAAAGATTGTTTTCGTTTGTAATCATACACACGTAAATTACATAATTGAATAATTTAGAACTGAACGTCTTCTGGGTTCAACACACTAGGTAGTAGGTTCTGGATGGACGCCACGAAATTCGCACATTTGTTCGGTTTTATTTCTGGTATTGAGTTGACTATCGCACTCTCCAGCTGTCGTAATCTCGCTTCAGTTTGACTGATGCCCGCATGACCGTTGGAAAGTATACTCTGCATCTGCTCTGCAAGTCTGCTTCTCACAGCGGCTTTTAAACATGACCACGCTCGCTTGATTGGATTTAGCATTGGGCTGCATGGTGCTAGCCGCAAAATGAAATGCATCAGAAACTCTTCCTCCTGAATAACTTCATCAATACCAGTATGGCATGGGGCATTGTCCAAGACCAACACAACAATAGAGAGTTGTAGATTTCATTGGCACGTCTCAGACATTCACGGACCCATTCTGTGGCATCTTCTTTCTTGAAGGATCCTCGTCGAACCTCATGGTGTATCATACCGATACTGCTGATACATCCAATGAGATGTACGTTGGCTCCTCGATTTCCAGTAGCCACTGTTGTACATCAAGTTCCTCGAAGTGACCGACCCTCCTTCCTTGTGATATGGAGATTGAAGTTTGTTTCATCCATATATAGGACAGGCAAATTCATCGATTGATAATGTAAAAGATCGGTTGCAAATTGTTTCCGCATTTCTTAGTTAACTTGCATATTGGCCCTCTCTGGTTCAAAACGTGTAGCTTTCAACGCATATAGAGCCGTATCTAAATGCTGTCGAATGCATTCCTTTAAAACTACGATACTGTATGTTGAATTCAACTGATTCTTCAAATCATTCAGAGTATCCCTTGGATTACCCTCAATTCTCGTGATTAGAAACCGACGATGATCATCGTTCAGTTTGCGACGACGGTTTCCTCCTCGTCGGTCAGACTTTTCGCCTTCGCGATTCCATCGATATGCAGTCGACGTTTTCACATCTAAGCTTGTAGCCAATTGTCTCCATTCACCACCGCTATTGTAAGAGGCCAAAATCTGAGACCTTTTCTCCGATGCATCCACCTTCTTCATGTACTGGGACTCTGACATTGTGCTCAGGTTCTCTCCGCGAAGTAGATGGTTCCGTGATTCTGTTCGAATTGTCTACCATGTCATTCTTATATATATGTCGAGCTTTATAGATATCTATGCTTGAAATGCGCATCAGACAGAATTCTAACGAAAAGAATTATCATATCACCAATCCTTTTTGTATAATCTTGAAAGATAATGCCTGTGGAACACCAGTCACTGTGCTGTCATTACAGTGTGAGGAAAGGATAATCGATCAAAAACAAGAAGGATTGTTCTTTCATGAATCTGATGAACGTTTTAAATACCCTCGATTGCAAGTAGGCTTAATTTTCATTTAGTAGAGAAACCGAAGCATTATTCGTAAGGTAAACGCATAAGCACCTTGTGTCGATATACTTTATATAGTACATGTACTGTACATCATGCATTGAAATTAAGATAGAGTTTCATAAACGTACTTATGATAAAAACTATGAACTACAGTCATTATCAACATCCAGATATCCTCCTCTACCGTCTTGGCCTGTCTTGTGTATGATTTTAACAAGGATAAACTGTCAAAAGTCGGGAAAAATCATTCAAAAAAAATTCTCATTTTAATTTTGACTATTTCCATTTTGATATTGACTATTCTCATTTTGATATTGACAATTCCCATTTTGATATTGACTATTCTCATTTTGATATTGACAATTCTCATTTCAATTTTGACTATTCTCATTTCAATCTGGACTATTTCCACTTCAATTTTGGCTGTTCTCAATTCAATCTGAACTATTCTCAATTTAATGTTGAAAAGGTATAGACATAATATTATGCAGTCATTTTCAGTCTCAATTTGTAATATTCTATAATTGAACATGCACATTAGGAACCATGCCCACGTATTGAATGCATGATGAAAAATGTCCGTGATTATATTGAATGTTTCAATTTTGTCAGGAAATGTATAATTGATAATCTGCGTTTTTCAATGTTTTACAAAATTTTACGAGATACATGTCGCGTTGTTACATCAACAATATTTGATTATGGCCTGACTGACTAAATGGTGATCAATATTGGACAACGTGGCCGGATAAATCACATGAGACATAAAATCCAAAGATTACGTCAAAGGCTCATGAAAGTGTGAATATTCAATTAATATCACACTGATACAAATTAAGTTTGTGCGTCAATGATAGAAACATTAGAGATAGCAGCATAATGCTTCCAAATATTCTTCTTGTATAGATTAAGTTCAAATGCATCTTTAGTATTTTTTGTATAATAGGTTAGCTCGCAGTTGCAATCATGATGCCAACATTTAAGTTTCTATAAAATTATCAAATCCGTCAAGTGCTAAATGGTTTTCATTTTCAGAGTCTTTTTTATGTTATATATGTTCACACTTGTTTTTCTTACGTGATACTAATCGATATTCATGAAACAGCGTCTAGCGCAGAGGAACTTGCATGTAATGCAAACGGATGAGCATTAAACATGACAAAAAGCTTTGATACACAAGCAAAAAATGACTCAATTTCGCAAAATATTTAGTGCTTCTTCGATTGCTTTCTTCGCAGGTACTAAAACTTGTACATCACCTGAGCATGCATACATAAAAGCCATTGCAAAGTTGCTAGTACGAATGCGCCTTTAAGTTGTTGGAATAATGGAGACAATTATACAACAAGTCAAAATAAATATAAGACAAGTATTCACCCGACGCGTCTTGTTCACACAGGCTACAAAGTTGGAAATAAAACAGAAAATCACGGCTTCTCAACGAGATCAGTTTCCTCACATGTCACAGAGCACACTGAACAACTGCTATCTGAACACATCTCTGGATAGTAGATGTAAAGGCTTGACGTGAAATGCAAAGAACATTTCAGAAGATCAGATACTGAGGAACATTATTGAGATGATGTAGGCATGGTTACCTTTATTAGGGACATCGAAGCTCTTGGCTAAATTTTCGAGCTTGTTAACTTAGCAAATTTATCTAATAGCTTTTTCAACAGGCAAAATAGATCTGTTGAGGTAAGGCACATGTCCACATTGTTGACTAGCAGAATGCATTCTACAGTCAATAAAGATCATTGTGAAGAATTCATTCACAAACGGGTAGGATCATGACACTCCATTCGACTTGCTCATGTGGATTCATTAAATTTTCTTAAAATCAATGAAATCAATTCATTTCTTTTAGTCATCATGGCCATCAGGCTATCACGATCAGTCGATTTCATGTTAATTTGTCCAAAGCAAAAAAATGCACATCCCACTTGGGGTAATAGATAGCAACAAGGGTTCATTTAATGATATCGAAGCTGCCATCGCATATGAGATGCAACTAATTCTTAGGTGCCACTTCACCTAATACAGCTACTTACTGTGTGCTTCCAAGTAATTTTAAATGTGATTAAAATGAAATTAAGCGGGGTGCAGATACCCGGAGCATTCTAATGATTAGGAAGAGGCACAAAAATTGCATGATCAAATAAATTTCAAAATAATAATAATATTTTTTATCGAATAATAATGATTTATATTTTGGTTCTTGTAGGACTTCATCAACAAAGCCCCCTCAAATCTAGTATAGTTAGTATGTAATAAAATGGAATATGAACGTCATGAATACTCAGACGCAGACTGATCAGTTGTTGTTATTTTAGTTACTTTTCTCTCCTATTGTTATCATTGCTCCCGCTACTTTTGAATGAATTCTCGGATGTACTTATGTCCTTGCGCATGAATCACCGCTGCTGTTCACTGATGATGCAACCGTTTCGAGGATTGAAACGTGTTTGACAATAAAGTTATTTTATAAAGTTATTAAAGCAATCGAAATTTGGGTCTACAATTTTGAATTACTATTCATAGTATCGTGGTGGACGAGTTCTGTTGAACAGCAATCAATATTAGAAAGTTCACATGCGAAATACATGCACGTTGCACATGTTTCATGCAATCTAGAGCAATATTTTGGAGTTACGAAAGAAGCTTTATTGTCCCCCTCCATACCAAATCTGCCAAAGTGTAAAGGTGCGTTTATATTTGAAAATAGTGTACATAGTATTCATCAATAGTAATACATAATATTTTCATATTCATGACGGCATTTTCTAACGCTATTTTACCCGGGAGTGGGTCCTGGTGCCCTCTACGCATTTCTAATATGCTCACAACCTGCAGAAGCTAAGACTCAACCTTTGTGACATTCAGCCTCTACGTATTTCTGATAAGCAATTCAATTTTTATAAAATGTTGCCCATTTAAACACAAAATTTTGATCTTTATCTAAATGTACATTTTGAAATTAATAGTACTTGTCAATTAAGCATCTAATAATCAAGCAATTAAGCAATCTAAACATCCTAGTTTATTCATATTGCTGAAAGACCATTGCCAAAGTGCATGAAATCATCACTATCATGCTCATTCACTCACAAATGCATGCATGTAAGCATTATCTGAATTATAACAATAACACCAACTCATAAATTGATTATACACAGTTTACAATAGATTTACAAGTGATAATGTCAGTCTTTTGTGGCAAGTATAAGATGGAGAGAGTATCATGCCTCACAATATTTTATTGCTTTGTTTATATGGATGTTTAGTTACGGCATTTTTTCTGCTCAATAATTGTTTGCATACATTTTCAAGAGTCTTATTTGAGTTGTATTCAGTACGGGTGATCTAATTCAATACAATCATACATACGAGTATTCCCAACATTGTCTTCAGACGTTTTCATGCGATGCCTGGTCGAACATATCATTTATCAAGGCCATCTGCCATCAGTTTCGATTAGAAACTCAAGTAATTCAGCTCTTTGAGAAGAGATGAAGTTGAAATTGTAATAAATGAAAATGGAGATGAGCGCGTTACTTACCTAAATGCCCAGCACGTTCCCCCGGAACCTGAAAAAGTAATTCAGATTTAATAACTTCTGCAAGCGACCATTTTTTAATGCAGAGGCGACCACAAACCGCTGATGTTTGAAGGGATACCGCGACCCATCATTCTTTGAAGAATTTGTATTTTGAATAAAAATTATCGTCCTACTACTATCTATCACCCTCGTTGCTGGCATTACTGCATTAACAAGAAATTGAACTGTTCATCCAGGAATGTTATTTATGCTCAGAGGTGCAGACTTGAATGCAAAATTTTATGTGGCTAGACTAGAGATTTGTTTAGGAGTACACTGACTGTCCATGGACAACGGATTTATGATGCTAGCTACAAATTCGTAGAGCTTGGTAAGTATATTGCAGTTTGTGCTCGTGTTAATCATGTGCTTGATGGTACTCTTATCTTTCAGTTACTGCGCGAGTGCCAATCGCATTGAGCGAGAATCAAAAGAAAAAGTTCTGATGAAGCTCCTTCATCCCATTCTGAATGAACGTGCATCGTGAATACTGTATACCGTAAAATCTAATAGATTGGCATGGCAGTCCTTTTTCAACCCTCTCTTGGGTGACGGTCTATTAGAGGTTGGCGGTCTATTTCAGCATCTCAGAGTCTAGAAGTGCTAAGAAATATCGCTTCAGAAAAACTTGTATTTACGTATGTTCCATTTATAAGACAAGCGAATAACTAAATGCTTTTCATGATCGATCGTGAAAATATATTGGTCGTATAAGCATGCCTTATTATCTTATGATTGACGTTTATTATTGTTCTTAATACTTATCTTGATGATATCGACATTCAATAAATTGGTTTTTAAGTATTATTGACAATATACTATTAATGAGACATTTCTAGGGCATCAATGTAGAACATCGGAGGGCGCGTAAGCCCCTGAAAATGCCCTACATTGTTGCCCGAAAAAACTATGTTAATACTACTGTACGCAATTGAGATGGATTGGGTAGCACGTGTAGATATGGACGGTAGCACTATGAATACACGTGTAGATATGCGCTAACTGAAATTTGTAAAATCTCTTTTACATGCTTCGATGCAGATATCATCATTACGAGATATATTGTGCGCAATTGAGCTATGGTACAATGTGGAAAAAGAAAGGCAACAATGTATCCCGTAATGATGATTTCTCTATTTATGCATGTGAAAGACATTTTTGAAATCTCAATCCGCGTATATCTGCATGTGTATTTATAGCATTGCTGCCCGCTTTTTTCCTTCATTGTTGCCCAGTTTATTTCAATTACGCACAATATTATTAACATGAATTTTTTCGGGCAACAATGTAGGACATTTTCAGGCGCATACGCACCCTCAAATGTCATACATTGTTGCCCGAAAAAATCCATGTTAATGATATATTGCTGCCTTCTTTTTATCACATGATACCATGGCTAAATTACGCACAATATTTTGTGCCTGATTCACCCGTATACATGATATAGACTCTGCAGTCAACACGATGGCATAGTGCATGCATTATTTACCTAGCATGTTATAGCGAACCCAACACAATAAATTCCCTGTATGATAAATCATCACACATTGATCATTCATGAGGCATGGAGGCATTCGTGGGATGGGCATGTATCGATTAAGTAAATTCAGATAACACATCACATGTCGGACAGACCTTACACAAACAAATATCTTGGCATCGCTTCTTATAATGCGAAATATGCGTGTAGGAAGGGGCGATCTACTGCAGGTGGCGTTCTATTTTTAAACGCTTCGTCAGAGTGGCACTCTTTTTCAGACGGCGGTCTATTACAGATTTTACGGCATGTGTGAATTGTTTTGCAATGATTTCTGGTCGGGAGTAAACTAAGACTTTTCTCGTGTGTCTCCTTGCATTAATTTTTTAATACCGACTGAATAGCTATGTTGTCAATAAATGTGGATAAAAGTCCTTTCAAAATTAAAATCTTGTCTGCACATTGCTTTGACATCATCTTCTCAAGCATGGTATCAAACGATGTTTTAAACATAAGTGATTGTGCAGTGTTTTATTAGCAATGGTCAAAAAACCTTGTTTTTGAACCTGTCTTCTAAGTCGTGCTTTATGCATGCTTTAAAACAATAGGTTGAAAATGATCTTTAGAAAACTTCATGTTTTTAGACTTTAATTGAGATCCCCTAATTGACAAGTAACAAATAAATTTGTTGATAAGCGCCTATCACAATTGTGATGAATCCATTCATAACAAGTTTCATAAAGTAGATACTTCTCTGTCAGTATCCTCTGCATTTCAGAATTTTCTAAATCAAATTTCACTTCACCTTAAATACTGGCCTGAGATTGGTGTGGAACCACTCTAAAGTCGGTACGAAGTCTCCTGCCGGTTGACCATTCACAATAGACCTACATCTACATATCAGCAAGCCTATCGACATAAAAATTAATTGTTAGACGCTTTAACGTTTTCGTTGCACGGTGCCCCTGGTTTCGTGTGGTGTAGAATCAAAATACATGCTAATGAGAAAAATAGTCAATTTTTGGAAAGCTTTTTGATAATATTCAAAAAGCCAACCAAAAGGTAGAGAAATTTGAATAAAAGTCAGCGTGGGTTTATACTACTAGAAATCTCTACTTAGTAGCGCATCAGGATGAATATCACATTTCAATTCTCAAATATGTTGGAAACACTTCTCTGGAGTGTGGTAAATTAGTCTGCATGTGTATTCAGAGGTCACATAGCAAAGACAGTTATCAATCCAACCTCTATGGGTTCTATTGATTCATTTGTTATTAGTATAACCACTTGTTCAAATTGTTATTGTAATCACAATTATATCTATCAAATACTGATCTGGAAAGTGCCGTGAGGATATCTTGAGCACGAAGACAATCTGAGAATGAGCAATAATAATAGTGCTTGTCAGATCATGCTAAGAATTATCACAAAACTTCTGTGCCGATCAATAGTTTTCATTGCGTAATAAATTCACAGAACTGATCTCAACAGGAAGCAACTTTTACACAATTCTCAGTTTCGCAAGTTTAGATGCCTTACAGGGGAGAAAATCACTTGTTAGAAACTTTCAAAATAGCATAACTATTTTCCATTCATTGCCGACTTTTTGATCGGAGACTGCTGAATCTAGTTCTATTCGATGCACTTTACTGTATAACTTGAGTGATATAATAATCAATAAAAAATCGCTCTGATAATACATTCTTTATTCATTAGTTAGCCTACTTCAGGAAATCACATTAATAATGTGCTTGAAAAGACAAATACTTTTTTTCATTTCACGTCTAATTTCCGCAACTAATGACTTTGCACTCTTACTGTATTTTTCTTTGATAGAGGTACGATTTTATATCAAGACAGCGATCGTCATTCATAACTATCATTTCAATTGGAGAGGATAGTCCTAGGCTTTCTTAAAGTGCGCTTATTGTAGTGTCCCACATGTATGTAAAGAGATGCTGCATTAAGCTTACAAAACTTTGCTACACAGTCCATCATCAAAAGAAGGTCGCACGACTTCTCTTGCGCGATTTAGGTTGTGCCCAGGCTTATATAATACCTTAATGCCATTGCAAAGGGAGTGCGGTTCACCAGGAAAGATATATGAAAAATGAAAGATGATATATCAAAATGCTTCACCTTGGTTTTTCACAGCTGTCACTTTTCCTTGGGTGGCCCAATCAAATGTTTTCGGTAGCTCAAGATGCTGGGTGGGCGTTGAATATCTGCAACAAAATTAGTTAAAACATCAATTAATTTGTGTATTGATACTGTCAAAGAGCAAAAATTGCGTAATTAACCGAATAATATCCTTGATATGAAACAAGGTAGATCTGATTCAGTCTGTTGATACTGATGACTATAGAAGTCTGACACTAATATGAAATGACTAGAGCGCACCTTGCTATCATGCGCTGTAAATATTCAAGGTTGCCATCATATCTCTTTAACTATAAAATCATTTTCTAACGGTATCTCACAATATAGCGCTTAAAGGAGGAATCCACAGCAACTGCATGTCTAAGCAATTAAATTCTTCTCAAAAACTATCTTAGGATTACTGCCTTACCGAGCAGTTCGAATAATCGTCGACAGCTGCTGTCCATAATTCTATTTTTTCAACTATCTACAATTTTATATTAATGCATGCACACGTATATGCAATTAGCTGAAAAGTCATAGTACGAATAAAAGCAATGAAGAAAACTATGCATTCATTGCAGATTTCTAGCAGAAATATTTGTCCCACAGCATTTAGTTATTTATCATCATTTGATTGCAACATCAGCATTATCGAAGGAGTCTTCATCAGCCGAGATTGGAGGTCACTAATTAAAAGCCTAACGCCTTAGAACATGCGTTCGACTCTAGTTAAAGGCAAGAGCGAGGAGCTCTAGAGTTGCAGAACAATGAAACTGACATGAATAAGGGAACACCAAGATAATAAGCTAAACTGTGGACACAAAAACCTAGCACTTATGCCACAGAATTAGACAGGTTGCTTAAACAGTCAAATTCTGTGAGTAACACAGTAGAATCTAATCCATGCTAAAGGCACAATGGATAGGTGCGCCATGAATGGATGGGAGCTATCGCCATGACCGCACCGCAGTCAATAATCTTGCACCGCTGCCGCACCTCATGGGTCATAGGTGCAAGTCCTATCAATCGCACATCTATTGCATGGTAATTACATGTATATTCTATTTCATTCCAATCATTTTGTTAATAACATGCAAAGAGAAGGATATCCAAATCAATGTAACGATCTACATGTGGTCAGGACGTCGGTTTTGCTTTTCATGTAGCTTGAAGCCGAACTTGGACCCTGGTCAAGGACAGAAATTCAAATAATGAAGGCGTAATGTTGGCTGAAAAAGAAAATAGCCTATTTCATTCCCTATCAAGCAAAGTTCATTAAAAATTGCGCTCTTCATGCTATTTTTGATCAATCAAATTGCGCGATTTATTCCGTCACGCGATTAATCGAGCAGAAAAGATTAACTGCGCCCTGTCTGTGATCCATCCAATTTACTCATGATCATCATTAAAATCTATCTGCTTGATTAACTTTACATACATACTAATTCGGATGCCTATTGATTACCCATAAGCAGAAACATTATATGCGTACCAAATATGCCTATGAATAACATTTGGAGTTCCCCGTAAGATTTAAAGAAAAATAATGCAGACACACAAATTTGAGATTATGACTTTGAAAGGAAAGAAAACAGGCATTCACTCTAGTAAGTCCAATAACAGCAAATCAGACAAGATGGAAAATGTATTGATATCCATAACGCAAAGATAAAAATAGCCCATTTTTGTCAACAAAATTTGAGTCCCGCGCTTGTACACTCAAGCCCAGGACTAACTAGGGGCATCGTTCCAGTCCCGATCGCGGACTTAGTCCCCATATTTTCAAAAGCCCTTGCTTCCAATCCCAGCATGGACCAGGAATTAAGACACTTAAGAAGGTAAGTGATATACACGGATTAAAACCTTTCAGTTAATATTCTCAAGACTGATGACTTGAAATATATGATTCTAAACTTGAACTTTTTTTGTTAAACGCTTGCAATGAAGAAAATGAGTTATCTAATGAGAAATCTTCCACATAAAATACGAAATGAGCTGCACTGTTTACTTATTGAGTGAACTTTGAGGTGAATTCACATTTAATTCACCTTCAAGGGATGAGTATATTGCAACACGATTGAAATTGAACTGTATTGCAATCAGTCAAGGATGTAGATTTTACTTCAAAAAGTCGCTCATTATCAATTATTTCCACCTAACAAAGCATCATTTCAATAAAACCTTTCATATCAGAGAGTATTCTTCTAGAGAAATCTTTTACTATTTTTTCGCAAGAAAATGTCACGGCAGAGGTGTCAATTAAGATTTCTGACATATAAATTCTTTTGCTAATTAAGTACAGCGAAACTCTTGCTATCGCTTCAAATGACACAGAAAATTGGAAATGCTTAGCCACAGTGTGCTGAGATGAGGCATGTATGCTGCAATGCTTCATGCTGCTACGATTTTAAATATATCTATCTCTATTATATCTCTAATATAGAGAATCTCTATTATTTTGATGGGATTTGTTAACACAGAGGTCTCTTGAATTAAATTTGTGAGAATTGCAATGATAATTGATGAGATATATCTTCAAGTCTAAGCTAATACACATATCTGAGGAAACATTAACTCTCAGGAAAAGGAAGCTCATTAAAGCTAGATAAACAAAAGATAATCCATAGAGGGGAGACTGCGGGACTTAACGGTTAATTTGATTAACGACTGCTTGAAATAATCAACTTTAAAGCTATTTATCTAATTTTTCTATTGGGATGTTAGAAATAGTGTCGTCGAGCGATTTAATGAGGTCAAGTGTAAAACCTATTAGATATGAAGGTTTTCGACAAGAAACTATGTGATCAGTAAAATTGCACAATCATGAAATGAAGTTCTACTATTTCATGTAACCTTCAATGGTTTGACATGAGCTCTACTCTTTCTTTGTTCCGCTTCACATTTACGCTTATCATCAATGCCAGCTATAAGCAGAATCTTTTGTCCGAATGATAAATTAATGCTTATTTCAAAAAGTTTTGTTAATTTTGATGTTGATGAATTCCTGATGAATTTGAGTCATTTCATCATTGGCCCAGTTTTGGACTGGGAGCCAGGTGGGTTCACTACCAACGAAAAACCCCCTGAGGTTTTACTACATGAAATGGTGGGGACTAGTCTGAGGGTCATGGAACTGAGAGTCTGTCGAGTCAGAACTGCTGGACTCGGCAGTGGGGACCTCATATGTTAGGCCCAAAAGTGTGCCAGATGTAACATTCGACGCCCCGCGAAATTCAAATGTAGAATTGCTCCATAGTGTCAGAAGAACACGAAAACACCAAGGGTTCACGTTTGCCTTGTTCCAATCATTGTTGAATCAATATCGGACTTTCACAATTGGAGGTGTTTGTAAACAGAGGAATAATGGTGAGTAAGATGTTCATAGATTCGCGTATGCAGAAATCTGACTGTGCTTCCCATGTAAAATTGCTTGCAGCTTTTACATTCTCACATTCATTATGACTTTTTTAATGATGTTATAAAAACCAAAAAAAGTGAAACATTGTACTTTCATCAATTGCAGAAATCCAAATGAGAACATATGCCTGTGTGAATTAGAAATTTATAAAATTGAGTGTAAAAACTGCAAGCATTTTTACGTAGGAAGCACAGTCAGATTTCTTCACGCGAGAATCAATGAATATCTTACTCAGCATTATTCTTCTGTTTACAAACACCTCCAATTGTTGAAATCCGATATTGATGTAAGCAGTGATTGACAAAGATATCAATGCTATCAACTTACGCCTTCGAGAATCTGTGCTAATCAAAAGACTATGCTCTACATTAAATAACGGAGGAATGCACAGAATATCAATCACTGATTTTTGAATTTTGATGTCTTCCTTTTTAACGTTGTATCTGCCTGATAAGGCCGTCTTAACGGTGAAAATTTGCAATGTGTGATCACTTTGCCACTTTTTATTTTAGCAGTTTGGCTTAAAACCTTTTAATCAATACTAACAAATGCTGCTTAAAATAGATTACAACATCTTGCTAAAGATTGTTTAAGTGTACTAGAAGTGCAGTACAATTCAAAACGATGAACAAATGCGAAAATATTATGACATATAAAACGTGAAATTACGTGACAGCTATAAAGCACATCGCTTTACGAAGTCATGGAAGAGATTCATGTCCATTTTTTGTCAAAGAAATTCGCTCACAGCTTTCTTATAGATGAGCATAATTCAATTGAAACTACATCAGTACAAGAATCAGTTAAATTTTAGCTTTAGTATTCTATTAAAATGTCAACTTCCTGACTGCTGATATGTACCAAAAATAGATTAATAGGATGCTTCGTGAATATATTTTTTAAGATATTTGATGTCAAAATTATGCATGGTATTAAATTTTACAGTGCTGCACTTAGCACAAAACCTTGACAGCTTACAAAATTATCTTTCTAGCAATATCACTTACCTGGAACTTTCAAATTTAGCCGGAGATCGATCTGACATCAAATATAGTGACTTGAATTCATCAGGAGTAAGATCGGCAAACTTGTTGAGGGCAAAAGTTGTCTCATGTCTGAAATGCAGCAGGTAGATTTGTTTTAGCTCGGCAGATAATATAATCAGATCATTGATATGCTACTGTGCATGCGTATTGCGCATCACATATTATATATTGCGTGTAGGCGTAGGCAAGAAATTTTTCAATTAAGAGTTCAACAAACATTTATAAATCCGCATGTTCGATAGTATATGGCCTCAGTCACACTGTAAGTGAAGCAAACAAGATCGTCCCGAACAAACGTATGTCCGCAAGCTATTAATCGCTCTGGTTTGCTTTTCTCGCTGTGTGGCAGTCTACAACTGCTGAAATGATGACTTTATATTTGCTGCAAAACGCTTTGCTCGGAAACGCTTGCAAAAGCTCGCAATAGGGCTGAGGCCAAAGTCTCAACCAATACAAAACGCTTGGAATTCTTAAAATTTGCAACCGAGGATGCTTTTACCCAATAAAATTTCATTGCGAATCAGGTCGGTGGCTTTCAAATGAGAAGCAAGACAACACTATAAGAACATCATGCGCAATTTTTGTGTTGGAGGGACCCAATTAGACTGACCATATGTCTACGCAAAAACAACTCAATTTAGGCGGCGCTCTCGGATGGTTACTGAGAATCCAAGCCACACCTCGTAAAACCATATTTTTCTTTGTTTTTTTAGACATTTTCAAATAATAATGGGACGAAGAGCTTTGATAACATGCTATCATTTCACAAGTGCCTTTTCTTGGTGATTAGAGGAATTTGATAGACACTAGTTGCACAGTTGTGCAATAATTTTTAGAGCTCACATAGAGCTTACACATTAACGATTAGTAACTACCGCATGTTGTATTTTATATGTAAGACAAAGTTTCTGATATCTGTTGAATAGCTGGATAGTCAAAAGGAAAAAGGCACGGTCTTCAAACGATTTCAAAACTGCTTTAAAAGCAGGTTTTAAACATTTTCTACACTCGCGCTTTGTACATTGCTTCAAACGCTTATCCATGATGGGTCTAACACAGTGTTCTTAAAAGTAGTCTTCATAGTCTATTATGCGGCAAACATGTTTTTTCAATGGTTTAAAATTCATTTTTTTTAAAAAAAATTTTGAAGCGCTAATTTGAATTATCGGTAATTCATGAGTGACTGATGACTAGTGATGCTTTGTCCCGACGAGAGCAGATTAAAAGCAGTGAGCCAGCAATCCCTCTGTCCATCGTTTGTCTGTGAGGTGGCTGCTAAATTTTAGTGCTCACTTCCAACAGTCTGAAGTTCGAAGTGAACAGTACAAACTGGAAGTTTCATATCGGCTATAAAGCTCATCCACATCCCTGTCAACGACTGAATCAGTGGGTCAGAGCCGGTCAAATGTGCAACTGTAGGCTAAGCTTTTCATTGGTGGCTTATGGCCCAACTGAGTTACCCCGGATGTGCAGCGACCTTGCGTCAATTTCCATTCTAGTCAATTTCAGATAACCAATCTATTATTATGAAGATAAGTGTTAATCAGTTGCCTTTGACGATGTCACATGATGATTTATAAACTAAGAAATAAGGTCAAACTACTATTTTTCGTGGATGTTCACTCTTTTCTCTGCGCACAGTTTACTCTTTACATCAAGTCAGCTTTTGAGGTTGCGATTCATTTGAGATGCTGTTCAATTGATAAGGAGCAATATAAAATATTGGAATAAAAGGTAATAAAATCACAATTACATCAGTTTTGCTTTAAAGAGTGATATAAGTAATATATTATAAATTACTACAAATTACTATAAACAATTATAGTAATATAAAAAAACATTTTTATATTTAATAAAAGTTTTTTAAAAGCTTTTAATAGAGTTTTAATGAGCCTGGTAAAGACACGTTTTGTTAGTTTTTTCGCATGCAGCTCGTCATGCCTCTGCTTCGATCATTGCATGTCTTGCACTGTTTATGATATATCATGCATTCCCGCACGAAAATTCCTCATGATTTTTCATGAGATATTTTCTCATAAATGCCTCATGAAATGCGGATTTGGAGCGTTTTCGCATAAAAATTCTCATCAAATTTCATGAGTTTCTCATAAAAATCTCATTAATAAATTGACAGCTGCACTTTCATGCTTATGAATTTATTTTTCTGGCATTTAGGTATTGAGGCTTTCTTATGCTCGCCACGTTGCCCCTGAGCATTCAGACACTATATCCACAATTCCTTTTCAGTATTCACAATAATGAACCATTATTGCCTTTAAAATTAAGAAACTGAACTGTGATTGTATATTTTCAACATATACTTTGAATTACTGTAGATTAAAAATATGAGACATCAATTTATTCCATAAAACAAAACTAATGCCGTTATTTTTTAAAAGGAGAGAAAACTGTTCCATTTACTAAAATAATGAATTTCTCAATTTCTGAGAGTTAGTTAATTTGCCACGCCTACTAAAAGAAATTCATTCGTAGACAGCTGATCAGCCGAGCAAGGATATTCTAAAATGAAATCATCTTCTGGAAACATAAATGCTCTGATTATCGCCTTCTTTAATTATCGGTGTCTCTCACTCCAACATTCATCTCTATAGAATGATCGCCCACTCTCTCATTATCGCCCATTTTTAAAGAAATCTCAATTTGCATATACAAGTCCCTCTTGATGTGTAGAGTACAAGTAGATAGTCAGGATTTTCTATCGATTTCTGGGAATAGTCACACATCGCTTTATCATGATACATTGCTTCAATTACATGCCCTATGTTCTGAGTTTGTGGCTCACATTTTGTATTGTTAACAAAACAGAACAGAAATGCGTATATTTTTAAGTGAATGGTGATCGTACAGAGCAAAGTGCGTTCGCACTTTAAAGTATACATGACATACACATACGGCAAAAAGTTCATACAAGTGACAGTATAGTGTTTTTGTACAAAAGTTAATCAATAAATAGGAAATATATTTAGTAAAAAGAAAGAAAAAGTCAGCTAAGAACTACATGTATATCTAGAGTGAAGACACATTCTGCAATTACATTGAGCTCAAAACCATGGAAAAATGAGTGCAGACATCTAGACGTTGAACAAAAAGGAATGGAAAATTGGTCACTGCGAGGGAGGCGAGATGGAACCATTTCATGGAGAGGACGACAATTTGAATTCTCGCAAGCCCTTAAAAACTTCATGCCTGCCTTAAAAATACGTTCAGCTACTAATGGAAAGCGATTACAATCACATTTCGCTCTACAAATAGTCAAGTTAGCCCTTCTTTGAAAGCTTTCTAGCTTATTCATTAAAGTTGCAGGAATACATCCATAAACAGGTGACGCGTACAAAAATAGCGATGTACTCGTGGGATGATGCACAATAATCAGATCTTCAGAAGAGATGACATTTTTCAACCTATGAATTAGATAGTCTCTTTGATGCATGTTTCAACGTGTCAGTAAATTGGAGCTTCCATGGTAGAGTATTTGAATAAATAACACCCAAAATCCGTAAAGAATACAACAGTGTTAATATCTTTCACTTGGAAAGGAGGCGAGCGGCGAATTATCATTTCTTTGCATTTTCTAGAATTAAGCTTTAGTCCAGAATTGCAAAATTGTCTTTCAATGTTTGATATAGCAGTGCAAATACCATCTTCTTTCATAGCTTCTAAAATAGTTATGTCGTCTGCATATTTCACTGAAATAATATCATAATCATAAAATTCAATGCAGCCCATGAAAGCGGCAAAAAGATACGGGCCCAATACAGATCCCTGAGGAACCCCAAAAGGTATTTCAACAACATAGCCCAAGGAGTCACGTACTTTTACTTGAAAGTGGCGATCAGTAAGGTATGAATAAAGCCATTTATGGAAGCCGGCGTCCATACCTCTGTCTCTCATAGCTGAGCAACCGATGAAATTGAAGTCCATCGAATGCCTTGGACAGGTCTGAGGTGATCACACGAACTGCCTCGGGGGCATTCTTTCCCCCCCTTGGGGAATTTTTGAATATCTTTTAAACCAAGCAAGCTATGGCCACCAGATTTCTAATAAATTACTTTCTACATGTTATGCAACGTTTGACCGCAGGAAAATAAATTTGACATTATACTTTTGCCGTGGGAGCTATTTAAAAATTTGAACGTTTGTAACATTTTGGCTGATTTCGGCATATTCAGCTCTAATGTAGTATAATGCGGTGTAAATTCGTGTTGACATAAGTTGAGATTACAAAAAAGTATTCTTCCTATCAATGAATATATTCACAAATATAAAGGTTTTGAATTTGAAATTATCTGTTTATTATATATGCATGTTTGATTCAAATTTCAAATATGATTTTTTATTATTTTGTATTTTTTAGAATCAGCTACTATTGAAAATTTTCAGAATCATGTTGCTTTTAGCCTCAGTGTAACAGATGAAATATGGGAAAACAATTGTTTACATCTGCATGAGACAAGCAACCGTATTTCAGATTTTGGTGCGATTTGAGTTGCACTAAAAGTTTGAATCATGTGACCTTTGATCTCATCAAATGACAATTATGTAATCTCATAACGATTGATTATCATTTTATTAACCACCTTGACCAGATCTTTCGATTGGTGCATGGTTTACTAGTTTTTGTTGCCATTTTTCATTTTAAATAGTGATCTATTGGAAATTTGTTAGAAATTGGCGTTTTTTGACCTTTGACCTTCACCTCAGCCCACGGATGACTTTAAACTGATGCTGTTTTTCTGAATCCCTTTGAATGCCCTTTCGATTTATGTATGTTAAGGATGATTGGCGCGCCTCACTGATGATCCCCCAGTGAGGCGAATGTTGACACACTATTGGGTGTCCCACAGAGATATGCCCGTAAATATTGGACGTTTTAAAATTTAAATTTATAAGCGAATTTTTGATTTCAACCACAACAAAAACGCATTAACTAATTATCAAAATATTTAATAGTCTGTGTGTCCCCCACGGGATACTTTTACAGCTCGTAGACGGTTCGGAAAAAGAGTTCAGCAGATTTTCAAAGAGCTCGCCGTCATTCTCCATGTATTTCAAGATTTTCGTTAATGCAGTACGTACCAGTTCTTTCTTCAAGTGATAAGGATTTCGGTGAAGTAAAGCATCAACTTTATTCTTCAATATTCCACCAATATTTTCGCAAGGGTTAAGGGTAGGGAGAGCTCCCTGGCCAAACGGTGTTATCGAAGAAGTCAAATCCAGAATTCCTTGACATCTCTTGTGTTCGCATTGCCTTAAAGCACGAAGCTTTGTCATGCAGCAAGGTAGCTTGATCAACGTCCTCTGCGTGTTCCTCATTTCTCAGAAACGGAAATACATTTTGCTCAAGTATAACTTAACGAAAATATTCTCCATTCCATGTTTCACCGTCTTCTTTGATCACCCACATCATTTTCTTGATGCTAAAGCAAATGAAAACTCCAATGCAGGAAGGGCGAACCAGCACCTCTTCCTATTCCTTCTTTGTCCATCCAGCAGTCATTAGGATCTCTCCTCCTGTTGATATTGACAAACTCCTCACTTCTCCCAATTTGTTGAGCAACCCAGTGGCGTGTGATAAAGGTTGTGCCGGCATCTTTGGCTTCCCTGAATGTGATTGCTCTTATCCGATCAACAAAACGCTTCTCGTCACTACCAACCATCAATTCTTTATTCCAAAGTGAAAAATGACTTGAATGAACTACAGACTGCTTTTTTGGATGACACTATGTGATAACATTCGATGTAACGCTTATCTCTTGTTAATGGCATCGATCTGATGACATCCTTTCTATTGTGTAAAGACAGGGCTTTCCCGCGTGTGACCCTGGCAGATCAGAAATTGCGTAGGTAACCCTCCAAGTGACAAAGCAACAATAGTATTGAAAGAATTCCGAAAGGTTGTAAAACATCGATATTGATGTCATTTCACAATCACAATTGGAAATTATTTCACAAATTGCATTGAAATCATGCTGACTTAACGTAGAGTAGAAATAACACCTGGTACATGCTTAAATGAGAAACTGAAAAGACGACATATTTGTCTGCTGTTCGTGACAGATATTTGTATTTTCAATTTGTGAAAATCTTGTAAATTAATACACTACCATAAAACGTTTTGAAAAGTGACGTTATCATATTCCTATCATCAATTTGATCGCATTCTAGGTCCGTGTGATGATATTAAAGTGCAAAAAACACTTAGAAAATGTTTATTCAAACCTAATGTTTTGCGGATACATCTTTGTGGGACACCCGGTAGTTGCAACTGGAAGATATAATCCATGATAAAACTTGTATAATTTATAAAGTGCTGCACTCTTTTCGAAAATTGATGTGCTTCGTTTAGGATTAGCAAGCCAAGTGTTTGCGAGAATGGGAAAATATTAATCTTCAAAAAAGTTAAATATTTGATCTTTTAGTCGGTCAAATCCAATGATTTTTGATGAAAGGTTAGTAATGTTATAGAACTAAGCCAATTGCCAATAGGCTCCAGTGCATTTCTACTAAGAGGATCACAGCGAAAATGCAAATTTTTGAATAAATGAATCGTCGGGAGCTGTCAATCGGTCAGTATGTTGATAGATCAAGAAAATTCAATTGTCTCAATCGAAGCGTTCAAATATGTGTAGTGTGGAAACTCCCCATTACTCTAATTTATTTTTAGTGGCGACAAATCCGCCATCTTTTTCAACCAAGATGATTTTCAGATATTTATATTCATCAATTTCAAGAGGTCGCTGTGGCTAAATAAAACTGCTTATAAGCGTTGACTAAAAAGTATTATCATAGCTGTCGCCTCAATCTGAAATAAATAAACTTTTGACAATGAATAGAGGCCTCCACTAGAAAATTAAGATTATGTCATCATCATCATTACATCTTTCAACATTTGGTGAACATTTGATGACGTAATCTTTATTTAATATAGTAAAGACGAAATATCAGATTATGCATTATTTCTTCATGAATGGGCCCTACTGTATTTCGGTCGAGGCGACTGGTTACTTGCGAAATAACTAAAAATAGGTTTATAGCCTTTATGATCCAGATACACTCCAGAGTGTAATGCTCGAGATGTCAACAATGTGGAGAGAAACCTTCTTATCATGCCCTAATCATCATGCTGATACGCTTTCTTATTGAAAATTGCGATCTCTGAAAGAGGAGATTTTTACACTTTGACCTCTGCTCAGCTTGTACAGTCACAGATAAGAGTGCATAATGGCTCATCCAAAAGCAGAGAACATTCGCTCTCGACTCGTTAACGTTAATATACGTTATGATTGAAGTGCAGGAGTATCGATTTTCAATTGATTTAGTTCTTCACAGATGCGTTTGGAAAAAGCGAATACAAATCAATCAAAGTTTAAAAATCTAAAAACGAATTTCATGGAAGATCATGACCAGGGATATAAGAAAATAAAGCAAATTATCAAAAAAATCACATCAAATTTAGAGAAAATTTAGAATCCTTGATCGTGGTTTTACCTTCGGCTGCACCCGTTTACAGATTGTGATTGTGATATTAATGACAAATTGTTTCAAAACTTGATCAAAAAGTTGTAAGCGTTCAAGAGTCTTGTCAGATTTTAATTGAAGCCGTGTAACAAGTATTTATAGCTTCTGCTTGGCAATGGCTGATGTACTTGCGCAGGAAGAAAGAAATTTTATGAATTTATCGAAACATTCAACAAAAAGCATGATGCTGTTTCAGAACCTGCTGAGAATATTTTCGTCTCACGAAAGTGCAATTCTTTAAGTAAACAGCTGATTCATTGGATTTTCCGCTAGAAGGAAACTTCTGTTGGGTTCTTGCATTCCCAATATGCGATCCTCACTGATGTTATGACTTATGGATT
This sequence comes from Prostheceraeus crozeri, assembly GCA_907163375.1. Classification (NCBI taxonomy): domain Eukaryota; kingdom Metazoa; phylum Platyhelminthes; order Polycladida; family Euryleptidae; genus Prostheceraeus; species Prostheceraeus crozeri. Next base: position 202,873 of record CAJQUW010005047.1, read on the forward strand.
CTGACTTCATAATAATTTATTAAATAGAGACAATATCTGCTATGAGGAGTAGGTGAATCATTCACCGATCTTGCGCAAAGATTTTAATGATATCCATCCATTCCATTTTGATGGATTCAACGTTGCGGAATTTCAGTTTCGCAGCTGATTCTTGATCTCTCATTTTACTTTTGAAGGAAGGATGAAACTCCATTGTAAAATGGGAGGGTGTAAGACAGACATATTTTTATGCTCCAACTGAAGTCTAGAGAAAATGCAAGTACTGTTATAGCGCAGACTTCACGTGAATAAGAATTCAGTTGTCATGAGAAATTTATTGACAGAAGCATGGAAAGAACTTATATACACGTATTCTTACTGATTACATCGAAATTGTTCTGAAGAGACTTATATCTCCTGCACTAACATCTTAAAAATGATACTTTATTGAGAGAATCAAATTATGTGATAGATTCACGATATCACTCTCCTAGTCCACCATCGATTAGTAATGCATCAAAAGAGAGCTCAGAAAATGTTCGCTCTCATCATGTACGTGTATTTCATTGAAAAAAGAGAGATTTGTAAATATGGTGACTTTCATACAAGTTTGTAATAGCATGGCGCGTTGATGTGATGCACGATAGGAAGGTGTGATGAGCATTGATTAAATTTTGTCATAATTTGTGTAATCTTGTTTATGATCATTTCTATAGAGTATGACCGAAATTTGAATAAGTTCATAAATAATCCATCTAATTTACAAATAGTTCATTAATAATTTCAATAGAGCAGCATTATGTTTATTGCTCCTAAATTGCCTATTTCTCCCGCCTGTGTGGTGTTGAGGTCTTCATCATAGATGGGAGGGGATGAGAGGGGGGTTGAGAACCTTTTCCGCCGAAAAAGACAAGCAACAAGTTCATTCCATGCTTACTTGATGTGTTATTCTCAGAAAAGGAGTTCTTTGTGAAAGAACTTCTGAAGCCCGATCATCATGGAAACTAGTTTGACACAAAATCGGAAATTTTACACCGTGAGTTCATCGATTTAAGTTTCTGAAATGTTTGCATAATTCGAAGCTGCTCCATATTAATTGGAATAGAAATCTTGCGATTGGTATTCAGTTTTTAATTTAGCTTTGATGGGTCAATTATTTCAAGTACCTTTTCGGAATTTTTTCACGTTCACCAATTGCCACAGAATTGCGAATACACGCAATTCAGGGTGCTGCATGTAAACATAAAATATTCATGTGCATAAAAATGACATGTTCTTTGGGTAAGTGTTTATTATTTAGAGGCTTAATTTTAATTAAGTTGGTGGATCCATTAGGTAAACTCATGACAACTTAATAATAGCGAAAAATGTCAGTAAGTCTTGCATCCCACCAGCTGCTACTGATGATCCCGCGATTATTTGGGACCGTACCTCTTTTTTATCGCATGAAAAGAAGACAGCTGTTGAGATTTTGCGAGGTTACTTTTAGGAGAGACGTTGGAGAGAGCAGTTCCTTGTTTAATTAAAGCATATTATTGCGCTAATCATATTCTATGGAGAAACGTGAGAATGCTAATTCGCCTTAAAATGCAAGAATGCATAAACCCTTAAGAATTTTGAAGACATGTTATCATAGAAATTGCGCTAAGTCTAGAAAATTTTCATTGATGTCATTATGATACTTTCTAAAGTAATGCAGCCAAAGAAAAGAATTGAGTAGCATACGGGAGGAAGGAATTCGGATTTGCAACAGTTCTTGTAGGCGGCTGGGGTTGTTTGATCGATTATGCCCGTGAAAGTGAAGCTCCTTTGGATATGAATGAACTCTGTCACATGTAGAAATAGTAAAAAGTAGTATTTTCGATTTATTAAGTCGTAAAATGATTAAACGAATAGGTAGGCCCAATAGTCGAGCATCTTGATAGCTAACACGGCAGAGAATGAGAATCAATACAGACCAGACTTGTGAATGTTCACAATAACAGACCAAATTTATTAGCATACAAAAAAGTCAATCACATAAAAAATTTGATGTTGAGTGGTTTTGAAGCCACTCCACAGCAGTTTCTGACAAACTCTGGAGACATTGAACTGTCCGCAGTGAGTCAAGTAGCCCTTCGGGTGATGTTCTCGCGTCAGATTGCCGGAGGAGGAATATTGCACAGAACTGGCAACCATTCTACCTCAGTACTGCGGATTGTACCACAAATGATACGCATCGTAGCACTGGAGCACAATATTCTGCGACTAAGTAACACAGTGCAAGCGCTGTTGTCCTCAAGGTAGTAGCACCGCTCCCCATTTAGATCCAGCAATCATCTGCAGAAGATTGCTTCTTGTTCATATTTTCGATGTCAAATTTATCAAGTGATTCCGAAAAGTAAGGCTCGCAATCTATCTAAAAATCTAAAAAATTTAAAAAGCTATTCAGAGATCAAAAGAACGCGTCACTCTAACATGATTGGTTAGGGTTTAACTAAAGCAATAGTAATATACAAAGGCTAAAAGAAAAAAGATAAAAGATAAAAGAAAAGACAAAATACTGTTACAAATAAACAAAAGCACCAAATTCATCAACGAGCGCTTTGGTCCGTTCTATTCCATGTTGAACACGGAAGTGAATAACAAATTAGGGGCATGACGATGTTAGTAGAAAAAAGATCAATGGTCAGTTAGTCATCAAAGCAGACTTAGCGTGAACAAGATATCTTTGTGTACACAAAGGTCGGGTGCGAACCGTTTAATGCACAAGGCCTCGTAGATGGACAATAGTTGGAAATTCCGAGGACGGATAACAATTTTAAAGCAATCCAGTGCGTTATTAACATTACAAAAACATAATTGAAGTAGACGAGTGATGGCACTAGATGCTTACTACTGTTAAGTAAATATTATAAGTAGTATTTAAGTTAAGTAGTATTCCTTCTGCGCACACTAAATGAGAAATGTAAGGCGAGCCTGCACGACTCCGGCAATGCGGAGTTAAAATGCTGAGAAGCCCTGTTTGACAATATAGGCCTAGAAGTATTGAAATGGTCTTTACTTTGAGTCGTGGAGAAAGTCATGGCATTGCGAGGATAGCCAATCTGGGGAAGGTTTTGGACCGACGTCATTCGATTTCGCTTGCGGTGGAAGCCATGTTGGACGAACGAAACTTTCATTGGGAATAAGAGTTGATGAGCTTCTCCCGAAATAGTTCCTTCAAAAACGATCTCGGCCTCGGTCCAAACCTCTCCCAACTCGGACATTACTCGCCATGCCATGGCTTGCTCCACGATTCAAAGCAAATAGCACTTCAGTATTGTCCAACAGTGTCGGTCAGAAGCCGTCCAGATTCGTCCAGAGGCCAGATTCAATTGATTCTCATGTATTCTAATCACGTCGCACAACAGCATGCCATGCACCAGTCGAGAGCTTACATTCTCAGCTGTCAAATGAGTTATGATAAACTCGTATCCGTTATTGCATTTGCTGAGAAGTGCTCAAAATTCAAAAATTGCTCAATGTACAAATCGTAATTTTTCAATAAGAAAACTTGTGAGTATGACAATGAACCAGACTAGGGAAAACGAGCATTTTCTGAGCTTTCTTTTGATAAATTCGTCATCAAAATCGTTGAACAGGAAAAAAGTGAGATCGTGAAGTTATCACGAAATCATGACTCTTGACTGAAAATGTCATATTATCACGTTTTCATCAAAAATGTAAATGCTTGGTATCTTCAGAATCCTTGCGATGTAAGGAGTGCGAATATGTTAGTTTCATTCAAATATGCTCAATAATTTCATTTCAAACTTCTTCAGCATTTTTTCTCATTTCCGCTAAAGTATGCAATGCAACATGCATGGTGAACGAAGGCTCAAAACAAAACGATTAGTGAAGGCATGTCTTTGTTCTCTCTCAGCGACTGCAGATTGTATACCATTCATGCTACGAGTATTTCTGGTATAGCTTCGGACATATAGAGCACATTTTCATGTCGATGTTCTTCAATTCACATGCATATTACGTAATAGTCTCATATTAGGCGCTACCCTCCTTTTGTCAGCTTCAACTCAATGTCTAAACTATAGTGTGTGTATTGGCATCCTCCTTTCTAGTATTCTGTTGATATACGTGCACGTATACAGATGATAAAATATTATTCCTGCTGCAATATTGTGCGTAATTGAGCTATGTTACAATGTGGAAAAAGGAAGGCAACAATGTATCCCGTTATGATGATATCTCTATCTCTATATCTCGGCCGCTAGCGCGGCCTCTGATTTGTACATTACTTACCTTGAAATCTCATGCGGTATTCCTACATTGTTGCCGTCAAAAATCCATGTTAATGTTATATTGCCATTCAATTGATATTAGAAACTTTCCTTTTTTTAGAGAATACACAGAACGTGTAATTGTGTCTTAAATCGAAGAGCATATAGATATCGCAAATAGAATTATACCACCGTATTTTAGATTAGCAATTCATCCAAAATCAAGTAATCAATCTTCATTTATAGATTCACAACACATCTAGCCACCACAAAAATTCAACTCTGGGAGCTGATGATATGTTTTCAAAAGAAATTATTTTAGTTTGTATGGTGTGTAGTGTAGGCCTGTATCCTACATTACATCTCAGAAGGTTGAAAAATTGAAAAAAATAAATGCCAGATTTTTATGAACTAAAAGAATAGTATAAGCTTTATAGTACAAATCACAAAAGCTCAATTTCATCCTGGAAATCTCCAGCAGTATACAAAAAAAAGCATATGGGATCTCCACGTAGATGGAAATGATCAAGATAACTACTGATAAAACTGCGTAGAACAGTCGAATTATGTCATGAAACATATCATCGATAACATAGGCCTAATACAAATGCACATGATAATCATGGCAAAAGCCATCATGATATTGACTCTTCAGTCGCACAACAGCACTCGTAAGCTGTTCCTCAAATTCTTATAAATCTCAGGACACAATTACTTATTGCTGCCTTAACCATTCGTAGAAGAAACGAAGCAGGAGCGTTGTTGTGGAAAGGTCAACCACGAAAATGGTCTAGTCAGGTGCATTGGTCAGACTTTAATGAAGTTGGTAGGTCAGGTGCGTGGTGGATCAAGTGATATATAGATACATAGACTTTTCAGGTCTGTTCCCAATTTCAACTGACGATGCCACTCAACATTTCATTACAATGTTTTCAGACGCAATATTTGATAATATTGACAGATCAACTTAATCAGAATACCCGACATTATTCACTTATGCTATTGTGCTATTGGTAAATTGGCGAATAAATGAAAAAGTAAAGAAGCAACAATCTAGCGAATTGTTTATCTCAAATTCACGCCATAAATAGGGTCACATTAAATGAGGAGTTGTATTGATGTAAATGACTACAAACTTTATAGAGCCTCTCATCGGGCAGCCCACGAATATGCCGTGATATATTTTCAACTTTTAAAATATCTATTTTTTCAGCTTCACAAGAGATAAACAAATAGCAACAATGAATTCACAAAAAGAAATGAATTCATTATGTTGAATTAAATAGTATTCACGTTTCTATACATGTATAGGAGTGCTAATGCCAATGAAAACACTTCATCGATGCCTTTATATTATGTGACGCATGGACAATAAAGACGTTTTGACTATTGAGGACACGTAGGCTATTTGGAGGAAAAAACACTGTATAATTACACCTTCGTGGACTCTAACTTCCACTAAATTCACGGATATATGCAAGATCCGTTGTCACAGAGAACTAAATCTCTTTCATAATTGAAAATGTACCTTCGGGTTTTCATCATAATTGAAAGCGATGAACAAATTGAATAATTTTCGGTCAATCTAATTATTTTACAGTTCATCGAGGTTGACTCTTCCAAAATTGTTTTCGATTTCAAATCTCCTTTATTAAATTCCTCAATTATGAGAAAATATTTGCCCAGTGTATTGCGTAGAAATACTGACAAATCCCTTATCATTTAATGATTACCTCAACAACCATTACAAAAGCAAGGACATTCCTCTACCGCAAAAAATGCTTGATTAGAATAAACTCCTACCTTATTGACGAGACCTTGTTGGGCGAAGAGCAACTCACGGCTGGCAAGGAAGTTTTGTGCTTAAATTGTTGAAGTCTGAGGACGTCACTCACACCTTATGCATGACCACCATATTTGTGCTCGACAGAAATCATTTAATGCGGCAATGTAGCATTTCAAGTCAATTTTTCGTAATGTGAAAATGTTTTTTTTCTTAAATTATCTTTGGAAGGTCCTTGTAGACAGTTGCGTCTACCTCTAGGAAGTGCCTCAGTAAATGTGAAAAATATGTGGATTTATCCACTTGTGTAAGTTGTATTCCAATTAGGATGAAATGTTTTCATTTTAATCTGTGAACGCTCACGAGAATAGGCTAAGCAGATTTATTGAAAGTACATCTTATTACGATAAGAAAACACAATATCATACATTCAATGCCTCAACTCACTTAACAAAAGATTTTGCAATAATTAATACTTATGATTTTCATTATGGAATATTATTTATATTAGTACCTCATTTAAATTTTGAAATGGTCTATGTTGCACAGAACACAAAGGATATTTATACTTGCTTGGTGGCATAACTAAGGTACATGTATTTTTCATTTGTAAATAATTTTTGATAGAAGTAATTAAACATTTTGTTATAGATGATAGCATGCATTAACATCGCTATTCAAAGATCTATCATATTTTTCTGCTGCATAGTGGATATACATGGATGTCTCACTCAGCATGATTCAATTCATGGAGCTACAATACAGAAATTAATGCACAGCTTGGGTACCAACATGACTTCATGAAGTAATTCTGGATTACTAAATTGATACAAATTGTTGTTTAAATAATACAGGACTGATATGGCAGGAGATTGACTTTGCCATGTCTGCCTTTTCGTGAAAGTGACAAAAAATTCAGAATGTCAAAATACACTCAAATAATCTATTTCATGCATGAATATTCGGATTTACATCAAGCTTTTCTCGACACATTGGGCACCCACCGTCCCATGGATCCATGTTCTCGTCCCATCCCATTCGCCATCCCTGTCTAAGATCTGCATTCTACTGCTGACAGATGAAAGAATGCATACTATTATCAAATCTGGACAAATTAAACATTTAAATATTTTATATTTAAAATTTTAATGTCAAATTTTTTTAAAAGTAGTCAACGCAGAAGTGACTCACAACACATTGCTTTATTGTTGCTTTAAGCAGTATGCGATTTGAAGAATTTTGATAGATTTTGTTAGGCATACTCTTAACCAAACATTGACCTATTCCTGTTGGATGTTGACCGTGACGATTGGAAACTATGTGCACATAGCTCCTGCTTGTTTGCTATCATTCATCTGCTTTGTTTTCTGTATTTCCCTTCTTCATCGCGATAGAATATTCTATTGAATCTTCTTGCACTTTATTCGTGCTTAGGCCTTCTGTGCTAGTGCAACCTACTTCCTAAATTTGTGTTAGAAAATCGGAATGGATGTAAAATATCCTGTTGTTGGCAACTCATTCCTTTGTAGCCGCCGGGACTCTAACTCCCAAGTGAAGCATCGTGTAGCCCTTTGCACCTCACAGACTCTCGACTCTCACAGATTAATGTAGCCTATTTGATCTCATATGCACTTGCCTTTATATATAAAAAGGAGTTGATTTCCATGGATGTGCTATATACTTGGCAGCATGTTGACTATAGTATGATATCATCGATCATGTCCGAAAGGGCGGTTGGAAATCATTCAGAAATAATTTTGATGTAACACTACATGTATTGTAACTTTATCAGCAATTTAGGTGGAAATAGAAAAACATTTTAATACTGTTCTAAAAAGCATACTAGCACATGCTTTTCTTTTAAGTGCAGTTGTCTTTCAGCTTTGAAAATCAAGTGTATTTAGATGAAATTATTTGTTGTATGACAAGAACATGACATGAACAAACTGATGAAAAATTTCTATTAGGGTATAAAGCTCTCAACTGAATCAAAATGAAAGTTGAAATGAATGATAATCAGTCAAATGATCGGTTTTAGGAGCTGTCCTGAAAGAATGACGGTAGGCATTAAAGGGATAAAGTGCCTAAATTTGATTCTGTAGTGGTTTTACATGTATTTTCCATTTTCTAATATTTTTGATCTTGTCTGCGAAAATGTCAGACATCAACCTGATATCATCAGAAACCTGATATCATCTGATATCGCGTGACGACAGATTTAAACAATCTATTCAAGTATTGTTTCAAAAAAGGATTTCAATACCTCTGTCAGATATGCTTTCAGACCGACAGATCTCTGACATCTAAATTACCAAACGGATGTAAAATTAACTAAATGTCACTTTCTTTATTTGCCATTCTCAATACCACAAGATGTCAAATGGAAAAGTCAACAAAATATAGACTTGTTTGTTCCTTATCCATCCCTAAATGTGTCGGATAGTAAAGAAAGCTGTGGCACAAATAAACATCAACTCAAGATTCACCGAGAACGTATATTTGAAGTACATCAGTCAGCGGGAAGAAATGGAGAAAACATGCGAAGTTCATCTCCAACTTTGCCGGAGACTAAAGAAGCAGGAAGCATGAAGCTTGATGGTAAAGTTGCAGTATTTTAACTTGTGGGCGTCAGAAGGAAGGCAAATTCCCTTATTGGTTTAAAGATAAATGGTCTATTGTATTCTTGTTGTATTGAATATCCATGAATTGGTGAAAGTACAAACATTTGCCTAATGAGCATTTCAGTGTTGATTGCACGTACTCATTACAATAACTATTGAAAAATATGTTTACCACATGAACTACATCCTCACAATCCATGCAAATCAATTATGTGATCAATTAATTCATTTATAAAGGCAGGATCCGGCGCTACTCAAAGCGGCATCCTGTAGCCTTTTCGCCTTTGTGTCCACATGAGTAGTCTATTTTCATCTAATTTGAAATGATTGATCCCAAAATATGCAGATGATGCTATATAAGCTAGACTAATCTTGATGGCAACTTTGATCAGGTGATTATTAGATGTGATTGATCATACCGGACAGTGGAGCAACTCCAATGAGTGAGTCTAAATCTTTCAAAAGGTGAGACCCTTGTGGTCTCAATATAATTTTGGCAACTCCTACTTTCATTATACTGACGGGGAACCAAAAAGAGCATAAAAGCCATGAATATTAGATGTGATTGATCATACCGGACAGTGGAGCAACTCCAATGAGGTGAGTCTAAATCTTTCAAAAGGTGAGACCCTTGTGGTCTCAATATAATTTTGATTGCAACTCCTTCTTTCATTATACTGACGGGGAACCAAAAAGAGCATAAAAGCCATGAACTAAGTTACGATATGTCAAATATGATCAACTCTTTGATGAGAAAATAAAGCGACTTACCTGCTTTGCATATTTACTAATGTCCATGAATTAATATTTTTGGCATACATCGAATGTCATGTAAGAAGTTTGCTCAATTTGTTTTGCATCCCATTAATGCCGATTATTATTGGTTGGAGGCTGGTTTGATGATTTAATGTCATTAATATTTAAGATCAGTATTGGAATCCGGCTATGGTATCTTGGAATCAGTTATTGACCGTGTCTGACCAAATCTCGAAAAATCAGCACTCAACAGACAGAATTTCTAACAAGCAATCGATTTTGCATCCTTTTCGCTGATTAAGTTTCTTCTACAACCCATAATTCAATCAAGAACTAATTAATAAATGGTGTTCAGACTCTTATATCCGGCGTTTAAAATGAAAAATCAACCCAAGTCGTGATGAATCAATTGCATGCATGGATATCTCTAATATCGAATTATTTCTCAATGACGATGATTGCTAGAACAGTGCACTATTAGAATTTTGAAAGGTGCATCAACACTGTCCCGAAGGCAGTATGGCAGTGTTGCCCAATGGCAGGGTCGCCAGAGATTTGATTGTGTTAATGGTATCCCTGATAATCAGTGCTACCGTTGATACTGTCGAGTAGAAGTCTGTTTACCTAAGTTTGCCCTTTCATGATGGGTATGCATCATCTTGTGAAATTTTCATTTTCAGCCTTATTCCCTGCAGAAGCTCGTGTTGGCTTCATAGTATATATATATATATATATATATATGTTTTAGTTCAACAAAAGAGTGAGTGGATGACTGAAATCTTTTACACGTTGCGAATTATTCATCAAACTTCTTGATAAACTTCTTTACATGCGTATAATAACCAAACGGATGATTAATAAGATTCTCATATCGCTAGTTAATATAGAGAGAATGACAGCTATTACGTTAACAACAGGAAACATCAGCACCTCTGATTCCCTGTCGTCACTCGCCTAACCCAGGAATCTAACTGAAGTCCGTTGTGTAATGTGGAGACGAGCGTCTTATTCACTAGGCCAAGCCGACTATATAAATGATTGTGACTGATCAATTTCCAGGGATTATGCAATCGATTCCACGTTAGATCTCATCTCTAGCAATTGAAGGATAAAACCTGTGAAAGACAATAAAAATTAACAAACTTTGTCAAATAAAGACAATCCTGAGAAGATAAGTAATAAGAAGTGGTGTAATTGTAGAAAGGTCACAGTGTTTGTGGAAGTAATTCATGATATTTTTATCGACAGTCTATGTTATCAATTTGCTTGGATTTCTGTGGCATCCTTCTCTTGATCATCTAAATCAAGTATGTCTGACTGTTTGATGTTTGTTTTATAATTTGAATAGTTGAACGAGAAAATATTTTCTTTGTGACTTATGAATAATGACTCGAAGAGATGTCTCGTCAAATTGTTGAAGCCTCTGCTGCAGTATGACGGGTCTGAACAAAGGATTGGAATTATGGAATTTTTCAGTACATATTGAGTGCGAACAGCTCATCCATTAATTTCCAATCATTCATTAATTTATTAAGCCGCTATCAAACAGTTGCCAAAAGAAATCAAAATTAAGAATTTGTATTTTTCATGAAGCGTCATATACAGCAGAGGAACTTTTGTTGAATAATTGATAGACTTTTCTGCATTTTTCGCTAATTATGCAATGATGTCATGGAAAACAGATTTTAATAGCATGTATCTTGTGACTGCTTCTGAAGGGAAATATTCACTTGGATTGATCTTTAATAATGATCTGAAATGAAATAAATACATAGTGGAAAATAGCATCTATTAAACAAATCACTTTCTTCAAGTTAGTTACAGATCTCCATTTTCTCAATTAAACAAATCACTTTCTTCAAGTTAGCTACAGATCTCCATTTTCTCAATCTGAAGTCTATCCTAGGTTGGGCAAAAACTTTTGTTGGTTGTGACTCGATCATTCTGTCACAATAAGTAGCAATTCAAAATTTGAATTCTACTTTTTTCTAACGAATTTATTTCTTGCGCATCTTTTGCAACTTGATGGCAGATGACATTGATAAAATGCATCTTTTGATCAGTCATTACGTAAAAGCGTAGGCCTATTAAGACAGTGTCAAGAACCTGCTTAATTTAATTGGGACAGTTTAGCGGCGCTTAACACAACTCAAATAGAGATTTTGGAAAATATATGTAAATTATATAATCGGCTGATACATAAATTCTTGCAGTCCGGCAGGGACCGAGACCGAAAATAAGACTTTCACAGGATGATGTACACCTTATGCCTACTACATCTGCACGTCCATCAACTTCTAGGTAGCTCCTCTTCTTGTCAAATAGGATCAAGGAAAAACGCATGGTAATCTAATGGGACGAAAATTGCAGCTTATAGCAAAAATTGAACTGCCGATCTTTTCTCTTCACAACTGAAAAGTACTAAGACTAGAGCCACATTTTTGGTATGGAATGTCTTCAGGTCATTTCATATCATGTTCATGAGCATTTATCGATGGAGCTTGGCACATTAAGATTTGGCAAGCCTCCTACTGTCGTCAAACAATACTATTTTGGCCGACTTTGGCCACATTGATCCACATTCACGAATACATCGCTGATCAGAATCATGATAATAAAATCACAAACACACAATAAGAAGTGACCTGAATACATGCCGAAAATTTTTGCTCTAGTCTTAGTACTTTTCAGTTGATAAGAGAAAGCATAGAAAATATCATTTTTGCCAAAAACTGCGATCTGTTTCCCATTGGATTGACAAGCGTTTTTATTTAATCTTGTTTGCCAAGAAAAGGAACCAGTTAGAACTCTGCAGATACGCAGATTCGTAGTACGCGTAGGGTGTACAGCGTTCTAAGAAAGTCTCATTTCGGCCTCGCTCCCTGCAGAAACTCATTCGGGTTCTCGGATTATCATACGCAAGCGCAAATTGTTTCAGCCGCCAAGTATTCCTTCATCTGAAAGATAATCTGATTTTAATAGGTGTAATTGATGCTTTGTTTCATGCACATATACATGTATACACGCCCCAATGTAAAATTAATTTCACGGAAATCTAGTAAAAGACTACAATAAGTTGGTTATTTGGCTACCGTCATGACGTTTTCAAGCGAAAATTCAAAGATGCTTCGTCTGCTGAATTTGGATCTACACTGTAAAGGCCTCGCCACGGAAATCGCCACTAACTCGCCACGAAACGCTGGCAACAAAAGTAAACAATATTGCGAAAAAACATTTTGTGATAGGCCTATCCTATTCTGGCCGGTAAGCCAGGATGCATTGGTAATTATGTAATATTATTGATTGATTCGAATAAGCATGTAAAAATTCTGAGTCTAATTATTGTCTAACTTCATGACATGACACGAAGCCTCTATGATATGGCGCACATCTTATGGACCACGTTTCATCGCAGGTTTTTCAACACAACTGGGCTTCTACATGGCTCACACTTAGGCTTCTACTGCATTTACAAATGCACTTCCTTATCCAAATTCAAAACACAGCGCAGCTTATCGCATCGGTATTCGACCAATCTAATCTTATAATCGTACTTCGCATCAATTTCATAACACGTTAACGAGACACAGGAAAAAGGACGGTTCTGTCGTTTATGACAATCAATTAGCCTACTCAGTTATCAATCATTAAGGAATTGTGGCAATCATGAAGTTGCTGTGCATTTTGAAAGAACTCCTGATGGAGATGATATTTTCTTTGCTGCGATTTACTATTTTCACGAACACAATTAAAGTTATTAAGATGTCTGCAAGAAAGCAAATGGCGCAATTGCAATACGGCATTCTTTTTCTATTTCTTCTCATCGAAGATTGACATACACATTTAGTCCAGCATATCCACCTCGCGATTCAATTATGTATCAAATCGTAGAAATTCGACGAATGAAATTGAGACGAATAAGATACGAGTACGAATCAGAAATTGGATATTGATCAAGACAACTGAGTTATAGATTGAGCGTCGAGTGTCTAATTAAGGTCAATTTAATAGACTTTAGGTAATTAGGACATAATAACAACAAAATCATAATCAAATATAACCCTGGAAAAGTACGTAAGAGCTTCAAAGAAAAGGAAGAACAACCTCACAACAGAGAGAATCACAACAGCGACAATGAGGTAAAAGACTACTGATAATGAATTTGGAGCTATCCTCCAACACATATCTCCTGCACACAGTGGCTAAAAGATTTGCCGGAAGAATCCACATCGTTGAATGCACAACCTGATATAACAACTACCGAAAGTGACGCATCACATAAGATAGGAACGATGGCAGGTTGGAAAGTACCAGGTCCAGATGTGGTACAATAGTGGTGGCTGAAGAGGTTGAATGCAGTACATGGAAGACTAGCAGATCAGTTCAATGACCTACTGCAGAGACCAGACACAATCCGTGGTTAGCTAGTAAAAGGAAAAGCAACGCTCATTGTTAAAGACCCGAGCAAAGGACATGCACCCGACAACTACCGATCAATCACGTGCCTGCATACGATTAGGAAAGTGATTACTGGAATGCTGGCAGACAATGTCGAAGCATGTTACTGACGCAGGTATACTTGTCCATGAACGATAGGGAGCCAGAACAAGATGCAGAGGCAGAGGTACAAAAGACACAATTAATAATTGACAAAGCATTAAGTGAAAGCAAGAGATACAGGAAGAACTTATCAATGGCCTGGATAGATTATAATAAAGCATTTGATTCAATACCTTTGATTCATGGATTCTCGAAACCATCTCAATGTACAAAATAAGCAATCAGCTACAGGAGTTAATTCGGCATTCAATGAATTTTTTGAAAACAACATTAATTCATGAAAAGAAGACCATTGGAGAAATTCCCAATCAATCAGAAATCTTCAAAAGAGATGCTTTATCACCCATTATATTCTTTGTGGCACTCAACCCATTGAGTCAAATCCTTCAAAAAGCAACATGGGTTACGCAATGAAAGCGGGTGAGAAATTGAACCATCTTCTCTACATGGATAATCTGAAGTTGTATGCCAAGACGGAAGAACAAGTAAATTCATTGATTCACGCAACAAGTACATTCAGTGATGACATCGGCATGGAATTTGACATATCGAAATGTGCAAGACTTATCATATAGCGAGGAGAAGTTAAAAAAGCAGAAGGACTTGTATTAGATATCGGAACAATAGATGATGCGGAAAAAGAAGGATGCAAGTACTTAGGGATTCTCCAACATCAAGCAAACAATGAAGAACTGGTTCGAAGCAGGTGGCGAAAGAATACTTCGAAGGAATAAGGAAAATGATGAAGTCGAAGCTATACAGATATAATAAAATCCGAGCCATCAACACACATGCGTCACCAGTAATACGATACACCGGTGGAATAATAAAGTGGAACACGACGGATATTACAGCAAAAAGCGCTACAGTCAATATCCGAGACAAATGAAAGACATTACAACAGAAAAATATGCATGGCTGGATGACTCAAGTTACGCTAAAAGCAGAGACCAAAGCATTGATCTTATCCACTGAAGATCAAGCACTGACAACAAAGGCATAAAAGAAGTACAGTACTCGTACATAATGAAGACAACAACAGATGCAAAATGCAGAAGGTGCCACGAAAAAGATGAAACTGTAGTCCACATCGTAGCAGCATGCAGTCTGTTGGCTCTCACTGAGTATACGAGCAGACATAACGGCGTTGCAAGAATATTGCATCAAAGAATATGCCAGCTGTACAGCATCAAAAATATAAAAAGAATACTGGAAACACAAACAAGCGAAAGTTACTGAAAATGAGAAAATCAAGATTGTTTAGGATTTCGGAATTCGTAAAAGAATAAGAATAAATGCAAGTAGGCCTGACATCACAATAGTAGACTAAGAAAAGAAGGAAGTGAAGTGAATAGATATCTCAATTCCAGAAGATAGAAACATTAAGAACAAAGAACAGGAGAAGATTCAAAAGTACCAAAACCTCAAAATCGAAGTGCAAAGACTATGGAAAACGAAAACTGAAGTCGTACCCATTCTCATTGGCGTACTTCGAGCACCAACTCAGGAGTTGAAAGACTACCTCCACAGACTACCGGGTAGTTATGTCATTCGCAAATTGCAGAAAGCAGCGCTTCTTGGAAGTGCGCATATCATCCGAATGCACCTCTCCTAGAGATTTGGTAAGTCTCCGAGACTAGCTATGAGAATCACCGACCATAAGTATCGGCAGTAAAAAATAGCGATAATTATTCATTTTGGAATTAAATTTGAAACTTCATAATTTGTGGAGTCTTGATGAAAGCTAAAGACACAAAGTCCATGAGTTTAAATTGTCACATTCAAAAAGGAACAAAATCTAGAACTATTTGAAATTTTAAGTGGAGTCTCCAAGACCCCAGACGTGCTTCAATGATCATTTGGCCAAGTGCCTGCATGTAGGCATCTTTCTATTTCTTCATTATTGCCTCCAATATTGAAAGACATCTTAATTGATTCACACCAGCTCAAAAGAATTGATCCAGTAAGTATGACGAAACAATCAAAATTGTTTTATAAACCTACTTTCATCTTGATATGATCAAATTGAAAAGTGGCAGCACTGTAAAAAAACGAACAAATTTTCCTGTAATCATCAGGTTATGAAATGAAATGAAATGTTCTGTGTACATATGATATTAAATTTGAAGAATCCTGGAGAATTCAATATGTTAATGTGTATTCCACCTTATTCCTTCCTTCGAATTCTTGTAGCTGGTGATTTATGACTAGTCGGCTATTTGATGAAATCTACTGGCATAATCTACGAGTCGCTTCACTTCAACGTTGCGCTATACGATTTATAAATGGTCATTCATTTCTTTCTTTACATTTCATTCTTCTTTCTCATTAAAGATGCATCTCCAATGAGTAAAGAAGACAGAGGAAAGTATCAAACATTGAAAAGTTAAGCAACGCTGCATACAAGTGCAATGATCAACCGTGAACGTTGTGCAGAAACTGATCTGCCTTGACAATTATTGTTATAGCACCTTTATTAGAAGAATACAGCAGCAGCTTCTTCCATTTCTTAAACCTAGGGACTCGTGTTTTTGTACTTCGTTTGTAGAGCAAATTATGGTAAATATACCGACATGCAGGCCAATCTTCTTGCTTATCTCTAAAAAGTATTTCAGTTTATCGTTCATTATTTGTGCAAACCTCATGGCTTCTATTCCGTCAGTGTATAAAACACTAATGGTTTTCCGGTGAGAGTTGCTTCCAAACGTTTGCATAGATAGATTTAGAAGATGATAAGAGACAAATGTTTTAACCAATTCAAAACATAAATTAATTTTTGAGATCACAATTTCTAGTTTCATTTGAGGTGTAGACTTTGATTAGATTTATTTTAGTACACATTCGTCGCCTTAAGGCAAGAATCTACAGCTATCACTCTTTTTTAGATCTAGCAACATAATATTCAATTTCAACATCACGCGTGCTGTTGAACAGTCCCGGCAATTAAAATCAAAATACTTTTAAGTTGTGATCAATGCCGGAAGAAGAAGTTACCAATTTTCAAAGTTTATCTGCACAACTACTTCAAATATCCAATTACCGCATAACTGATGACGCAGGCTTGTCAATTTGAATCTTAAAATAAGAATCAAATGAATTATTCAATAAGATAATTGTTATAGGAAGTTCTCGTGAGTAACCTGTCATCCACAGGGAACACTTTGCGCATAACTGACAGTTTAACAGCCCATAACTACCTCAGAATCGCTATTACGAACTTACCTATACTGCCGATTAAGTTTGTTGATTAGCTTCACATTTGAATGAAAAATGCGGTAACGCCTGGCTTCCTCCACCGGGTTGTAGTAGAACTTATGATTGTTGATTCTCCATATCCTGTAAATTTGAGACGTATTTTGGTTTACACACTTCAATTCCTCGGTTTAAACAAGATATTTACTCATCAATACTTCATTCGCAATCTCTATTTATCTTTCCAAGTAACATCTCCGACAAAGTCAGTCAAATTTGTTGATACTCATGACTCGGTTTACAAAATATAGAAACGCGCTTTCTTGGCAATTTTGATTAAGGAGTTTTTAAAATTATCGAGAAACTTGATTTCTATTTATTCAGCTCATCTGTTACCTCGTCATATTCGTTTTTGGAAATTTAGACTTACTTGAATGCTTGCTCAACTGATAGATGATCTTCGTTGTATTGAATGAAGCTGAAACAAGAGAATATTTCACGTGGAAAATCATAAAAGGACCGACAAAATAGTAAATTGCAATATACAAGCGATAATTTTTTTTGTCAAACTGTGTCCATAATCCAGTTCATTAGGATAATGGGAAATTATTTTCTTTTTATTTTGGAAATGTAGTTAAAACCAAAACTAAGGACTACAACTTCATAGGTTTCATCACTTTTAGATTGCTATAATATCGCATTATTTGTTCAGCTATCAGAAATGCGGTGAATTTCAGACCAGCTATCTTTTTCTTGGAAGTGCATCACCAGCCATTACTAATGCATAGAGTAGGGATATATAGGTAGAGTGTCGACTCAAAAAGGTATCTGTATCCTGTATACAGTGAATATTTTTATATGAAAAGATTCAGTTTTTTGCGAGAATTACATTCCCGTGGTCCAAAAAATTATTTGGGCAGTTTCAAAAAGTAAACATTTTGCAAATTTGAATGCTATCGACATGGAAGCCCTTCTATAAGTAGCATCAAACAAGTTGGATATCAAAAGGAATGAATATTTGCAAATAATTCTAACAAAGCGGAAATTAAGCTAATTTGCAAGGGGATATCATGAGCCGCATTATAATGGAAGTCTTCATGAAAAGTCGACATCTTATTTTGCTCTCTTGGTTGAAATTTCAAATTTTATTTCAATTTTCACCGTCATAATTTTATGATTCACTAAATTTGTTTGCTTCATTTCTTTTCATTAAATCTGAATAGTGATGTGGACCCATTTACATCTTTCAAAGTTAATTGAAATCATTGTCCTTGATTATGTTATTTTGCTCTAGCAGTGGCAGGTTGCTTATGATATGATATCGCTAAAGAAGATTCTCTTGAGGTTCATCATGAAAACAATAGCAAGTCATCGAGTTGCTTTTTTAACAAACATTACCTATCCCAAGCTGTGTGATGACACGGACGATTTGTAAAATAATATAATTTCCTTCTGCATTATACCATCATGATCAGTCAATTCCGTTGTAATGTCTTCAAAACTGCAAAACTTTGCATTTCTCACATTTGGTGACAATACCACCCGTATCCCCCACGAGTTCATTTAATAAAATCGAAGGTGTATACACATTGGGGATTTAATAAATGCGGAGCTACCGCTCTACCTAATATACTTACTCTATTTACTAATGTTTAATTCAGCTGACATTTCCAACAAAATACAGAATTTTTCTTTTTTGTGATGCAATTACTGGTAATCTAATATCAATGTTTTCTATTCATTTATATCTCTCCGCTCTAAATCCACCATGCTCAACCGGAGTGTTTTCAAATACCCAGTTCATCCCATATTTGTCATGAAAAGTAGCAATATTGATTTAATACCTGAGTAATTCAGTAATCAACATTTATTTGAGAAAGTGTACAATTTGAATGATCATCACTCTAAATCTTTCAGCTGGTCTATCTGCAAACTGCTTCAGTAGTTCGAAAACCGTGATTCGAAAGACAAGTGTAGCTTAAAGAAAAGTAGCTCCATAAGTAGCCAAGTAAGCTACAAGTAATCAAGTAGCTACAAGCAATCAAAAGCCAAGTAGCTAAATAAGCCTATCTTCTCAACGCGACTGTAATGGCAGCTGACTAGGGATTCCCAAAGCTCAGAAAATCTCTACTCGGAGATTAAGAAAAGCTGCTTTCCAGCTTATTTTAAAAGATTAAATGTCAATAAATGCGGTGGTAAAGTGAGAAAGAAATGCGGAATATTCTTTATGAAGAATTCCATGACGCAAATGATCTTAATTACTTATCGATGATTCAAGACGCCGTCTGCAACGCCTGGTCATGGGAACCATGCAGGTGCAAGTTGACATCTTCACCTTTGCAGACCGAAACTAGTACATACAGCTCTTGGTGATCAACCAAAAAATTCAAGCGATTTTTTTTACAAACCAGGACTCATAGGTATCTAGGTTTTCAGAAATTTGGCATTTGCCTCCTTGATTCAATTGAAGGTAATCGAATTATAAAAATATAATGACAGAAAAAACATTAATTCACATATGAATTCAAACAATCAATCGTCATTCACAGTTCAAAGCAAAATATTTGTCACATCTCAAAATACTATAATCAATTCTTTGTTGTCTCAGATAGGTGATTCAGTGAGTACGTTCTGAATTGAGTAGACAATATAAGGAAGTTAAACAGATTTAATGCAAATTAAATAAAACTTTGAAACATTATTCTATTCTTGTTAGGTTTTGTCGCATGCAGAGTCCCAGGAAAATATATTATGTTTTCTAATTAAATAGCATTGTAATCTTCCATGTTCAAAGTAGCAAAGCTGCATGCAATCAATTAATACCAATATATCAATGAAAGCATTTTTGTGACAATTCCCCTGAAGTTGAATTGTACTCTTACATCAGAAAGACACATACAGGGTGAGTCATAAGTAACTACAATTTTCAAATCGCTGTAGCTAAGTGAAAACTTGGCCAATATTCAAACAATTTATATTTTTGGAAACTACAGAAAAGGAATATTTTTAAAAACTCACATAATATGCTGGAAATGTCCTCCATTTTTTTCGACGAGGGCATGAAGACGAAGCTCAAAATTATCAATAACTGCTGCAATAGTCTCACTGGATATCTGCGAAATCGCGACAGTGATACGTTCTTTCAATTCCTCAAGAAGAACATCTTCTGAGGTTTTTGGCAATGGTACACTTTCACTTGTAGGTCACACCAGAGCCAGAAATCACAAGGATTCAAATCTGGTGACCTAGGGGGCCACTTTTGTGGGAAATGACGACTAATAACTCGTTCTGGACCAAATTGATTCATGAGAAATTCTTTAACCGCACTTGCAATATGCGGCGGAGCCCCATCCTGCATAAAGATACAAGAACGAAGCTTTCGACGGCGTCGCAACTCACAAATCAAGTGTTCTTTCAACATTTTCAAGTAGCCTTCACCATCAACCGATTTGTCGAAAAAATAAGGACGTGTGGTGAAGTCTTTGGCTACACCCATCCAGACAGTTACCTTTGCAGAATGCAGTGGTTTAGTAACAATTACGTTGGGATTGCTTGAGTCCCAGATAACACAATTTTTTGGATTAATGTTTCCATCGAGGTAGAAGTGACACTCGTCGCTGGATATTATATCCGGAACACGTTCCAAATCGCCGAGTATCCAGTTTGCGAATGATAGACAAGCTTCAAAGTCAGAAGATTGCAAATGCTGTTGTGTTGATAATCGGCATGGATACAGATGAAAGGAATTTCGAAGAATCATGTGAACACTTCGCTGAGGAATGGCAGTTGTATCCTCAATTCTTCTGGTAGAGGTACAACCAAGATCAGAAGATGTCAATTCCAAAGCATCAATAACATATTCACTTCGTTCCTCCTGCAGAGAGCGCCTTCCGGATTTCGGGAGATCTTGAACACTACCGGTCCTCTCAAACTTTGCCACCAAGTTAGAATCAGTTTTCACAGTAAACGGATCTTTTATCAAACGTCGTTTTTGCTTAAACATTCTGAAGCAGCTGTAAGTGCCACTGGAGTAATAGCATCTGATGATTTCAATGCGATCCGACAAGTCGATATGGGACATGTTGATAACATTCGTTATTAGTGAAGAATGAATAGCTGTCTAACGAGTGATCGACGCAGTACGCAAACGAGTTCTGATTTTCAAGGTCATTATCTTTATTCATTAGACATCGCTGCAGACGATGACGTGTTGCAGACAACGCGATACATAGAAATCGCTGCAAACAATGACGCATTGCAGACACAACGTGATGCGTAGACATCACTACTAACCTTTGCTTCTTTCGAACACTACCATAAATACAATTATCAACTTTATCTTCATGCCCTCGTCGAAAAAAATGGAGGACATTTCCAGCATATTATGTGAGTTTTTAAAAATATTCCTTTTCTGTAGTTTCCAAAAGTATAAATTGTTTGAATATTGGCCAAGTTTTCACTTAGCTACAGCGATTTGAAAATTGTAGTTACTTATGACTCACCCTGTATGTGTCTTTCTGATGTAAGAGTACAATTCAACTTCAGGGGAATTGTCACAAAAATGCTTTCATTGATATATTGGTATTAATTGATTGCATGCAGCTTTGCTACTTTGAACATGGAAGATTACAATGCTATTTAATTAGAAAACATAATATATTTTCCTGGGCTACAGTTATCATATATACTTGTCGTGCATATTTTGTCAAGAGTCTTTTAAGTGCTCAATTGATTATTGAACTGAATGAAAATGATGTGTAACTTGCAATTTACAGTAATGATTGACTGGAATCAGAAAAATACATTTACAGGATAGAAATGCACCAGATCCTAATCTATAACCTTAGATGTAATCAAGATTCGAAGAACATTCAATAAAACATTGAGAAATTCAATCGAAAGGGTCCAACGGACTTTACTCGGTGTGATGCACTTATTGGGGGCAACCCTGAGAAGACCACCTTCGAATACTGGGCATTCCAACGCTCCAACTTCGCCGCCGTGTTTTTGACTTAATAGCCGTGTTCAGATTTTTTCATTCCTTTACCCCATGTGATCCAGCGAAGTTCTTGAACCCTGTGACTCCAAGGGCTCATGGCCATGACTTCAAAATCTTCAAAAACCATTTAAGGGTTCAAGTTCGTGAATATTTTTCCCCTGTGTTGTCATTGACGGTTGGAATTCCCTGCCCCTTGACATTGTGAACTTTACATCCCAATCGAGCTTCAAGAAGAACTTGTGCAATTTACTATTTTGAAAAAGGATCTTCGTTACTTTCCAAGTAGTATATATGATCAGTAGTATAGGGTATAGGATTCGGCGCATCGCTTCGCTCAGCACCGAATCCCACACCTAGGTAGATACAAAAAATAAAAAAAAATACAAAAAAATAGGGTCCTCCTGAAATTTATAAAAAAACAGCTAAAATAGATACAAAAAATAAAAAAAAATACAAAATAGGAAAGTACCTCTAAAATCACTAATTTACGGGCTAAAATAGATGCGAAAATAGGAAAGCACCTTAAAGTATGACCCATGAACAAAAATATTCATTTAAAAATGGAAGATGTAAAAACAAAAGAACCATCAGCCCCCTTATATCCTTCATTATCATATGACATAAAACCTTCGGTTCCCAATGATAGAGTCAGGTACATGAAAGATAAGGAAGCCCAATTATTACTTAAACTAGAACATTATAATAAATTAAGAAAAAGATGGACGATAGCTAAGAATGTGACACAAGGCGTTGGTGTATGTTTAACAATTTCTTTAGGCGCTCTCACTATTGTCATTTCGTCTGGCGTTCTTACAATTCCTGTTGTCGCTACTGCTTTGTGATACAATTAGATTTTAGTTGCCAGCGCACTCACATGACGACAAAACAATTGCAAACTGTCATCAGGTTGAAGATCGTTATGGCAACGGTGGCAAAGTCGCTACTAAAAGTTCATTTCTCTCTCGTCTGTCATTGTATCGTGTACGCTAGAAAGCAAAGTTCTCATTTGCAATGACCTCCGCCAGCAAACTAGAGAGAGAATTTTGTTGCTTCGTGGATCAAGTTGTGCCTCTTATTTCACCAGACCATCTTGATTTCTTCAAAACGATATCAGCAAATTAAAGTGTTTGAAATAATCCGAGATTCATTCAAGGATGTTGACAGCAGCAATTTACCTGTATTTCTCGAGAAAAAGGATATTATAAGTACATCATCGTGCATATCTTCATTGAATAAACTCATTGGTTTTGAGAAAATTACACATCGGAATCTTCTACGCTGCTATGTTTTACAAGGAGAAGTGCTTCAGCGACTGAAGTTATTGTCTAAAATGAATTATACAAAATTCGTGAAAGAGTTAAATGAGACCCACAAAATAAAGTTTTCACGCTCATATGTGACATTACTGATCAAATTATTCAAATTATCAAAGAACTATCCAAACTTAGCCAATTCTTCTCTATCAATTTACTTTGTGATGAAGCATTTTACATATCTGGAAGATTTCATTGATCGTGAAAAAGAGGAGGAACAGCAAAGAATAGCAGAATCCATATTTGATTCACCCAATGTGCAACAAACTGAACAACAACTTGTGCAGCATACTGGCCTCACGCAGGAATTAGAGGACTTGTAAACGTTGGACTCTACTTTATAAGTAACAAGTAGTAACATTTATTGCTACTTATTTGCGTGGTGATTGAAAAGTGACAATGCCATTTTCAAATTGGATTTCTGTTTTCATCTTAATGTTGGACTCTACTTTATAAGTAACAAGTAGTAACATTTATTGCTACTTATTTGCGTGGTGATTGAAAAGTGACAATGCCATTTTCAAATTGGATTTCTGTTTTCATCTTAATGTTGGACTCTACTTTATAAGTAACAAGTAGTAACATTTATTGCTACTTATTTGCGTGGTGATTGAAAAGTGACAATGCCATTTTCAAATTGGATTTCTGTTTTCATATAAATGTTGGACTCTACTTCATAAGTAACAAGTAGTAACATTTATTGCTACTTATTTGCGTGGTGATTGAAAAATGACATTTTCAAATTGGATTTTTGTTTCATTTAAAATGACTGACCTGATCGAGTTTTTTAAATTATATGGAACAGACACAACAACGAATTTCGACCTAAAGAAAATCGCACATCAATTGGGAATAAAGAATTTTTATGTCCTAATGAGAGACGAATTACAATTGATCAAAAATAAGCCAACTGTAAATTTCATAACGAATCTTCACACTTCAGACCAAAACGGCGTACATTGGTCAGCAGGCGTTAAAAATCATCAGCAGAACTATTATTTTGATTCATACGGTTTGCCCCCTACAAATGAAGTAAGAGAAATACTTGGAAATGGTATTTATAATACATTTCAAATTCAAAAACCAGGAACTACCTATTGTGGTCAATTATGTTTATACGTTTTGTACAAATTACAAAAAGGAGTACCATTTCTAGATATAATGTTAGAGTTAAACGATAAAGGTTAAACGATAAAGGTTAAACGATAAAGGTTAAAGCTCGGTTTTCTGTAATTCGTTTTCATAGAATCTACCTTTGATATCTTCATCATCTAAATCTTTAATTTCATAAGTAATCGGATGAGTTTGATTTATTTTACAAATTTCAAATATCTCTTTCGTCCAGTATCCGACGAAGCCCTTTTCAAATTTGTTCTTATATTTAAATATTCGTACCCTATCCCCAATTTTAAATTTCGGCTTACGTTTCTGTAAATTCGGATTACTCTCATTCGAATAATTATTTTCGAATATTTTCTTTCGTATTAAATCAGGGTCGTTAGAAGCATTTTTTGGAGTTTCTTCAATACCTGAATGAATCTTATTGTTATACTCTTCTACAACTCCTGGTAATATCTTCAACCATTTCTGATTTCCTTGCTCAGTAAATTTCTTAAAGATCTTACCTTTTAGCGTTCTATTAAAGCGCTCTATTACTACAGCCTTTCCTGCATTTTCAGTGGAATAAACAGTTTCAAATAGTGGCTTTACATTTCGGTTATAAAATTCCGACCCTTTATCAACGAATAGCTTTTTTGGCTTTCTAAAACTTTCTTTAAAGATTTCTTCAAACGCATATTTAACTGACAGACCACTTTTGTTTTTTAAAGGCTTTACCCAAGCGTATCGTGTATATAAATCTATAACGGTCAATGCGTACTTAAACCCTCTTTCATTAGGCATATTAATTAGATCTGCACTCCAAATATCATCTTTATTAAATACTTTTACCTTCAATAGATATTTCGGCTTTCTATATTCCCTATGAATTTCGGACGCGTAGCGGCTTGGGTCATTCGACATTTCGGACGCGTAGGTTCGAGCGTTGCTCTCAGACAGCTTTGCTGTCGTTTCATTCAACGAAGTTGACGGAACTAAAGTTTTATCTATCCCCTGGCCAAAAAGCATTTTTGCTTGTAAAGCTTTCTTAACAAACATTCTTTCAATTTTTTCTCTAAATGTAGGATTTTGAATACTATCTAATTCTTGTATCATTTTCTTATCTGCTTCATGTCGAGAACTTAGGTCATGATTTCGATAAGCTAAATCATGTTTATAAGCGGCGGCGTCTACTCTATTTATTGGTTTACTATTTTCTCTAGGTGTGTTATCATCGTTTAATCTTAAATCTAATCTTGTGCCGGGACCAGTAAAATTATGCCCAGGTAGATGTTTCTCTTTCGAATATTTACTCCAAATAAAGCCAGGAAAGTTTTCTAATGCTTTTTGTATATCACCTCCGGTGTGGTGTGGAACTTTGTTATTGTCACCTTTTAAGAGATAATCCGTTAGATCTAGATTTGAAATCCTTAAGTTATTCAAATTCATTTTTAAAGATTAAATCTTATCGCACCATACTAGGATTTAGATATATGCCAGATCCGTCTTTTGTTTCTTTTATTTGAATCAAATCATCAATATTGTGTAGGACATTTTTAAGAACTCGTTTCCCTTCATCAACTAAATTTAATTTGCTAATGAAATTATCTACTATTCCGTCACCTCTAGCAGCTTTCTCTAACTCCCTATTATGACGTTTTTGCTCTTCTAATGCTGCCTTCTCTGCTTTATTTTTATTTACTGCCTGGACAATACCAGCTGTCCCACCTGCAACACTTCCTGCTGCTGCTATACCACCTATGATTAGCGGAATTAATGGGAGAATTCCGCCATTCTTTTCTTCTTGTAATTTGATATTCTCTATCATTGGTTTACTTATGTAATACTTCCTTTTGTTAATTGTAATAGTTTTAGGGGTATTTTTGTCAATGATGTTACGTAGTTTTAATTCAACCGTTTTATTATTCACTTGCGCCATTTTTTAATAAAAAAATTATAGTCTTGGGTTTTACTAACCGATCGGAGCGAAGCTCCTCTGGCTTTAGCCTATCGACGAAGTCTTGGGTTTTTCTAACCAATCGGAGCGAAGCTCCTCTGGCTTTAGCCGATCGGACCAAAGGTCCTCAGGTTACTAACCTATCCTAACCATCTTTCCATTAATAATTTCAATAGAATATTCGGTGTCTTCTAGCAATAAACCATAAGCCATCAATGATGTTGTGGAATTTGCCTTTTCAATATTAATTGTCACATCACAACCGGTCTTGATAATATCTTCAGATTGTGCACTTAAATCAAAACAGAAAACAGGATATAAATTCTTCCAATCTACAGGATTTAATTGTGCTTCTACTCCAAATTCTCGGCACAAATTTCTATAAGCATCATATCCTTCCATGAATTGATTATTTGTGTTATCAAATCTCAATGGATCAATAGGATAACGTGTTTGATTTAATGAAATTTGTAAACTTCGAATTGAATTAATATGGAAAAGATTATTGTTCTTATCAAAACTAGGCGTTTCATTCTTTTGAAAAGTGAGCAAAAAATATCTTGGAGTATTTGATGTCCTTGTGAAATGCCAGTTAAATCTTTGTTCGGTAAACGTGACAGAGCTCGCGGTACGCTTCATAAAACTTACTGGAATTGGTTTGCCCGTATTTAATCGTTTCGTAATAGTTGTTTCAACCTCTAAACTAGGAGTAATGTGCTTAATCCACCATTCAAGTCTATCAATTTTTAGGTATGCTTTCTTCCCAGCCTTTCCATAAAATATTGATTCATTATTTACAGTGCGATGAACTATGAGTTTGAATTTTAAGTGATATGATATTTTAGTGTAATCTAAATACCCGAATAATGGAGACAATGACCAATTAACAGTTTGTTTACTTTTATTATTAAAATTGCGTCTTTTCTGGTATGAGCTATTTTGTGTACTGTTTAACTGTTTCACTATGTTTTCTACATCTTTCGCAATTCCTGCTGAATCTGTTCCAGTGTGAGTTAAATCATCTTTAAGTATGCCGGTATGGTTATCAGGTAACCATCCTTCGATTTCATGCATTTTAGTATTTTCACCTATTGTTACAAATCGAAGCATTGAATCAATAATGCCAGGTGAATCACTTATGGTTTCTATATTTTGTGTTGCAACATCTAAACGCATTTGTGTGAATAATCTTGGGAAGAAATTGTTTTCTAATGTAATATTATCCGTAGCCGGTAATGGTGTTGTAAAATCAGCATCAGAATAGAGAGAATATTCACAGTGTAAAAATGAATCGGGTAAATATAAATAACTTTGTTGATTGTCAACTTCAAAAATTAAATCGCCTCCTGTATTCACTCTACTGGAAGAACCGGGGTTCATAGCAATTCTTATATAGTCATTCTTTTTTTGATTGTAATTAACGAACGGGGGATCGTCTAATCTAAATTTGCTTTCAATCAGAGTTGCCATTATATTTTTTTATTAGAAAAAATCAGTTTGCTACTCGGCTAAAGCCTCTGACCAAGGTTCTACTAGAATTTTGCTAATCCATTTCCTCTCATTTCTTCAATTGTTTTTTCATCATGTTTACTTTCCATCTTCGCTAATTTAGCAATTTTGTTTTTTGTTTCCTCTGAGAGCTTTTTGTCTTTTTGCATTTCTTTTGCGTCATTTCTAAGTTTGCGAATAGCTTCTAGTTGCTTTAATTCGTTTTGTGACTTAACAGCATTCGATATTGCACTAGCTGTACTACCTATAGCAGCTGCTCCTTTAGCAGCAGATGAAATCAAATCTTTATTATTTTTAATCAAGTTAACGATACTTCCGATACCAGAAAAGATGCCAGCTCCTTCTGTTTGGACGGCACCTGCAGTGCCTAGGAACTTTGTTCCAACAGTTTCTACACTATCATAATGGTACACAGGATTCATACGTGGTTCATGAGCAATTTTATTATTTGAAGCAAAATGCTTAAGATTGTGTTTATAAATTATAGGCATTTTTTTAAGCTTAAATTTGACTTTGGACCTTTGGTCTGATCGGCTAAAGCCTCTGAACAAGGTTCGATTAAGATTTACGTTTGTGAATGGACAACAACTTCGCGGTAACTTTATTAATTGCCTGTTGCACTTTATCTATTGCGTCAAGCAGCGTGTGATGTACTTTAATTTCTTTTTCATTTACTTCTATTTTTTTCTCACTTTTCTTTACTTCTGTTTTAAGAGCGGCCAATTGAACTTTAATATTATCGAAATTCGTTTTAAGGGTCTTCAAGTCACTAATCTTTTGTTTAAGTCCTTTAACTTCATTTATCATTCTGTTCATTTGCTTTACTTGTTGTGTGATGCGGCTACTTAATTCATCAACACTTTTTTGGAATGTGGATTGCAGCTGTTGTAAGCGCTGTAATAATTTCCGATTCTTTTCGCTTACTTTTTCTAACTCTTCTTTCAGTTGTATATTTTGTTTTGTATTCTTTGCAATGGCAGACTTTAAATTTAGTGATAACAGGATCACAAGTTTTGAATGTTCTGTTATTTTTTTATGAAGTTTTACTATATCTGCTTCTAGATTTCCATGTTTGCTACTTAGGTCTGTTAGCTTTTCTTGCAGTCTTTCATCATTCTGCTTTAGAAGCTTGGTTTCTTTCGTTAGTGGAGAGAGCAGTGACACAATTCTATCGAACTGTTTATCAACATATTCTTTATTTGCTAACTCAGTACTTTGTTGTGGAAGAATAGAAAGATGTAACGGACCTGTTAAAATGTCTCCAGTTTTCATGATATAGTTGTCTAGTTCTATTTCTGATTCTTGATTATTCGGTGTGTAAGCACACCCGCCAACATTTGTTAACATCATTTTTTTTTATTTAAAAATATGTTATCCAACAATTCATCATTAAATAAACATATGAGAACATGTAGTGATTGTGGAAAAAGTGTAACATCTAAGAACTTTATGCGTCACCAAAAAACATGTCAATCACCATCACAACCAAAAGTAAAAGATAGACAATGTTCGAATTGTAATAAGTTTTTTACTAGTCAAGGTTTCTTGAATCATTCTAATTCATGTGCTATTAGGACACGAAAATGCACTAATTGTCAAATAGTTAAGCTCAAAACAGAATTTTATGATAGTAAATACCGATGTAAAGAATGTTTAAAAACACAAGTGAGATGTAACAAGTGCAATAAAGTTCTGTTGGAGAGAAACTTCTCACGACATGCAGCAATTTGTGTAATTTGATTAATTTTATATCCGTAGTAGTCCGATGCTCAGTTGAGCCTCCGTAATAGTCCGGTGCTCTTTTGAGTGTTTTACCTTCATTTGAGCCCCGGACTCAATAGTCCGTACTAGTCCGGAAGTCCTACAGAGGTTAAACACTCAAGTGAGCACCGGACTATTACAGTTGCTCAACTGAGTGTCGGACTAGTTGAGAGAGTTTTAGACAAATTTTCATATAAAAAATTAAAAAAATGAATTATGAAAAATTGTATTCCGAAATTCCCAATCGGCCTCCCACGATCGTCAATCAACGTGAACAAAATAATGATTCGCAATCTTTATTTTCAGAAAATTCAGATCTAGGAAGACTCTTTGGGTTTCTGAAATTTCATTGTTTGAAAATTATTGTTATATGTGTTCTTATCTATCTTATTTATTATTTTATAAATTGGTTAGGCTTCTTACAAACACCAGAACAAACGAAAATTACATTTTATAAAAATCAAACCAAAAACTTTAAAGGTTGGAGAGAAGTTAGTCATAACGACGAGAAACCTAAAGGACGTGCTGCACAAGAGAACTTACATTTTATAATATATGGCAAAACAGCGAGTGGAAAGACTACGTTTCTTAGAAAGTATATAAAACAACATTATCCTCAAGAAACAAATGTACATGTGTTTTGTCTACAGAGAGATGAATGGCAAGGATATTCAAATGTTTACGGTGAAAAAGATTTATGTGTGTTAGAAGATATGAGTACTTTTGCTGGGAAATACACGCAAAAGTCTTTACTAGTGTTAGATGATGTAGCTAGTTTAGTAAAGCAAAAGAACATATCAGAAATATTTACAAAAGGTCGTCACCATCATATACAAATTGTAGTATTAGCTCATAAAGCCTGTGACGTGGATAATAAGATTAGAGAAAATGTGGAAACCTTTTATACAACTACTCAAAATAATGCAGCATTCTTTGAGGATATCAAGAAAAATTATAAACTAACTTTACCCTTAGCTAAATATGTACATGTTAAGTACGGTATAATACGGGTTGATACTATTTTGAATCAAATGCAAGTGTATGATAGCGATCTAAATATACTATTGGATACTGAGCATGATTTTTATAGTAATGCAACAGATTTTGACATTAGTCTCTACGCAAGTGCTAAGAACTTGTCGCCGCATAATATAGAAGAAATAACAATTTTTCTAGAAAACGAATCACTTGAACCACTAACAATCATACCCGAAACATTTTATTTCTATTTCGATCATTATCTGAATAATGTGTTAAAAATTAAAACCCCTGAACGATTAGAGAATAGAGATGCACTAGCCGTTATTAGAACAGGCATTAATGATTTTCGTGACGTACTAAAAAATGTACATCCTCTAGTCAATGATGCTAAAAGTACATTGAGTGACATAAAACCAATATTAAATGAGTTTAATAATATGTAAATTTTTTTCTTTTTAAAATATGGAGTATAAAATAGAACACGTGCCAGTTTTAAAAGATTATCGTCATCCTACAAACCCTGTAAATTCAAAACAATCAGTTAAAAGTCAATATCATCGAAAATATATGCAATTCGTGCAAGATTATAAAATAAAACATGGTATAAGAAGTTACGCTAAAACAAAAGACTTTCCACTGTGTCTACGAAGTTTCAGAGTATTCTTAGCGTATAATAATTTATGGTGGTTGGTTAATAAAGAGCGATTAACAGTTTACGATTTGGAAACATTACATCAACTAAATATTCCTGTGTATATGTAATTAAAAACATAATTTTTTCTTTTAAAAATATGAATTGTAAAATGAGTAACAAATCAACGCATACGCTTGACGAGTTAATAAAGAAACAAATTGAGGAGTTTGATGAACAAATTAAACATAGTAAACGTCGTAAACGCAATCGTGGTAAACGTAGTAAAAAACAGAAACATATTAGGCGTAGTATTAGACGTAATACTAAAAAACAGAAGCGTAGAACAAAGGAAACATCAACCACACCAATTCCCGACATATTCTCTGATGATGATGATAGACTTGGTGATGATCTATTGAATCTGTTTAATCCGAACGCTATCACATATGAAAATGAACTTTTTACTAATGTAGTAAATGATATACGTAACCTTTTACGCAATGGGAAAGTTTTAAATTTATTGGGTGTAATAAAAAAAGAAGATGGAAGCACAATAGAAAACTTTTACGCTACGTTTTATAATAAAAATTCATTTGAAACATGGTTTCTTAATCTAGAAGAGAAATCCGATGCTAGTGAATGGATTTTTACAGGTAGTATCAAATACGAAGATTTTGGTATGAAACTCGTGCAAAGATCACATAGAGGCGCTGGTATTAATATGAAATATAGAATCAAAGAATACATCGGGCAATATTGTTACATTCCTTCTGAAGATTTCTGCTTTATAAAATGTTACATCACCTTACGTGGGTTCAATCAAGAACAAGCTAACATTATGTTTGAGATGTTTAATGACTTTTTATATAGAGAGAAAGCTACATCTAGAACAGGAGTAATGGCAAACTGTAAATTTTCCCAATTCAATAAATACTTTGGAGAATGTGTACAGTATTATAGTACTACTAATCGTCATTTAAATCCCAGAGGTATTACAACGACTCACAATTATGTTTATTACAATTATTTTCACGAAGGTTCATCAATAGGTCATTATTGTTTAATCAATAAATTCCATAAAGCAGAAGCTATTAGAGAAATTGAAAATAATTTCAAACCAATATATAAAACTGTCACTGATGAAAATCTAACAACACTTCCGTATAAGACCATAACAAAGAAACCAATTGACTATGGTTCAACATATATATGGGATCTCGAAACTTATCCAGATCCTCGTTGTGCAACAGCTCATCCTATTCCTTATGCTTTAGGTACTATCAATTTCAATAAATTCATGTGTTGCTTACCGAAGCAAAGATTGGAAGAAATAGACGCACGATTGTTACGCGATATGATTAAAATAAAAAAGAGTCAAGATCCAGCGGAAATTAAAGAACTTAAGAAACAGGTAAGTGAATATAATAACTTAACTGAGCAAGAACTTAACAAACTTCAACGTTGGGTGAAAATCTTTATTAGGAAACATAATGAATGTCCGATCGGGGGAAACCCAGAGGACGTATGTCCGATACATCAATTTTTCAAAAACCTTGGATCTTTTAATCATTCGAAAGTAACTTTAATAGCACATAATTCATCAGGATTCGATGCATATTTTCCACTCAAATCTAATTTTAAATTAACTAAACCACCGCTTAAAACATCAAGAGGAATACTCACTGCTTCTTTACAAAATCCTTATACAACTGAAAGTGTTAGTAAGTATATCCAACGTTCCTCTAGATCTAAGCAACTAGGTGACTCTACAAAACGTAACATAAAACCAAGCAAACCTTTACAAACTATTGTAATGAAATGTAGCTATCAACACGTGAAAACAAGTCTTTCCAAATGGTGCGAGAATTTTAAAACCCCTAGCAATATGTGCAAATTAAATTATGAAATTGGTGAAATTACACATGACAATTATCTAGAAAAAGAACATGAGTGGAAACCGTATTTAATTAACGATGTTCTTTCATTAGCATTTTGTATCTACAAGTATAATAATGTTATGAAAGAATTAGTTGGTGAAGATATAACTACTAATTTAACATCCTCCGCTTTAACATTTAACGGTTGGATGAAGAGTGTACAAGAAGACAACATAAATATTCATTCGCATACTGATTTATGGACTAGGAACTATGTTAGAAAATCTGTTAAAGGTGGAAGAGTGTCAGCAAATATAAGACATTACGAATCTCCATTTTGTAACATCTTGATACCAATATTACAACGATATTTTCCTGAGCGCTACGCTGAGGAGGTTTTGCTCCCTGGTCATAATAATAATAATTTAATAGATTTAATGAAGCAGTATAATCAGTTGCAAGACAAGAATGCTCTCTGTAAAGAAATTAAACATAAACTACTCGACCAACGAAATGAATTCTTAATGGCTTTTGATGCAACATCTTTATATCCATCAGCTATGTATGACGAACATTCAGAATACCCTAAAGCTGAATCGGCTAGAAAATTTAGACAAGAAGAAGAACAAGCAGTATTATATCAATTTAACACTCAATCATTTCGTCCTAAAACTGGAATATTCACAGTTGTGTTTCATTATCCTGATGAGATGTTTTTTCAACCAGTTCCTGCGAAAGATAAGGTAAAGAATGAAAACAATTGTAACCAAGAAATAATAAGGTTTAGGAATGGAACGTGTTATGATGTATTAACTTCTGTAGACATACAGGAAATTGTTAGATGTGGCGGGAAAATATTATCTATTACAGATGGTATAATTTATGAAGAAAATTATCACATTTCACCATTTCGCAAATACATTGAAAAGCTCTTCAATTTAAGAAAAAAATATAAAATAGAAGGAAACACTGTAGGCGATGAGTTAATTAAATTATTAATGAATTCACTATATGGAAAAACCGTACAAAAAGACATAACCACTAAATATCATTTATGGAATGAGAATACATTGAGAAAAAATTTCACTCAAGAAGTAAAAGATTTTGAAAAAGTAAATGATGAACAATTCTTAGTGAAAGTAGAAATGGAAGACGATGAATTTCTTAAAGCTAATATTACAGACACTGAAAAGACGGCCAAAGGCCTGAGCAGCTACGCTACGACGACCAACGGTCTGAGCAGCTACGCTACGACGACCAACGGTCTGAGCAGCTACGCTGCGACATCATTCATGCCATCACATTTAGGTTCTTTTATTCTTGCTCACTCTAGACGAATCATGAACAACTTTATTTTAGAAATTAATGGTTTTAAAGAAAAACACATACATTACACAGATACCGATAGTATATATATTTCCAATGAGCTCTTCAATAAATTAGATGCTGCTGAATATGTTGGTGGGGAATTGTGTCAAGGGAAAAATGATTATGGAAATGGTGGAATTATTTTTGCAATGTTTATTGCACCTAAAGTAAAATATTGTATTACTGTAGATGAACAAGGGAGACTTAGTGAAAAGAAAACATTTAAGGGTTATACAAAAACTAAAGTAAAAGTAGAAGATTTTCTAAAATTATACCATGGGGAAACATTGACAACAATTGTTAATAAACCATGGAAAAGATCTTTAGAAACTGGTATTAGTATTCCTGATAAAAATAATAACACTGAAGAAAAAAGATTCACTGGTAAAATAAATATTCTTAAACGTCAAGCACCTAATGCAAATGGTATTATGCTCCCCTATAGCGGAGAAGATGTACAAGACGAAATATTTCAACGAATAAAAAAAGAATGTAATATAATTGAATACAATGATAGTGAAGACTGGGAAGAGGAATTATAATACACTAGTCAGTGAACAAATGTTCTATTCAGAGTTTTACTCTGCGAACAAATGTTCTATAGACTTTCAGTCGGGGCAAAGCCCCTCGAGGCGAAGCCTAGTCAGCGAACAATTGTTCGATAACTCTATCATGTACTTTTTTATCAATATTGACTGTGATAAAACCATAGTCGTTTGCCCAAGCATTGTTACACGATTGTTTAAATTCATCTTTATCTCTTATACATAAGTCTCTTAACAAATCACTTAGGTTTCTTTGGTTGATTTCGAAAAGCATAAAAATATTAGCATTCTTTCTAATAACACTTCCATCTAATGAATACATACTTTGTGTCAAATAAAAAACACTACAGTTATTATGTCTACCTCTTGTAAAATAATTTCTCTGAACTGCCTGATTTCTGTCATTAACACAATCATCAAACACCACACAATGTTTTTTCGTTTTATTTAGTTTACTAGGATCTTGCATATTGCCACTATCATCTATTAATTGTATCGTTATGTGTTTATTTTTATTGGGTTCTACTAGTTGTTTATTTTTCGCTGCTTCTTCACACCAGGAACTTATTTCTTCTTCATACTCCGATTTTTCATATTCTTCAAACAGTGAAGCTATAGCTGATTTTGTAAGATTATTTTCAAAACCATGTTTCAAAAATTGATAAATAGGTTGTTCTGCTGTTGTTGTATAAATGATAAGATTGTTATAATCCAAAAATTTGGGTGTCGTGAGAATTTTAAATAATAGATATGTTTTTCCACAACCTGATCTTCCACAAATAACTGATAAAACTTTATTTGACAAGTTATGATGATGATTGAATTTCACTTTCTTGTTTAGTGGATATTTTTCACAACTGCTTTCACTCATTTTTTAAGTCAATATTTTTTAATCATACCTCCCGAACCAAAAGATCTATCATAATTTCTTCGCCTCCAAAATTTATTTCCTTTCCTTTCTCATCTGTTATTCTAATTGTAATTGAATTAATTGTTTTTCTTGTAACAGGGAAATATATTAATGATTTTGGGATTACATTCAAACTGTAACCAATCGGAACTGTAAATGCTGGATAACTGAAGATATTATTTGACAGCTTTCCATTAACATAACCACCTTCTATAATATCACATTGAACGTTGATTGAATTTATTTCAGTTACTTTAGGTATATTTTCACTTATATGAAAACCTTGTGTATAGAGTTGCTTTTTAAATCCTAAGAGTCTTGATAAAGATTTGTCAATATTAAAATCAACTTGATGATCTTCATCTAAAGTAAGAGAAAATTTATTTACTGCTGGTTCAACTGCGAAATGTAATTGTTTCTTGTCTTTAAATTGAATGCCTAAATGTCTTTTTATTTCATTGGAAATCGATTCAACTTCATAAGATCCAGGAAGAAAAGTTAATTCTTTCCAAGTTTTACCTTGATCATTAGAATATTTAAATCGGTCATTTACATCTTTGATAATATTTTGTATAGTGTTAAATGTTGAAAAACTAGTTAGTGCTACTTCATAATGTTTGTCTTGTTCTAAGTGAATAATAGGATCTAAATGACAGGTATGGGATGAAATAGTTGTTATAAATTTTAATGTCGTACTAAATTTTGATGAGGTTAAAATCTCGGTTAAATTTTCTAAATGCTTATTAATTTTTTCTAGTTCTGCCGAAGACATTTTTTTAACTAAATTTATGTCCTTCTAGTGCTAAGGAACATAATATAATTAGAGTAGTATTTGTAGACTTCTTCATTTATAACGGCGTTTTTGAATAATTTGTCTAAGATTGCATACATTTCGTTAAAACTGGAGTTATGCCCTTCGTTTGCTGCAGCGAATAAAATATCAAATCTCTTTATTAATTCTTGTGGATCGTCTGATAAAAATACAACAGGTGTTGAATAACCAGTCGCTGTTGGAACACTGGTTGATGTTGATAATAAGTGTTCTAATTGTTTATAACGCTTAAGATGTTTCCCACTTCCAACCTTATCTAGCATAGTTTTGTATTTCAGTAGATCATCAGTATGATAGTTATCTAAATCCGCTCCTCTTAATAAATCCACGAAATTTCTGTCTAAACTGAAAGCTGTTTTGTCTGGTGCAAAAATTAAACTTTCTTTAGGATTTATAGATAATTCTTTTCCACCTAAGGAAAATCTAATAGATGACTTTCCATCTCTAAATGAAGTAGAATGTTCAAAGAGCATAGATTTGGGTAATTTCTTTTCTATGTTTGCTTCTAACAAACCATAATCATCCATGATGGTTTTCTGCACTGGATCCGCTATATCAATTCGTTTATCATGAACTATAAGTTCTTTCTTAATATCAGATTTAATTTGGTCAACTAATTGGATTTTGTCTTTCATCTCAGATTGAACACCAGCTTGTAGCATTCGATATTGTCTATGTTTTTTCTTCATAATATTTTTCTGTTTTATTAATTCTTCTAGTTGTTTTATTTTTGTCTCATTGCTCTGCATTATTTTATAAGATAATATTTGAATTTTGTGGTAGCATAGAGACACAGCAAAAACATTTTACTGAACAACTTATTTTTGTTCTATGGAACTTTGTTCTAACGTTTTTAATAAAGTTCTTATTTCTTCTAAAAAAGCTTCATTGTTTACTTTGTCTTGAGGTTTAACAGGAATTTTAGTTGCTTCTCTAGCTATTTGGTCAAATTTTTCAATCTCATCTAACGTAATAACATTGTCATCACACACTCTCTGGAAGTAGTAATGTAGTTTATCATATACTTCTTTGACATGTGCATGTTTCTTAGTTAAGGATTTTCGTTTCTTAGTCATTAAAGATTTATCTATCACTGTTGCAAGTGACGTTGTGAAGACACCTGTGCCTGTTAAAGCAGTAGCGACAACAGGAATTGTAAGAACGCCAGACGAAATGACAATAGTGAGAGCGCCTAAAGAAATTGTTAAACATACACCAACGCCTTGTGTCACATTCTTAGCTATCGTCCATCTTTTTCTTAATTTATTATAATGTTCTAGTTTAAGTAATAATTGGGCTTCCTTATCTTTCATGTACCTGACTCTATCATTGGGAACCGAAGGTTTTATGTCATATGATAATGAAGGATATAAGGGGGCTGATGGTTCTTTTGTTTTTACATCTTCCATTTTTAAATGAATATTTTTGTTCATGGGTCATACTTTAAGGTGCTTTCCTATTTTCGCATCTATTTTAGCCCGTAAATTAGTGATTTTAGAGGTACTTTCCTATTTTGTATTTTTTTTTATTTTTTGTATCTATTTTAGCTGTTTTTTTATAAATTTCAGGAGGACCCTATTTTTTTGTATTTTTTTTTATTTTTTGTATCTACCTAGGTGTGGGATTCGGTGCTGAGCGAAGCGATGCGCCGAATCCTATACCCTATACTACTATGATCATCAATGAATTTGTCGACTTTACTTTGTACACCTACATGTTGCTAACTTGGTTTTCCTTGGTGCTTTATGCACTTATGGTTGTAATAAGCTAATACTAATTTTTATCTCTCGATGCATTATTTGCTTCATGTGATTTAGAAAAAAAGCTAAATTGCATTGAAACGAAATGATTTATAACTCCAATTTCAAATATCGATGTCGAACATCTAATTCATTGAAAAATCATCTTTTCTCCAAAATAGGTCAACTGAATAGTGATGTTAGCAACTTACAGCTTGATACACTCCAGAAATTTAAAAAATGCAAAATTCTTTTACTGGAATTTCATTTGAATTAAAATATCATTCCATAAATTAGTTTTATGGATAAAATAGACTTAATACAGTATATGTAGGCTATTAAATGTATAGACTAAATTCATAGCTAGGCTTGTCTTCTCCCGCAGTGCTCTGTCCGTTGTGTCATACATCAAGCAATCATTAATGGATGTAACCATGGATGACCAATTAAAATTACAATTTCAGGTATTACTGAACTTCACAATTTCAGTGGATTGACCAAGCGCAGTAAGCAAATGATTACTAAAGGCAGTTTGGAATTCTTTGGAAAGTCAATTTATGCATTTCGGCATCGCTATATGCAGAGATGTCTGATGCCGAAAAATTAGGATGTAGATGTTTTGATAAACCACTACTTGCAAAGAATAACATGCTCATGAAGTCACGTGTTATTTTTACATATGAATTTCATGAGAACATCAGTTGCTATAAATGGAACTTAGCCAGAAAGTCAATAAATTTGTATTTCCAAAATTTTAGAAAAAATGACATGCAAACAAAATTATGTCAAGAGAAATCAAAATAATAATATTTGTCTCCTTAATGACAGATGCATATCTGTATACAGACAAATAATA
The DNA here is from genome assembly GCA_907163375.1 of Prostheceraeus crozeri. Lineage (NCBI taxonomy): Eukaryota > Metazoa > Platyhelminthes > Polycladida > Euryleptidae > Prostheceraeus > Prostheceraeus crozeri. The sequence continues at coordinate 242,402 of CAJQUW010005047.1, forward strand.
AAGCTACAAAAAAAGTCATGACAAATAGGAAAGCTTTTCTACGAGCACATTCATAGTGACTGTGCGTGCGGGTAATTCATTCGGAAAAAATCAGAGTGAACTATTGATTTCAGCCTTATGTTTAAATGGTTATTGGTAATTTCTTTAAAAATCAATCGTCTTTTCGTTGCTTTCTGAAGAACCTCAGCGATGAATTTTTGGTTCTTTGAAGACAACTTATTTATAAATTCTTAAAACCCAGTTGTAGAGTTGCTGCGACATAGCACCGGTAACTGTTCCTTGTCGTAATTTCTCATATAAGTGAGCAAATACACCATTTTGATGTATTTTTAATGATATACCATCGGAGTTACTGGTACAGTTATAAGTACTAATTAGTCCTTACATATACACTTATAGAACTTACATTTCCGAGCATCGGGAAATTCCGATAAACGAAAGAACAATGAGAAGTGTCACAGATATTCTGTCCATCGTGCAGATTATGGTTTATCATTAAACTCGAATTAATTATATTGATGGATTACATCTATTCTGTCGTCAGTACATCGAATACGTAACCCGCAGCTGCATATTATTTACCTGGATCTTCAGTCTATCACGATAAGTGGAACGCAACACCTTTAATAGCAGCATTGATTTGGAGTCAGTTCAAAAGTCATGAAACATCAACTGTATTTGTAGTGTTCTCCGTCATCACAACCTTTAATCAACGAGTTGATAATGCTGCCATTAGTATAGATCACATGAACAGTATCTTCAATGATAGTTATTTTGGAAACATGCAATGAATGATTATGAAATATCATTTACTCTGTGAAATTTATCCGAATAATTTATAGTGAATTATATAGATTTGAATGATTTTAAAAATCTATGCTATGTGTTAAAACGCAAGATAAGCAAACAAACTGCAAGATGCAGGCAATATATTATCCGACAATCATTGAATATTCTTATGCGAGATAATGAAACTGAAAGATATCTCTGTCTCTTTCATTCAATCAATGCCAAGACGAGTGGCGAACTGGTGATATGTAGGGAAGAGTGGGGCACCATGAGCAATTTTTTCTTGTTTCGTGTCCTGACGACGTATCACATAGAATAAGTCCAAACCAACACAACTTTCTACAAGCCATGTTCATGCAGGTATAGCTGCATAAGTTTGACGTTGTAACTCCAAACATGTTCTGAGTAATTTCCTTCTAAGTGAATAGTATCGACTCTGCTCATTGTACCCCATGCACGGGGTACGATGAGCAACTGCATGGGGTACGATGAGCATTTTGGGGCACCGTGAGCAATAAAATTTAATTGACAATTTGATGATGAATCAGCCTTACTCTAATAATGTATTCATTCCTACCATGACTCTATGAAATAAAATGAGTCGATACAGCTAATGCGTAGGCCATACAAGCAATTCACATGTAGTTATTCTAAATTACATGTAGGCCTACATCGGTACTCTAAATATATCATTTTTATTTGATTTAGCCTAAACTTAATTAAGATCTAAAAAAGCTAACGTAATCTAGAATTGTTTTCTGCAGTGAAATATAAATTTTTCAAACCGCATAACCCATAGAACCTGTCTGTTTTACACTTTTATCTTTTGTATTCGTCAGTTTGGTTTAATCTAAACTGGTTGAATAATTATACAAAGCATCAATCCCTTTAGACAAATTACATTCCCATTTATAATCTATATAGACATCAAAACAAATGATTTATTCCATGACAATTTAGTTTTCTATATGAACTGTGAAATAAAAACATTTTAGGAAATATGCAGTCATTTCACATTGTATGAACTAAAGTCAACGTTACCGAAGTCCACGCGAGTTTGCAATCGTAAGCTGGACGATCCTAACACTGCTGGCAGTGGTTTCGGCAATTTAGCTTCAACTTCGTTTCGACTTATTTCCAGTTTGTCCCCTACTGGTGGCCGAAAGAAACATGTTCCCTTCTTCCTAAGGAAATCGACGACAATTCTGTCATCTTTGATCTCAAGAACTGACCCAACATAGAAGACCTCTTTTGACTGGGTAGGAGTTCCAATTAAAAATCTGGCGAGAACATAGTCCCCCAAATCAAAATTCGTTTCACCACTAACTTTTTGAGGACAAATGATTGAAACGCTGGGTTGTAGCATCGTCTCGGCGTCATCCCTGTCCCCTGGCGTAGACCCCTGCTGATGAATTCTTTCCTGTAAAGGTGTCCCACTCCGTCTAATTATCGTTTTCTTCTTACCAGGAATTGATTTTGAATTCACGTTTTCCTTCAATTCTTCTCGTAATCTCCTAAGAACAGGAGTGGACGTAGCTATCATGGAAACTCGACGCTTTCTTCTTCCAGTTGGTGTTGAATTCCGCGGTGAAGCTTTGAGCAGTGGCCGAATATCTTCTGGAGACTGTATAATCGTAGGACTGACAGTAGTAGTTGGTTCTGGTGATTGTGGAACACTTGGACATTCTGATTGGATGGCTGTTTGAAGGACGACAGACGCGCGTGACCGACTTATTCATTTGCCACCATAGAGCGATCTTTCGATCTTGCGACATCGAATAATGTACACACATATAAAAGCCATTAGAGCAAAGTAAAGGCATATGGGGCACTATGAGCAGTTGTGTTCATCCCTGTGGGAACGAATCTTGCGAAAAACTGGCGAATGTCAGCTGCAGAATATCATGCTAAAGTTCAGTCATATTTGCGGGATATTCGCTGGCGAAGTTCGCCGGCGAAAATTCGCGCTCTATATGTCACCTTTTACTTTTGACTTTCTCTCTTATTTTCTTTAGTAATCCGCCTCTACAGCCGAGGCTCTATTCTCTCCCTCACCTCCTCACTATCCCCCACACATGGCTAATCTATCTAAGATATAAGTGCAGACTATCATTCTTTGATAAATGATACGAATATAGAGAATCCGCATATATAAATTTTCATAACATCTCTTGACATTCAATAATTTACAACAATGACAAATATTTGAATAATATCATAGTATTTACTGCGACATTTATGGAAGATAAATAAATACTTTTTTTAGTTTAAGCCTTCGTGAATTAAAAAAGATCCCTTTTTATCAGATCCGACTGAGTATACAATATATTTTCATGTGAAGGTAATATACGAACATTACTACTTATCACTAATTAGTTGTTACAATATCCACGATTTCGCCGGTTGGCGAAAAATCAGCTCGCATTAGATAACAAATATCTACCAACTAATTATAGCAACTTTTTCGCCACCTGTCGTTTTTTAATTTTACACATGTTTTTGGATAAATGATGACCATTTTCACATGCGGAGATAGTTTTTACACGAAAATGAACCTTTAAAAAAATTATCCACAAAATCGCTACCTCGCCAGATAATCTGTTGATATTAGCAAGATGCGTTCCCACAGGGATGGTGCCCCTTAAAAAGATGCTCATGGTACCCCATTTAACTAATTTTATAAGATGAACATAAAAATAGAAGTTACGCAACTAGATTAGAATCTATTCATATTTCCTCATAAGAGGTGTTGGCTGAATGCTGACACACACGAGAGCTGATTTACTATATCTTCTTTTTCCAATAGGCAGGAGAAAACTTCGGGTAGCTACAAAAAAAACTTCAAGTTATGAAAAAGACATTTATCATTACCTACTGCACACAGAAAAAGATGTTGTGTCAAATCAATCTGATCACATGCGATGATTATAATGAGAGATATGATTGACCTTTACTATTAGTCGCTGCAACTTATACAGTCTCCAGAAACCCTTCCTGCTCATGGTGCCCCATTGCTCATGGTGCCCCACTCTCCCCTATTGAAAGAAAAGAAGGACCTTCGAAATATTGAAGATCTGCTTAAATAAAATATCATCATAAGTATTTGCTATTGATTGCGATTAATCAATGAAATTCATTGTTACGGTGAATTTCAGTAAAGGCAATGTTTTTTGGAAATTTACTGGGGTGGGGCAATTTTATTGCACAATACTGTATATGAATAATTAGGCCAATCTTAACTAACATTTAATATCCTAAACTAACATGACACTACTAAAAGGTAGATAAATTTTTGTTACGCTCCGGCACCTTTAACTTGGATTTCTTTGTCAGATCACCATAAAATTTCCTCAATTCCTAATAAGAGACTTATTATGCCACTTATGTATCCACGCAAGCAAGTCACCAGTCGATGTTGCGCAATCGATTATCAATTTTGTTCCAGTCGTTGTCAAATCGGCTCAATCAGTGGAATAGTATGATGTGGACATAACAGATGTGTTATTTTACACATCGAAACAGCTTTTTGAGCCTGCCGATGCAAATTGAAAAGAAATGATGCAAGCTACTGGAATAAAAACTTCTCATAAATCCCAGGAACTATTTTAAAATATCTATAGCGCATGTTTTTATCAAATCAAGTTTTTAGAATACTGGTCGCTGTATCTGCATCACTAAATAATTGATTGAAAATGATGTTCTATGCAGGATGTCCCATTGCTTCAGATCATTCGGGCTTTTTGAAGGTGAAATGCAACTGTCTTAATTTTCCAAAAACTATTTTTCAACAAAAAATATCTTGAAAAGGTAAGGTATCATCAAAAGAAGTCGAATGCTCAAATTCGGCAAACATGACAACCAACATCATCATGACATAAAAAATTGAAGCGATGATATTTACGTAATAGGAGAATGTTGATACTTACTTGATGGAATAAATTAGCAAGCAAAAAGCTCAGTTGTGTAATTATGCTTGCTTATATGCAGAATGGTAACAAAATGGTAAAAAATTCCGATTTTCTTAAGTTTGATGGCATAAATGGAACATACTCTAATCAAAGAAGTGCATCAACGCATCTTGTGTTGACAGAAAGCTTTAATATCTACACGCATGTAATCTGCAAAAATGATGTATTCGAACCATTTCACAAATATACCATATAATATTTAGAAGGGTTGAAAAGATGTTTGGCAAACACTTCAATAACATATTTCCCAAATATGAAATTCTCTCTCATGAACTAGAATGCACGTAAGTGAAAAGAAATTGAAGTGCATAAATTAATTTCAAATTATATTTGCCTTGAAGCTTGGCTATAGTCATCTGCATAAATAGAAGCGGAACATCAGGTGCAAGGTACATTCATAACGGTGAAGTAATGTCATTATCTTGAAATATTCAAAATGTTCAAATGCAGAAAGCAAAGTGATGCAAAATCAGAAACAAACCTGAGTCTTGAACGTGCCAAAGTAAATGTAAATTTTTCAAGCATAACTGTCGAAAGAACAACTTGCCAGTTTAAGAATTACAGTGAAGCCTCTATAGGTCTATTCACACCGGACGCGGCGCGGCGCGTCCTCATGCGTCAGAATTTTCGTTCAGAACCTTAATAAACCTATATGTATGTGGCTGTTCACACAGAGACACACGGAACGCGTCTAGGATCCGGTGTGAATGGACTTAAAAAGTGGACCCTGCCGAGAGTTGGTCTACATATTGAAATGGTCCATATAAAGAGGTAGCCAAAAATGTCCAATTTTTTGATACACTTGCTCCTTCAGATACGCACGTTAAAAATCGAAATCAATTTTTATTAAATTGAATATAGCTTTAATAATTTGAGAATGAAAGAATAATAAATTATTGCTTATATTTTTCAACATATAGGGCCTATCCTCTGTACTCATGTAACACTTCAGCTATCGCAAATAAAATGTAGCAGCGATCACTTCGTGAGCTTTCAGTTCATCATTATTTCAGTCAGTTTTGTTGATGTCTGACTTATCACTACTCAAATTTCATCGAGTGTTATAGAGTGTTTCAGTTTCACTACATGTTTCAGTATTTTTGTGGTGACAGCAAAGCTTGAAATAGACGCGTTTATGAGTATCTTCAAATAGATCCGGGGAGTTTCTTTCAATGTGGCGAAACTGTTACTACTTGTGTCCTTATTTAACAAAAATTCAACTTTACATTTTATCTTCGAGATATACATCGATAATTCTAAGTCAACCAATTTCTGTTAATGTGATTCATATTTCATCGAGAAGTAGAAGAGTTTGTCGATAGAAATGGTTTTTTGACGTCCTGGAACATTTATTTTAGTGGTGCAGCACTGGATAAAGAGGTGGTCCACTGAGTGAAGTCAAAATACCTCATTTTTTACGGGGGCGTTTGAATCAGGAGCAGTGGCAATGATGCGCGGGGTCTTCACTCAATGTCCATTTAATATTTCTTAAAAAATATTGTAATATGCATCCTTAGTGTTCCAATTACTGGTAACTATTGGTTCTCTATTGACACACAGCTGATGTCCTGGTTTCTCTAAATTATAGGTGTCTTCGTGACAAGAACACGAACACAATCATGTTTCGTGTCGTGCTGAGGTTTGTCACTCGTGCTCGTGTTTTGACAGTTAGAGTCGTGTGTTTTTCTGTGTTTACAAGTATTCATTGTGACTTCCTAAATCGAGACAACGTCATAGCTAGACTTGTTCTAGCTAAAGGCAAGCTATCTATAATACATAATATTCCACGTAGTACCAGTATGCATGCATAAAAATCATTCTTTCAATGTGCTTGCACAGCTATGTCAGCTATAGATCAATGCATATGTACATGTTAGGCCGCTGTCACACAGAATAATGACTCTTCCATCTTCCATGTCACTCGCATGTTTGCACATTCTTCGTAATAGTCCGGCAGCCGGGTGCATGAAAATGAAAGAAAATTACCTGACGACATTTCATGCCAAAAATTATGACTCTGGGCTCAGTACTTTTCGTTTAATCAGAGAAAACATGCAAAATTTGATTTCAGCCAAAAACTGCAATCTGTGTCCCATCGGATTTACATGTGTTTTTCTTTGATCGTGTCGGACAAGAAGAGGAACTCACTAGAACTCGGCAGACGTGCCGATTCGCAGTAGGCATAGGGTGTACATCATTCTGTGAAAGTCTCACTTTCGGCCTCGTTCCCTGCAGAAACTCGTTCTGGCTGCTGGACTATAAGGCGTCTTCCATAAGGCGTGATAATACAATTTTCATCTGCCGTCTTCCACCTTCCATCTTCCATTTTCCACGGACCCCAGTGACATTAGTGAAATCCATGTCTGAGACAGTCATCGCTTTTTACAATTAACCGCTACTATGACCACTATATAATTTTACAAGGGAGTTACTATACACAGAAAGTTTCCGTTGATGACACAACAGTTTTCCTTGAGTTCTGGTTTGAGAATTCGTGGGTCGCATGATAAAATGCTTCTCTAAGGGATGACACTCCGAAAAACGCGAAACTTTACGAGAAAGCCTTATACAAATATTGTCAAGCATAAAGTAAAAGCTATGTACTTCGGTGTTACATTTGCTCATCGGCGAACAATGAGATCTAAACGTTCAAGTTTTCTTTTACGAGACGGGTTTAAATCACATATAACGGGCCAACAAAAAGAAATTTGCGACAAAAAACGAGACCGATGTAGGCCTGCCAAACAATGTTGCTTTGACCACTATTAAACCGAATGTGTTTAACTAAGGAAAATGAACGACAACATTTTTTTGTATAAATGTTCAAACTGTTCGTCCCATTTGTTGTTGAAAGAAAAAATGACGCCTAGGATTTTAGAGAGGGAATTTCTTCGATGTCGCGGCCATTGAATTTCAAGTGAGAATCGAGTGAGGACGTAAGATATCTTCTACTGATCGTGAGGACCTTAGTTTTATTTTCATTGATGATAAGTTTCTTCTTCTGGGTCCAATTTGCAAAATCATCTATTTCGACTTAAAAATCAGAAACATTGGACGTTTCTGATAGATGGATAAGAGACATGTCATCAGCGTAAGCAATTATTGTTGATTTTTCAGATGGGGAAGATCATTTGCATAGAAAAAAACAACTGAGGCCCTAATCTAGAACCTTGCGGGGCGCCGATAAAGATCGTCTTCCATGGGACTCGCTGAAAACGGTTGCTCAGGAAGGATTGTATCGACACAGAGATGGCATTGAAATTCCGGCGCAAGCGAATTCAGAATCGACAAATGACTAAGAGAATCAAAGGCCTTACAGAAATCAACTGCGAGAACCTTACAGATGTTCGAGATCTTGGAACTGTGGTGCTGCAGAACAGTAAGACGAAAGCTAATCAGAGCGCCAGTGCATCCACCAAATGACTTAGGAATAAATCCAAACTGGCGTGAATCAAAGGATCGACCAACAGACGGCAATGAAAGGTTATCACGAATCAAGCATTCAAGGATTTTACTCAGAAAAGGTAAAATAGAAATCTGTCTGTGCCAATATCCAAACTGAAGGAAAACTGCCAGATTGAAGGCACCTAATGACAAGGACGGTTAATTGTGAAATCAAGACATCAATGAATTTTCTGATGCTCTTCTCTTCTCAATTTTTGTCGTCGTCCGCAATGGTGAACAAAGAGCTGTTCTCTGATACAATGCTTGTCACGGTTTCCTACATCTTCCCTCAGCAGACGTCAATTCATATTATTCTAATTTTGGAACAGGTCAAATTATCCGGCAGTGATTACCTTTCATTCTCACATCAGCCATTTAAATAAGACCTATTGTTCGACAGCAACTCGCAGTTGATGGTTCTCCAGAGGAGGAGACAACAAGACAATGATGTGATGTTTTCTGGAGCGTTCGACTGCTGGAGCCGAAGGTTAAGAAAAGAGACGTGACTGATGACGTTTACTCTGCCAGACAGTGGGAGTAGACAGTTCACTTCAATTATATTACCTCGGGAAAAGAATGATAATAAAATGAATACATGAACTGCACAACATTACATGTTGAATACTGCGCATTAAATTTAGCATGATAAAAAATGTTGTCAAGGTCAATGAGTTTTGGTACTTATGGGTTATCTTCCCCCCAGGTTTTCAAATTCATCTATAATCTACAAAAATGAATAAATCGTCAGTAAACTTCGGGTAGACGTACTTAAGTATATTTTCTACCTACATACAAAAGTTTGTGCAGATCGAACAAGTACTTTTTGCATTAGAGACGATAGCGTGAAGTGCAGCGATGTCAACAACCTGATCTGAATTCGTCTGTTCGAGGCGTCGTTGTTGCTCATGTGTGCATTGTTTTCTCTCCCTCTTCGTCTCATCTACTGCTATTTGAAATCTTCCCACGACCATTACGTTGCTACACCTTTTTTAGGTTAAACATGTCTGTGTAAGGGATATGCCCTGGTCATCATCACTTCACGAGTTATCGGGAAATGACTTTGTTGACCTTTGTTGACGATGAGGTCAGAAGAAGTCAGATCAAGCCGCAGACATCGCTGCACTTCAAGTTATCGCTCCTAATTCGAAAAGCACTTGTCCGATTTTCACAAATTGTGGCATGTGGATAGAAGACATCCTCACTTACGTAAACCTTAAGTTTTGTGAAGATTAATTTATTTTTACGGAATTTAGAGAAATTTGAAAACATGTGGGGGAGGTAACCCATAAGTACCTGATTTTTTTACAGTGAAATAATATATTAAATCTTGTCTATCAGGGATGTCATGGTGGAGTAACGCAGGTAAACGGCGTTACCCAATTGCTCAAAAATACTTTTTAGCGTTGCACCACTGCTCTGAGTTCCATTTAGCGTTGTCCCACTGAAAGTTTCTCATCTAACATTAGGAAATTATCATCGCAATGATCAAATCGAGGAAGTCATGCAAAAACCAGGTAACTCATCAAGCACCAAAGCCGAGAAAAGTGGTTTTGAACATCAAAGAAGGAATCGAACTCCGTTACTTGCTTTTGATATATTATCTGTAGCTATATATTATGCTGTTGATGATGTGTCTTTAAACTTTTAAACTTTTAATTAACCATTTTGTTTTTCTGAATTATTGATTTTTCAAGTTGCCTGCTTTTTCCATGATGATGCAAGACATTTGCCTGATCTTTCAAAAATGTTAAAGACCATTCTCAATCAATTTCTATAGTACTGGAAGCTATCATGTAATTGAACCTACTTAAAACTTGAAAATATAATATGCTACATGTGATTCCATTGAAATGTATTATGATTTTTACACATCCTGTCAAAAGAAAAAGCAAATTATTAAAAGAATGGGGACCACTATTTAAATTAATCACAACAATAACAAGGTCTTCAAAAAATTGCTGATTCAAAAGCATCACTGCCAGTATATCTTCACGCAAACTATTCAAAATATATCTATAAAACGTCTAGAGTTTTGTAGAAAGAAATATATTCTCGGATGAGACGGGCAGTGCACAAGGTGTGCGAGAAGTAGAAATTGGCGTTGAGTAGGCCATGTTTTCAAACTTGTGAAGGCTGTGTAGGACAGAGTATTGCATGAATTTTGATGAAATTGTGTGTGGTGAGTGAGGCACTGTTGAGCTTAAGTTTGGCTATATTGCGCTTTCCGTAAAGATGCGCAGGAGTTGTGGCTCGATGTGTGCTTGAAAATTTGAAATGCTGCTGAGTAGGCCATGTTTTCAAACTTGTGAAGGCTGTGTAGGACAGAGTATTGTATAGATTTTGATGAAACTGTGTGTGAATGTGAGTGAGGTGCTGTAGAGTTTAAGTTTGACTCTATTGTATTTTCTGGTAAGATGTGTAGAAGTTTTAGTTGAAGATGTTCTTTTCGCCATGATGCCATTTGTTTTGACTCTATGGTAAAAAATCATTAACTACTTACGACAAGGAATAAAAATGAGATTCCTATCATTTAAACCTCAGAAAAATACAATTAAATTCCAAACGTTGTCTGAGTAATTTTGTCTCACAATCACAGTAGACTATCGTCGAATATTTCAACACGCAGGCTGTGATAACGTCTATGGTGTAATGGTGTGAAATTTCAAATTTTGTGTGACATTCATGACTATATCTGTATGTCGTGTGATCTGCCAGATAAACAAACGCAAGCCAACTACCAGCAAGTGTGAGCTGTTTGACAAAGGTATCTGATTTAGCATTTCTTTTAGATAGCTGCCTTGTTTTTGCATGACGATCATTAAAGGCAGGTTGAGTTGCTTGCCTATTGCATGACGAAACATCAAACTTGTATTTTGAGAAGTGTCTAGCTTCGATGTTTCTCAATGGCAAATTGATAACTGATTTGGACATAATGTTCTAGAAGATTACCAATATACAATGTCACCAATAACTTAAATTTTTCAAATTTTCGGCCTGCCTTGTTTTTGCATGACGCCCTCGAAATTATCAAAGAAAGTGAATCGAATCATTGAAGATAATAAGTCACTTTGACATCTGTTGTTGTAATTGTTTTTGATTTCTTTGAATATCGAATATTAGTTTAAAAACTGCTTTAACTTGTAAACCATGTGCGCATAATAAGCATTAGACTATTTCTTAACTGCTTTGATAACTGATTATTTATTAACAAACATGCTGTAGGCCTTCATGCTTTCATACATTAACAAGCGCCGGTACAGTATATGTATTTTCGTGCTCATAAAAATTCAATTGCGAAATGTATGGTGCTATATCTACATGCTATTAAAATGTGTGTATATAAATGTATAAGCAAGCAGACCTACCTCAATAAGTCACTGATTTTATCGAAACCCTTGGCATAACTTTATCAAATTTGAAAATTATGATATGCGAAAACTAAAAACGCTTATAAAAATTTATATCAAGCGTCACCCCACTGGAAATTTTTACCATGACACCACTGGTGTCTATATTACATTTTAATTGACTTTTGTGTTAACTCGGAGTTCAATACCAGAAAATTAGGAGAATGTTTTGGTTACAAATCGTCTCGAAAATGCCTGTTAGGTGGTATTGTTTTTCAATTTAAATGAGAGGTTGACCCACGCATCACTTTACTTAGGCTGGACTATACGCCAAGTGGGAGTGAGGAATAGGGAACACCAAAAGAGGCAATCAGCAGTTTACGACCACAAATTAGAATGTAGTTGCTTTTGCAATATTGTCATGGAAGCTGACGAATATTCCTTTGAAAATCTGAAGCAATCCACATCACTCTTCAGGAGCTGTCGTTGAACACATAAAATTTAAAAGAATGCTCCCCCTCCCCTTCTTCTTCTCATGGCTCTTATCCCACTCATGTGGGGTCGCGGATGCTCCTCCTTAACTCGTTTCGGTCTTGGGCGTAGGTCTGCGGCTTTCAGGTCCTTCACCGTGCTTGGTACTCTCCGATCGCAGAGCACTCCCGTCACTTTCCTCCAACTGTTCCATCCTGCTGATATTCACCTTACTACCTCTCTTTCCTCTCCTCAATCTTCTTGAATCGTTGAACCTTAGTACCTGAACTCCCTCGCTCTCCTCACTTCCTGTCCTTGTCGCTTCACTTAACCTACTTGTACACCTTCACCCACACAAAGGGGCTCAGTCTTCATTCTACTCACTCGCATGTCTCTGTCCTTCAGCGCCTTCCGTCATAGTTCCAACCTCTTCTCGACTTCCCGCCTGGTTTCCGCACAGATGACAACATCGTCATCAAACATCATGGACCAAGGTGTCTCCTGCCTCACTTTTTACGTCATGCATTCCTGTTCCCGTCAACACTGCAAACAGGAAAGGGCTCAGTGCAGAACCCTGGTGTAGCCCCACTTTCACTTCAGCCGTCACATGTCCCGGCCGATGTCTTGACCTGGGCACTGTTTCCTTCATACATATCTTTTACGATGCGCACATGCTTCTCTGAGACATCTCAAACAGTTCCACACTTCATTCTAAAAAAATGCTCCTGTAATACGTTGAAATTAGGATAGAGATCAGTTGTTTTCTTACTTTTCTTAGGTTTTCATTTTGTTGTTATATATACTTAAGCGTATTTATCAAAATGCATTTTTCAGAATCTTCGCTAGGATTATTTTATATTTATGTAATTATTGATTTTTTTGAAATAGATAGAAAGCTTCAGTGAAAAATCAGCAGACTATCAATATGCGTCAATTGTTTTCCAGTTCATGGTCAGGAACAGGAGGGTGTTTTTTAGTGACATAGTTGAAGAACAACGTTGGGTTTCACTCTTTCTTTGTATTTTATTGACCGAAGTAAAAGTAATTTTAAAAAACGTTCGAGAGCGGCCGGCGCTTCGTGCCACAGACACTTCAAGGGTCAATTACTGAAACGACAGTATGATGCGGTGCGTTAAATATATGCCAATGAAACGGAGTTCTTGAATACTACAAAAATTGTGAGAGCTCATATTTCGTTAATTGCAGGTCGAAGTGTCTTTGTGAGACGAGCTTCAGTCAATCTGCAGTCGATAGCACTTTTACTTATGTCAATAATTTCAATATCAAAATTATACATGTCAATATCATGAGACACGTAGATATCATGATTCTTCAATCCATGTTCATAAAGGGCGCTTCTTTTATACTTATTATCTAAATCACGCTTGTGTTCATTATATCTCTTATAAAACGGACGGTTAGTCTGACCAACATTAAAATCGCTGCATAAATTACATTGAAATTTATAAACTAAAAAGCGGTCCGAGCAAGCGAAATTATTCGGAAGTAACGTACAGAGGCGGCAGTTACCATGTTCGTTATTTTCTTGTTTATTTTTAACAACTGATCGAATAGTAGGAGCAGGTTTACTCATAGAGTAGGGATATATACCTACTCTATGGGTTTACTAATGAGTCTGTTCGGTAGATCACACTGTTTTGTCAATTTATTTAATTTACAATTACACGTATCACTTATGAAGTTTATCTTACAGGGAGAGAAGTCATCATTACTTATTTTAGTTTTGTTATTAGATTTAGTGGCTATCTCACGATTAGCAAAGCCGTTCTTTTTGAATCTATGACTAAGTTTCAGGAGAGCTTCGTCTTTTTTCTTTTGATTAGAGCACTTCTTGGCGACATTATTTTGGCTATTTTTAATATAGCTGACTTTGACAGGGTAAGGTAACCAGCTGTTTTTATTTAGCAATATATGTTTTGTTCAAGGCATTTGCACACTGTAGTAAAGTGTTATGCGAAATAATCAACTTGACAATCAACAAAACAAGAAGGGCATACATGTCAGGCCTTTGAAGTTCACACTACATGTCCTCGGCGCATTTAACAAAGTATAGTATTGTATTGTATTCACGACATGTGACATGCATGTGACTAATCTAAATACAGTAAATTCAAACGAACAAACTAGAAAACATGGAGTAAAAAAAGGAAACTAAGATAGAGTGAACTTGGAAAGTCAAGTCACGATGCAGTAATGCCACAAAGACAAATGATGTACTTTATTCAAGTTGATTAGGTGCAAAGATCTAAATGACTAGTAAATGAAATTGCTGATTATGTACGATTTTTTAAGAACTTGTCAACAAAAGGTTGCCGCAGTGCATTGATTAATCTTAGGAGAGTTTATAGAGCAACAATTAAAGAGTGCATAAAAATAAGCACGAACTTTCTTTTGACATTGTAATCAGGTGGTTGCAGTGGATATGCAAAATATATGACTTAAATAAGATATGTGAAAAATAAAAGAAACATCTATTCGACAGTTGCAATTACTTTGTCTACAAATATTACGGATTTTTGTCGAAACTCTTTTGGTATGCAGCGATTTTGATGACAAACTGAATGAGAAGAATAATGAACTAATGTGTAATGATCACAAAGTTATGCTAAGTACAGTGCAATAATTTATGTGACTTGTTAGCGAATCAATTTGAATGCGAACTTATGAAAGTGATCGAAATATTTTTACAACACAATTCTGCATAAGCGCACGCCTCCCCTGTCTGACAACAGTGAGTTAAGCTGACTTATTCCACTGTGCAGTATCCGAATCGTCTCTATTCATACGTGTACATGTAGAGCATAAAATATGGAAACTGAAGTTAATATTTTAATCCACGTTGCATTGAAACACTCGAGTAAGGCAAAAACATGGTTGGCTCAAAACCAAGACACAAACATGACTTTATATTGATGCGTATTTAAAGCAATAGCCTATTGGTAGATTGGTTAACATAACTGGAGTGGACAAAGCTGTCTGTTGATGGAGTTTCAACTGCTGATAGTCCTGCAGCTAGAATGAGTTTCTGCCGGGAACGTGTTATGTTTGTGTTATGGTGGGAATGTGTTATAATTGTGTTATTGTTATGCGTCGGATGGGAGATGTATGCGAGAATGTGGTCAAATGTGGCTAAAATTGCACAGTTTATTGGGCTTGTCCATGGAATTCCATGGCTTGTCCTATAACGCGTTATTTGTTCAACCGTCATTAAAAGTTGAAGACAGTTTAATGAAGCCACGTAAATGACAGTTAAAAGATCTGTAATTTTTGATGTTCATAGAAACCTACTATTAGCTGTCTTCCGGAATGCTTTCAATTAACTGTCATTAAGCAGAGAATGCGCATATGCGTCCATTAATTTTTCAGAACGTCGCGTGTAACAGGATTTCATTATGTCATTTTGACGCATTCTGACATCATAACATAGAAAATCATAAAATGTAATATTATCTTTTTTCGGGCAACAATGTAGGACATTTTAAGGCGCCCTCAAATGTTCTTCATTATGACGAAAATACTGTATCCATGAAATGTTTGATTTATATTCACAAAAATGAAATAAACACTACTTACTACTACTACTACTACATTGTTGCCATGTAAATCCATGTTAATGTTATACAACCGTGAATTTTTATAATGCTTGTTGACAAAGTATCGATATCTAACTATGATGTCGTACCGTTGTCATTGCACCGTACGAGTATCTTCACGACCTTAGTATTTTTAATGTCCATGTTTAAGTTCTTTTATTTAATAGGCCTAGCATAAAGCATTTCGTCGTTGTCGCGACAGCTTACCGTCGTTAATCCTATTAACTATAAACTATCAAATTACCTCATTATAACTCTATAAAACTTTTCAGTTATTTTTGAGAAAGCAATTCATATATCTCCATTCCCTCAAATCTTATCAAAACAACAAAGTTCACACAATATCTCTACCCACACATCTTTCACCACTAATGTTTTCACCTCTCAAATCGACAAATCGCTATTATTCAACTTTTTCACGTGCACCTGTGCTTCTGGTCATGGAATGATAACAATCACCACCCGTTGATTAACTCCGTTAATTAATTTAATTAATTATTCCGTTGATACTCGTGAATTTTAATGAGGAAATGTACCAGACTCAAGGTATAATTGGCAGCAGATCAATTGTCTGCTTTCTAATTACATCACCAAAGCAATTTATCCTAAATAATTTTGACACCGAAGAAACCGCATCAATCCATTGTGATGCATAAAAATCCGCTGTGTGCTGTCTAATCATCAACTATAATGCTTGTTTACTGCTTGACAATTTCTAGAATACTGTCCGTATTCTGAATGCAGCTTTGTCACTAATCCTCTAAACATAATCAACTTTCAAATTCACATCAACATCTCAGCATCTAGAAATCATGCTAAGAGTCTGATTTGTCAATGAATGGTAAATAAATGAAGTTATTGTGAGTAGGCAACCTCCCATCACTTCCACTTTCTTTGAAAGTAAATTTTTCTTTGATTAAACCGAAATGCAGAGGTTTCATATAGTATTCAGTTAGGAATTGTGTTGCCTCTATTTGACGAAAACTTGCAGTTATTGAATAATTAAATACTTAAACAAAATGGAATTCTTAGTGTCAAGAATTTAAAAGCCTTCAAAATATCAGTGTAAGATTCATAATCGATTAAGTATTTGTGTGAATTGAATTGCGTGTATATACATACTTCAGCAACAGAGATCCATAGTTATTGCTCTCAGCAGTGGCGAACTTAGGAATCTTGTAGAGGAATTTCAATCTTTAATCGCCAGCTTCTCTGCAACCGGCCTCGGTGCACAGTGAAATTCAGCAACATATACAGAAAGCGATGTGTCAAAGTTAGCCGCCTAGTTATGACTGGGAAAAAGATGCTCTAAAATCACTTCTGACTAGCCACAAATTACTAACTCTAGGAAATAGCTACTCCACAGTAATTATCAATTGTGATTGAATTATAGAAAACTGGAAGCATACACACTTGTTTCAAGTGGATTCACCCCACTTCGTCACGCGTGAAAGAATGAAGAGCAAATTAACAATATTTTTATAATGTTCTAATAATTGAAAACCTTTTCCGCATAGCCAACTGCGTAGTTCGGGTCTTGTTATTTTATGCATTGTTTGATTTGATTTCTTTGGTAAATGAGTTTTTGACAATCTTGAATCTCTTACTTTCCCGTCAATCCATTGTATTTTTGACAGATGCATTCAAAGTCTGCTCCTATATTTCTGCAATTCAATATTCCATCTTACCATCTGCCCTTTAATAATTCCATGTACAGGCTGCTCAGAAGTTGTTTCTTAGTGACTTACTGCTAGAAAAGCTTGGCCATCCGGTTGCAACTTGAGCTTGTTTTATAGCTGCCGCTATATATATAGCGGTTTGATAACTAAAATACATGATTTAATTAAGAAAGTATGCCACTGTGTATAAAAACCTGGTTTAAGAACCATATTTGAGTACATAGTTTTTAGGCGTCGTACGAGACACACTTGTGACGCTCTGTTTGACAGCCAGCTTTTCTAAATGGCTCCGAAACATTGCTTTTCGTTCCTTTTGTCCCTTTGACAATACAGTTGCTGGATTAATGTTGAAGGCCTTTAGAAAATTACAAAAATTTCGCTAATAGTGTTTTATGTTCATGAGTATCGCGCTAACATGAAAGAGCTTGAATCTACAATTAGTGACTGTCAAATTCATCTCAAATTTACTCCGGGCATGGATGCATGTGTAAACAAAGAATTGTGTCAATGCTGATACATAGACCTGCTAGTGACTCCTGATGCTCGATGAAACGGCAGATATTCAAGTCTGTTCCTATTTTTCAACAGAGGATGCAACTCGATGTTTAATTTTTCCATGAAATTGTGTTTGCAGAAAGCAACTTACAATAGTGATTGCTGGTGCACTTACCTAGACGATATGTCAGTAGTGTGTTAAAAGTAGTATTCGTTTTGAACCAGGGTAGGTAAAAACGTGATTTTTCGGAATTAAACAAACAAGGACGCTTCTTCGCTTTAACATGTTTTGTGTTATTTATACTGTGAGCAGGAAATATTAAGAGCTAAAATTAGTTTCACAGGTTTTTACAGTCTGAACTCAAATTGTCCGTAAGGACAGACGCTGCTTACCTGCTATTAAAGGATTTTAGTTGTTACGTCCTTTAGTCATCAAAATGTGAGATCATGATTTTTCAGATATTTAGGGATATTTTCCTATAAGGCTTTCTGCCAAGTTTAACGGCTACTTTAGTTGTTTTTAGCTGTGTGGCCTGTAGTGAGTTGTGAATATGTCATTGCCATGTTTGCTACTTCAAACGTCTGTAATGGAATCATCTACATTATTTGATATTTCGTCTTCAATAGAGTGTAGAGTATTATATATTTATGTCTTCGAATATCTTCAAATGTGCAATGAATTCGTTATTACATTATTCATTTAGATTCTTCTGAATATGATGAGGCTACATAAGAGGACGTTTGAAATCATGGGGAAGCATGCTACGAGGAGCCGTTAACCATTTTCTCAGAAGCTTGTCAGAAGAAAGAAATGAGTCGTCACAAAATAAGATGCATGCCAAATTCTATTTGAGTTGGACTTCCAGTTTGTAAATTGCAGGCAATAGTGTAAGTGCAGCCGTATGTCACGAGACATTTCAAGTGACTTGGAAGCATAAATGGAAAAATCACGTGGACGTGAACTCTTAAACACCATCTTTGTACTCAGATAATGTCCTTATTTACCCATATCTCAAGTATTGTGACGTTCCCTTAAGTTGACAGGTTCCTATAGACCTTCGTATTTGGGGTTTTTGTCTTGATAAGCAGATTCTAACAAATTTTTGATGACTACCGCATTTTCAGCAGCAAAATAACAACAAGGCCTAACGGATTATTTTATGATGAATTACTGTCTTCACAATTTAAGCTATGATATGAGCATGAGCATGTATATATTTGTATGCAGACTGACACACCAGGCTATTGAAAATGACTCTATAGTGCTTGGGCTCGTGGAATTTCCGTGAGTCGAAATTGAATAATCCCATGGGATGGTGCTGGGAATAAAAAAAGCTCGTCCCATGGACACCCCTCATTTCGTAGTTGAGCACACAGAACCTTTGAGGTTGCCTATTCATGTAATGGACTCTTCAATTTAGGCTATTAGAAGCGATGGAAAAGCTGCAATAAAAGAAAATAAATGCACAAAATTATTGTGACTTTGCTTGAAAACTTGGTTTATAGTAAGTCTACTAGTCTGCAAGTCCTCCAGTCTGTATGGAAATATGTGGAAAATTCTAGTCATCTCAATTTTTTACTCATTCATAGAAAGTCTATGCATGCATCATCCCTTAAAGATATGCATGTCATCCATAGCAAGTCAACGTGTAGCATAATTGCTGCTACAATCGCTGTATACTTGTATTTCCTTACATTATATTGAAAGTTCGGAGTTGCTGAGCTGAAAGAATTTTGGACCAGTGATTTGAAACATTATAAATGCATTTTCAAGTTGCTAAAGGAAGTAACTCGCACAAAAACTCAATATCAGACTTTTATTAATTTGTCATGCCAGCCGGCTTGCAGCTTCTGTAGTCAATGGTGATGTGATAAAATTATATTTCTGCACACTTCAAATTTCTCAAATCCCTTTCCATAGGAAATTGAGCAATAAACTCAGCCAGCTAGCTCCTCCACTTTCAAACCAATTTCCGATATCCTTTAGTAATGTTTAAGTGAAGGCAATATCACTGGTCTTGTGAATTAATTTTCCAAATTTTCGCATATGCAGAAGTGATGCTAGTAAGAGCAGCTGCTCATTTTAAATAGAAAAGTCTGTATTCCTATTCTATGTTGTTAAGGTTAGAATCTCATGAAATAGTCTTTGTACAGTAGTGTTTTTGCGTCAGAAGTCTTTCGTCAACACGACAAATATGAAAAAAATGAAATCAGCTTCACATACTCAGACTTCATTACTCAGACTTCAGATTAGGATTCAAAAAGCAAGTTTTGTTGCCCTTTTTGTCTTTTTGAGATTTTTCAAATAATAACATGCGATATAGCGTTCACTTATACATGTACATACTATGAACAATTGGTGCTATGATAACATATAACCAGTTTTCACAAGTGCACTTCGTTGTTGAAAAGAAGAATTTGATAGCTCACTATTGGCAAATTCAGGCAATGATGTCTATTACTTGACGTAAGACAGAATTACCTCTTGTGTTGATATATAGTGACACACTGCCGGAATTCTTTCTTTTTGAAAATAAGAGAAGATAATTGAATACTGTTTTGTCAAAGAGACAAAAGGAACAGTTTTAAAGCAATGCTTCAAAGCTGCCTTCAATGTCCTTTTTTCAGATTTCATGCTATAGGGCCATCACTTTATCAACCATAATGCATGCTCAATATGGTTTATTTAAACCCATTTAAGCATGAATTAATTTTCAAAATTGAAGTCTTTTTGTAAATAAAAAAATTCAAATGAAATTTTTGGGCCTTCTAGGCATCGCGCGAGATAAGGAGTGGTGCCATCAGAATCGCATTGATCTCCTCTTTCTTTTGATTTCATTTTTTGTCATTTTCGAATCAACATTGCTGCGCATTGTTGCTATGTTTGTCTAGAAAACGCGGGTCAAAATGCTAGCAGAAAGAAGTAAAACATCATAATTTTAAGAATTTGTGGTTTTATCTCACCATTTTGAATCGCTTATTTTCATTTGAAAAACTTATCAAGTGCGTCAGAAACTTCACATCAAGATAAAAACATCTAATGTTGATGATTTGTTATTCGAAAATTTGCTAAATTCATTGTTTAATATATCTTATCAACTTTATTGGCTGACAACAGCCCAATCATAGAATAGGGATATATAGGTAGAGTGTCGACTCAAAAAAAGTATATATATGCATACAGTGAAAATTTTTGCATGAAAAGATTCAGTTTTTTTATGGAGATTACGTTCCTGCGGTCCAAAAAATAATTTGAGCAGTTTTTAAAAAGCTAAATTTTTGCAAATTTATATACTAACGACATGAGGCCCCTTTATAAGTAGCATGAAACTAGATGAATATCAAAAGGAATAAATATTTGCTAATAGGCATCCTAACTAAGCGGAAATTAAGTTGATTTGCAAGGGAATTTCATGAGCCGCATTATGGAAGTCTTCATGAAAAAGTCGAGATCTTAATTTGCTTTCTTGGCTGAAATTTCAAGTTTTATTTCAATTTTTACCGTAATGATTTTATGAAATTCATGTTTAATTTCTTGAATCTGAATTACCCATTTACATCTTTCAAAGTTGATTGAAATCATTGTCCTTGATTATGTTATTTTGCTCCACCAGTGGCAGTTTGCTTATGATATCATCTCGCTTAATAAGATTCTCTTGCGGTTGAGCATGAAAACAATAGCAGGTCATCGAGCTGCTGATTTAACAAATATTACCTCTCCAAGGCTGTCATGACACGGACGATCAGAAAAATGATATCATTTCCTTCTGCATTACTATCATGATTAGTCAATTTCGTTGTTATTTCTGCAAAACTGCAAAAACTTGTATATCTAGCATTTGGTGACAATGCCACGTATCCCCCTCGAGTTCATTTAATAAATTGGAAAGTGTATACACATTGGGGATTTAATAATACGGCATTACCACTCTATCTAATATACTTACTGTATGAGCTCAATTTCTTAAAAACGTTCGAGACCTTCGCTAGCAAGCTTCGCTAGATAGATGCAGGAATTACTGGTTCATTTGTCTTTACCGACTCTCGCTGATCAAGGCGCATGTCAAGAAGTTTATATCATGATCATTAATCAATGATATCTCAATTATATTTTGAGCATTTCCATCCTTAAGATAACCAGCATCTCAAGTCGGATAAACAGCATAGTGAGTAGAGATCAATGCGCAATGAAACTGAGAATGGAATTCCGAGAATAGGCTACATGACCTAATTTTGTCATTCAATTCAAGAAATGTGCGAAATAAAGTTTGTGACATGACAAAGCTTATGAAAATATTCTTGCTAATGAGGCTAAGCACTAAATTAATAATAGTAATCCATCGGATTGCTAATTTAACAAACATCACCTCTCCAAGGTTGCTATGACATGGAGAATTTGTAAAGCATTGTCATTCCTTCTGTATAGCTATCATGATTAGAAAACGCTAGTTTGGTAATTTCCTCAAAAATGCTAAAATGTGATTATCTCACATTTGGTACTGGGTCTCAACTCGAGTTCATCTAATGAACTCAAAATTGCATACACATTGGGGATTTAATTAATACTGAGCTGCCATTCTCCCTAATATACTCACTTACTCTATGCTCATACAGAATTACCTCTTGTGCTGATGTATCATGACAATGACGCCACTCTTGCATTTTTGTAAGTAAGATGGGATTTCATATCATAGTCGAAATCTGCTTCCTTCGCGGTAAATGTTTCGGACGTATTACAATCCACAGTGATTCTGCATCTTTGTCGTCAAATTCCTCAATATACGTATGTGAGACTGGAATATCAGATGCAACAAAAATAATCACACCGCCACCTATACGATCAATTCTATCTTTTCTGAATATGTTTTGGCCATTGATGGTAACTGATTCATTCATAATGTCACTATCTAACCAAGTCTCAGTGATGTAAATAATTTCAGGTTTATTTGCTTGATCAAAGGCCTCTAATTCGCTCATTTCATTCTTCTTTGGTATATATCACACGTCTCTGATTTGTTTCTTTTCGAAGAGACAAAAGGAGCAGTTTTAAAGCAATGCTTCAAAGATACTCTATCCTCAATACCTATCTGTAATCAGGAATGGATCTCGGGACTCGATAATGAAATCAGATAGGTTTCGTTAATTCCCAGATTGAATTTCATTCAATTGGTATGTGCTAATTAGCTGAAATAAGCCAAGAAAAAATGCGTCTTCTACTAATTAGGACTCTATCAATGTCACAAATCTCAGGGACGTGCTGATTGCAAGAGAACAAAGGCACTTGCATTTTCTTCTTGTCCCTCCCATAGTACAAATGCTAGTTTCATTCTAATATTTTCACAACTCTCTTGAAAGATAGCATGTACTGTATGTAGGATATATTGGCAGAGTTGATCAGTTATCTAGATAGAATTTGTAAACGTTCAATCAAAAGCAAAGAAATGGCACATGAGGGGACTTACTATGTGGGCGTACAGAGAAAAATAATCTATCATCCCTTGCAGATTTCTGTGAATTCATCCAAAATGCTGCGATTACCACGAATCCTTCAGACTCGGAAAATCATTTTGGTCTCGCACATTTGAATGGCTATCATTGAGCTCGCTAACTATTGTTCATTAGCGATGCTAATTTCCTTGCAGATTACGCCTTTATATTAGCAGTGTGGAAGATGCGAACTTCCCTTCTTAGCAAACGAGCTGAATGTCTTGTTCTGTAGTTGTCACCCTTCTTTGCAGCACCCTCAACAGAACCTAGTCTCTGCAGTAGGTAAATCAAATTTTCGGAGGCTGGAACTCCATTTGAAGCAGCGACAAAATTCAGAATTGCAGTTTTCTTGTTTTTTCTTTTTCCTCGTAAGTACAGTTAACAAATTCGCTTATAGTTTTACGCAAAGAAATACAAATCAATCCCTACAACCGATGAATAGGATGATTTCATTAATACTGTCATTGTAATCAGTAGCATATGGATTCAATACTTTTTGATTGGATGCCTTCAATAATTTTTCAGGCGCTATTGGCATAGACATAATAATAATAATGGGTTATCAATTATTTTTAAATCTTTAGCGTTAAGCAACTGATTGTTTAATTATAGCGATTGTGCTGTGTAGTAACCTAATGCTAAATGTGTAGTTTTTCAAAGGCATAAATTGCGCTTCACATGTAGTCCGGGAGCCAGCGTGAAGTTGTGCAGGGAACGAGGTAGTAAAAAAAACTTTCACATAACATAGTGCACCTCTAACCTACTGCAAAACTTCGCGTCTGCCGGATCAGATCATTTGCTTTTCAGAAATAGAGAGGATAACACAATCCTATGTATTTCCAGTGGTAAAATTGTGACATTTAAGGTGTTGACTCCATTTTTTCGAATTTTTGCTCATAAAAGTTACACAAATTGGTATTTTGTTGAACTGATTATTATAGAAATCATCTACAGATCATGATCTTTCAAATGAGTTATCATTCAGTGACAGAGGATGAAGTAAAGTGTACAAACAGACACTTTTCGTTGGTGTAACTGCAAATTTTAACATAGAAATTTCAGGAAAATTGTTGATATACTTTAACGAAAAGTGTCTGTTTGTACACTTTACTTCATCCTCTGTCACTGAATGATAACTCATTTGAAAGATCATGATCTGTAGATGATTTCTATAATAATCAGTTCAACAAAATACCAATTTGTGTAACTTTTATGAGCAAAAATTCGAAAAAATGGAGTCAACACCTTAAATGTCACAATTTTACCACTGGAAATACATAGGATTGTGTTATCCTCTCTATTTCTGAAAAGCAAATGATCTGATCCGGCAGACGCGAAGTTTTGCAGTAGGTTAGAGGTGCACTATGTTATGTGAAAGTTTTGTTTACTACCTCGTTCCCTGCACAACTTCACGCTGGCTCCCGGACTAATGCTTTTCAGTCATGTGAACTGACTGAGGTGAGAAAGTTCTAGCATATGTTCCAGTATTCGCACTTCAAAAGATCGGGCCTTTGCTGTTGTCAAATCAGCCACGAGTATACTGCAGAAGCTGCATAAATGATAAAGAACTCTTAACAAACTGGCTAAAAACAAGGTGAAATCGCAGCAACTGCGCTTATTTGATATACTCTTTGCTAAGCCATGGAAACAATGCTGCAAAAGCTGCAAAATTATTCCCAAAAGACACATTAACGAATTTTGCTTGATTCTGCTATTTTCATTGGACAACAAAGAAATATAAAGAATACAATCGATTCTACTCACATAAACTTGATCAGTAGATGCAATGATATTTATCCTTATTTTGTGAACAAAGTAAAAAAGAGAAAAAATTGAATAACAGAGAAACTGAATAAAAAATCTAAAATCAATGAAAAGTGAACTTTAATAAAGGAAATTAAGCACTACTAACTTTGGTATGGCCCCAGGGTCAGCTGCATTACGAGTATATAGGTTCCTCATTTGTTGCTGAAAATGAAATAAGTGGCTCCTTCTGCTCTGTCTTTTCAGAAGCCCCGACATGGAAAGCTATTTTATCAAACTTACCAGTTGATGATAACGTTTGAGAGACTGATACAACTGCACCCGTAGCATACAAGTATTTGCGTCGGGCCGGAAAAATTGCAGCAAACATGCAGTTTTGCATATTCTGTAGCAATCTTGCTCGCCCTCTCCATTCAAGACACCTTCACACTCATAGTGATTACAGGTCAGTGCCTTTGCAGCTCCAATGCAAAATGTTTTTTGCTGAGACGATTTGAGACCAATTTCTTTTCCTCTTCATATTTTAGAATCTTAAAAAGGATTCTAGAAAGAATTTTATTTTTTCACTAAATAGCGACCACTCACATCGTATCTTATGGGGCTTTCAGTTTTGATTTCGGGCCGGATCTTGCTGAGAAGCTGATATCGCTGTCATGATCGTCATGTCTTTTGATATATGCAGGGCCTTTGACAGCTAGCGGCATCACAGCTGATGATACATTCCTTGATTCGAATAGGTCCTGCATTGGAGTTTTCAGCTCAAGCTTTCGAAGTCCTAAAATTTCGAAAGTGTTCCTAACCGATTCCTGTGTTATAATTTGGATTGTCCTGCTTTATTTATTTTCCGGCCGGAAAATATATAATAGAATGGATGCGCTATAGATTTTCCGCTCGCTATTAAATCACAATATGAGTTGTGATATACATTTTCTCATCATGCAAGAATTGCTGTATCATTGTTGTGATTAACAAACATGACGGTTACCTGCCAAATTGAGCAGGAAAGGCTCAAGAAATTAATAAAAGCACAGTGCGAGAGGAGACATAAAAATGAACACTTTCGGGTTGGTGAGAAGATACGCGTTTGGTATATAAAAGGGGCAATCGGAAGGGTAATTACATGTAATTCGAGCAAGGAGCAACGTGGCTTTCATCATCACATATCATTGAGATGAAAGAATGCTATCACACATTAATACTTAATTTGAGTCTCGAATTCTCAGATACGAACGGGCCATAATGCCATGACTCCGACTCCGAGACCCTGATATCCATTAATCATCAACAGATTGACTGACACCAGGAATCACTTCAATGATACAACCCTTTGCTCTGTTCAAATCATCAGCTACTAATTTCAAAATCTGGCTGTCCTATTCATGTTTTTAACATGTTAAACATGAAGCGTGACTGAAATCGCTTCCCAAATCGATCAAAAACAGACGCAAAATACCAGACATTTCATTCTCCTACGGGACTCTCAGTTATTATACATAAATATCATCATAGAGCGAAAATGATGAAAAATAAATTGGAAAAGAAGTACTGTCAATGCGATGGGATGGAAATATTTGATATTTTATGTTCAGATTTAATCTCATAAAAATATGAAATAAATTTCATTCATTTGATTTGTCGCTGTTTGATGTTTCGTGTGCCATTCTTCTCCTACAATCAAAGCAATGAAAAAAAATGAAGTTTATCTTACATTTACAAAGCTTTGCCACAGTGTAGACGGTGGAATAGAAATTATTCTTAAGGAAATTCTTAAGGAACAGATGCACAGGCTGACCGGACCACAGAATTAAACAGGTCGCCTCTTCTTCTGTTTGACTAGAAAGGAAACATTGGAACAAATGGCACAATCTGCTGACATAATACCATAGCAATCGAACAATTAACAGCCAGTACAACATATAACACGCCATATTGTTCGAAGTTTCACTGACTGCTATCAACCGGATCACACAGCAAGGAGACACAGTCGATGTCAAGTTCTACAGAGAAGTTTGTGAACGTTTTTCGTGTGCCTGCAAACTTTTTTTTAATAATGATCGGAAGGCGATGAAGGCCCTAAATCACTTAAAGGTGCGTTCCCATTAGACAGATAGCGATAACGATAAAATCGTGGCGATATTTTATGTCATCGTTGTAGCTACTGTTGCCGTTATCGGTGTAATGTAACGCGCCTTTGTCCTGTGGGCAAAAAAATTGGCCTACTAAACCACAAATATTTGAAAGTGGATCTTCGTTGCATGAGACTGGAGTGTTTGAGGCTTAGGTTTGCTTCAGAAATATTGCTATCAGGTACATGTGTCGTCAAGCATCACACGATTTTCGAGCCTATGATATTAACTGACATACAGGCTTTCCCGGACAAATTTATTTCATTTATATGTATGTACGACATCATAACTGCAGCGTTGGACAAGAATGAGACAATTGGAGTTGTTGTGCATGCATACGATTTTATTAAAGTCTTCGATGTGTTTGGTCACGACACCATTCTTGACATATTGATATCTAATGGCTTTCCTTCTGATCTCTGTATTTGGGTGCGAGATTATCTTGCATATGCTTCATTTTCAGTCGGTCAAACTGAACCAGTGCATGAGTGCTGAGCAGCCAGTCAACTCAGGTGTGCCACAAGGCTCAATATTTGGACCTTATTTGTTCAATGCTGTCGTTGGAATGTAGATGTAGTACGTAGATGATTGCACAATATGCTCAGCTATACTCATCACACCAGCAGGAACACGCCCTCATGATGAAATGATCATCGTCTATTGGTTTGAAGATCAATGTACAAAAAAAGCAAGTTGTTATGGTTTCCAAGTCTGCTTGTCTCTTGTCTGCATCCTGTTATTCCAGAAATTGAATCGGCTGACTCTGCTAAAATTCTTGGAGTCACTTTATCATGTGACTTAAAATGTGGAATACATAAACCGGATTGCTGCAAAACGCTTGTATAATCTTCGTGTTCTGCGGTCATTTTTGAGCTCGTCAAGCCTAGCCTCTGTTTATAAAGGTCTAATGTTATCTGTGAGTAGAATATTGCTCACCATTATTGATAGGAATGTCAAATGCGGATAAATGTGTTTTATATGGACTCCAGCAGACAGCATATCGAATTATATGTGGCTCCGATTTTGCATGTGACATTTTTGACGACCTGGAAAGCAGAGGTAAAAAGGCATCTAGGAAACTCTTAAATAAGATTTCCTCAAACGGCGAACATCCATTGCACTTTTCGTGTCCAGCGAAGACCGCCCGGACTTCGGTAGTGTCTTGCAACCCTACTGCAAAACTACTCGACAACGAGATTCGTACTTTCCTGTTACTACACCGACTGAATATCAGCTGAATTATGTACTTTACCAGCTTTGTGATTCTAATTCATCTGGAATTCACTTATTTTGTACTTATCTTGCATGTATTTGGAACTGCAATACCTGCTGAACGCCTCTGTATCCCTGCAACTGTCTGTATACAGTTGCATGATTTTCATTTTCCGAATGTTGCTTGCTTGTATGTCACTCATTTTCAAGATAAGACACGTAATTTCAAAGATAGTCAGCCTGCTTCAGAGAGACGTCATAGATTTAAATGTTGGATCACACACGTCCAATCCCCTGTTGCGCAATTTCATGATGATATTTATTCGTATAATGCTTCGTGATATGAATTATTGAAAAGGAAAAAAGTTCAATGATTAATCATTTCATAGAAATTTGATGCTATTGAAATTGGTTGTCTTGATCTTTAACTTGTACATGTATTAACACGAAATTGTGTTTTTTGCATTGAAGCTCAGATAGCGCATTAAAATAGGTTCCGATATCTATGGTCTTCGAAGTTGAAAGACTATTCTTGATCCTCACGCTAGAATTGAACAAGCTCGTGAAATTCCTGCAAACAACTCAACCCTCACACATATTACGCTTTGTGCATTTGAAATTGATGGGCGGCAAGCAGCATTCTCGTGTCAACATGCAACTATTTTACCACGTACCAAATGGCATGCGTTGATTCTACTTTCGCCTGTTTGAAACTTTCAGATACGTATGTGCGGGTGTTAGCATGAGTCAGCTTTGAAAAGTAAGTGAATGCCAAGTTAACTTATATTAGTTTAATAACAAATAGCTTATATCTGTTGGCACTTGTGCTTAAGTTCCCTGAAGACAGCTTCATGAGGAAAACTGATTCATTGAAATATATTTGCTATTTAACTAATATCACCTAACTTGCTTTTGAAATATCTATAATGAGTCAAGGCAGAGTTGGAAGCAGAACAGATTTCCTGACCGGTACCGGATCGGTGGCGATTTGGAAATCTCGCACTAGTGCCGTTACATCGGTTTTTTGACAACATAATTGATAAATAATGGACTCAAATGCACAATCCAGTATTTCATCGAAAAGTTAAAATTTTCCATCATCATTGCGCAGTTGTAGACTACTTTTTTTAATTTTCTTTGAATACTTATTTTTATCAATGCATTTTGATGGCCTACAAGAATACAAGCAACGGAAATTTGTGGATTTTGTCACAAAGTCCGCAGCAGTTTGTCAAAACAAACTCTTATAATGAATGCACTCTAGATTTTTGCAAGTGGTAGACTTCATATTGGACAGATAAATCATTCATATGAACATTTTAATTCACATGGTTTATTCAAGCAGTTGCTGAGTGTTTAATCTATTACCGAACAATACCATTTGCTCGAAAGCTGTCCTCATGACTGTCTTTGCGCAACGGCAACACAGCTACATCAAAGCAAAAACTTTCTGTTTCCTTGTAAGTAATAGTTCGGCAGCCAGAGCGAGTTTCTGCAGGGAACGAGGCCGAAAATCAGACTTTCACAGAATGATGTACACCCTATGCCAACTGCGAGTCGGTGCGTCTGCCGAGTTCTAATGAGTTCCTTTTATTTTCAGACAGGATCAAAGGAAAACACAAAAATTCAATGGGACGCAGATTGCAGGTATTTGACAAAAATGAAATGTTCTATGTTTTCTCTGATTAAAGGAAAAGTTCTAAGTCCAGAGTCATAATTTTTGGCATGTAATGTCTTCAGGTCATTTCCTATGATGTTCATGCACCCCTGTCTATAAACTATACACATTTAGATTTGGTGAGCCTCTAAATGTCGGCAAACACAAACATTTGAGCAACTCTATCCACATTCAAACACATTCTCACATACATTGCCGATCAGAAGTATGATAATATCACATACACATCATAGGAAATGACCTGAAGATATTCCATATCAAAAATTATGACTCTAGACGTGATACTTTCCAGTTTATAAGCGAAAACATAGAAAATTTCATTTTTGCCAAAAAAACTGCAATCTGCGTGCCATTTGATTTACATGTGCTTTTCTTTGATCCTTTCCGACAAGAAAGGGAACTCACTAGAACTCGGCAGACGCACCGATCACACCGATTCGTAGTAGGTAGAAGATGTACATCATTCTGTGAAAGTCACATTTTCGGCATCGTTCATTGCAGAAGCTCGTTCTGGCTGCCGGACTATAAGACTGCAAGGGTACACCGAGATCACGATCAGCGACAAATTCCATTGGCAAATTACTTGCATTGTGAACGCCATAATAGTTTGATAATTTAATTTGATTCGCTGCTTTTCAAGCATTGCTAGCTGTGGATCGACTCTCCTCCGCAACAGGTTGATTAAGGTTGGATATTCAATATCTAGCTTTGAAGCGAAACATTAACGATGTAGCCATTTCTTGAATAGATAAAACATTGATTCTTTTCAGCTCCTTCTCTCTCTCTATGCCAATTAATGTATAAGTGATAAGCTACGCATCTCAGTTGCATCTTATAATCGCATTCATATAAATGCATATTCGTGTGATGAAATTTGTAGCCTACATGCCGATGAACGTGGGTGCTGCTTGACTTGCGTTCATTCAATGCTCTTCGCAGAAATTGTATTATTTTCTTTTGCTATAAAAAGTAAACATAAAGCAAAAAACGAAACCGGTCAAATCGGTACAGAGGTCTGACCGGTACCGGGAACGCTGAGCCAGAGCACTTTTTCACTGAATGAAATGTCTTTTAGACCCTTTGTCATATCGTCCATCTCGGCATTTACCAAAAATCGTAGTGAAACATCTTCAAATTCACTAAACAATAGAAATGGGGACATGGCATGCAGTGGCAATAACAACATTGATGTAACTTAAAGTAATGCAATGATAATGCGCCAAAACAAATAGAAAATTGCTGTACCGCGTGGATTTTAGAGTCAGGTTTAATTTTTTAGTGTTAATTTGGCAAACAATATTCGTGAGAAAACTCTCTTGGGTAAACATTGACGCAAAGGATGACAGCAAACATGTCAACCTAGCAGTGTTGGAAGAAGTTCCATGGATATCCGTGTTGATTTTACTGGAGGCTCTTCATTGAACCGCGGCTATCATAACCTTACGCGGAATTTTGATGATGACCGGATAATGACGAAGAATCATGAATAGAATACATGCAAATTTTGTTTCAGGCAGAATTGAATCACTGCTGACTCTTTTCAGACCAGCAAAATGAAAAACTTTTATGCCTTTTGGGACATTTTATCAAAAAATTAATTCATACTAAGTTTGGATACTGAATTTTCCGGAAAGTTTATTCTCCAGAATGTTTATTTACATGGATTTCTTTTGATGCTTTATATACTCATTGACATAATTAATGAAACAAACTATCATTGGCTTGAATTGAAGTTTGTTTCATTTTTTTCTCAGGTATGATGCAATATCTCGCTTTCTATGTATTACCATACAACACATTAGAGAATGGAGAAAGATCTATGGTGGTCAAATTTCAAATTTTGATATCGATACAACTGTCACAATTGCTTTTACAAATTGAACATAACGTGAACTGAAATCCAGCTTTTGTAAAATAAAATGGCACACGATCAGTTTACCAGAGGTATGGCTATTGGAATGATTCGTTGTGGTAGAAGTTGTGCGAGCGGCTTACCGAAGAGCTGCAACTATCGAGAGTCGTTGTTTGGAGGTGGTTGTGTCGATGGAAAGCAGAAGGAGATGTTAAAAAGAAGAAGGGATCTGGTCGACCAAGAAAGTCTGCAGGAAGGACAGACGCACGTCTAGTTTTAGCTGCAAAGAGGAATAGATTTGTGTCAGTCCCAAAGTTAGTCGTACACTGGAAGAGTGCCTCAAATATAGACTGTAGCGTTCGAACGGTTTACCGAAGATTGCGAGAAGCTGGAATTCAATCGCGACGACCAGCTGTCCTAATTCCATTGAGTTTTGAGCACCGCAGAAGACGAGTTGCCTGGTGTGATGCCCATCGCTCATGAAATGAC
Source organism: Prostheceraeus crozeri (assembly GCA_907163375.1). NCBI lineage: Eukaryota > Metazoa > Platyhelminthes > Polycladida > Euryleptidae > Prostheceraeus > Prostheceraeus crozeri. The sequence continues at coordinate 274,817 of CAJQUW010005047.1, forward strand.
CATTACTGGCAGAAAGTCTTGTGGACCGATGAATCGAGATTCACTCTGGATTTCAATGACAGTCGTGTCAGAGTGCATCGTCTTCCAGGTGAACCCTTTGCCCCATGCTGTATTAAAGAATACGACAGATATGGTGGTGGAAGTGTTATGCTGTGGGGTGGCATTTGGTATGGCGGACGAACGACAGCAGTCATCATCAAAGGCACGTTGACTGGAGAGGTATCTCAATGAAATTTTGCTTCCTGTTGTTGCCCCAGTGGTTATGGTGGAGGATCTCGTCCTCCAAGACGGCAACGCAAGACCACATCGCTCCCCGGCTGTCATTGCCACTGTTAGGAGATTGAACATTCAAACCCTTGACTGGCCTGCACGCTCACCTGACTTGTCACCCATTAAACAAGTCTGGGACGAGCTTGGGCGGCGAGTGAGAGACCGCTATTCACTTCCACCAGTGTCCCTGAAGATTCTCTCTGAAAGACTGACAGAGCAATGGCTTCTCCTTGAAACATCCTTCATTCAGAAACTTTGTGAATCCATGCCATCTCGGATTACTGAATGCATTGGAGCTAGAGGGGGCACACGCGCTATTAAAGTTGAATATGCTACATGCGTTGTTTTTCTGTGCTAGCGACTTGGTGGAGATTGTAACTAAATTATCAAGGTATCATACATAAATATATATATACCAGTCAAAAAGAAAGAAGTTAAAGAAGGAAATGTTTCAAAAATTTTGTCAATGCGTATATTTCGAGATGTTTAGCAGTGGATATGAGAGAGAGAGAGAGAGAGAGAGACGAGTTTATTCTCGCTCGAATGTCAATGAGCATTCGTAGGTACATCATCACATGAACTCATTGCATAAACTTAGAGAAATAAAATTAAAATCACTTCACGCGCGTTAAAAGCTTTAGTTCCAGTCACTATAAACGATTTGCGGCGTAGTTCATGCGGTGTTTTGGTACTGTGAGAGGATCACATTGTCTGGTGCTACTTTGACTAATTTGTCCTTGAGTTACAGGGAAGAGATGATGGAATGGGTGACGTTGCTGCTATATCTTCTTAAAATGTTGGAGAAATGTTTTCCAGATGAGCAGTAACTGAGGACATGTTGTTCTCTTTAAGTGCTTCACTGCAGGAAAGAGTCGGTGGATGGCTTTCAAAGCACAGCTTTCGACGCTTTTTATCGCTTGGTAATAAATTTTAATTGGAGATATCTGACTTCAAAATGGTCACATATCACTCAAGATGGCAGCGGTCTGTGAGCGTGGACGTGTTTGTTTCTGTCTCTCGAGCTTGTGGCGTTTCTGAACGTACCGGTATTTGATCATTTCTGTACCACGTTTATGTTGGAAACACAGAAATAACAGATCTAATTAAGCGATCTAATTCTGTGGTTGGAAATTTATATCACGTGAATCCGCTCACTGTCGTGGATCTGCTTCCGTCAGTGATTTTTCGTCCATCATTGTCGTTTACTGTCAATGTGAGGATCTCGATTTAGTGTTTGCTCTATTGGTGAATTTTGTTCGCTTCGGGTTCATCGAGATATCTCTACCATCGATTGTGTTGCATGTTGTTGATGTATGGCTGGTATTGTCAGTCACAGACAATCATTTGTAACACTGGGACTGTCAGTGCTTTGAACCTGTCGGCTGATTGCCAAGCACTATCTAAACACCCCTGTCGCGTTAACTTTCGATCATCAATTTTTGTGACGTAATCAGTTGCATCTCTTCATTCTGCTATTTTTGGTTACGACGAGAGTTCCGTGCTTGATGGAACAATGGCACAACGCTTGAAATCACTCCAAAGAGAAATACAAGATCTGGATTATCAGCGTCATCCTCTGTCATCGATGGCAAGATGAAGGAATTGACAGTCTTAATACAGAGTACGAAGAATGAAATCGTTGAGACCCTTCGCAGTGAAATGGAGGAATTAACTGAGGGAATTGGATGTTTGGAGGTCGACGACACACAGCTACAGGAGAGCAATGAGCTTATTAAGAAGACGGACGAAATGGAGTCAGAACTAAACAAGGTGAAAGAAAATCAAATGAAAGCTTTGTATGAGGCAACTTTTGAGATGGAGGAAAGGGAGGGTAGAAGACTGAACTTCATAATCTCGGGCTTGCCTGAATGAACCTCTGACTCGGCTAATGAAAGGAAACATTGTGACTCAAACAGCTGCAAGCAGTTATTGTCAACACTAAATATTGATGTACCAAATCCTGACAGCTTCGCAGGTGTTCATCGAATTGGTCGTCTTGAAGCAGGAAGAAGGCCTAGATTCCTTTAAATCAAGTGCATGAACATCGAGCAAAAAACAGAGATTTTGAAGGAAGCGAAAGCGCTACGAGCATCCCACGAATATCAAGGTGTCTACATCAACCCCGATCGAACACAATTGCAAAGAATATTACACAAACATCTACGTGACGAGCTAAAGCGAAGGAGGAGCAATAATGAAGACGTAATGATTCTTTGTAATGCTCAATCAATGTTTGACAAATTAGATAAGCTTCGGGCCTTAGTGGTGACTGAAACCAGTTTTTCTTTGCATATAACAGAGACATGGTTAACTCCAGAAATTGATAACGAGATCATTTCTATAGGTGGCTATAAAATCTTTTGTAATGATCGCCGACACAATGCTTCTGATAACCGTCGAGGTGGCGGCACACTCATCTATGCTGCCTCACCCACTTCATCTTTAAGTGTTCCATCTGATATTGTGAAACGTGCGGGTATTGAATACAATTTGATAAAGTTTGCAGACCCAGTTACAGGCACAGGTACATGGTATTGTCGCATCCTGTATGTAGCATTCCACTACGTCTTAAGACAGAAGCTTTGTGTTATTCAAGGATTATATTGCTGATATATTTGACTTTTTACTCAATTGTACTCCAAACGTTGAGTTATTTGTTTGTGGAGATCTCGCCAGGCAAGACTTCTCTTTTCCTGAACAGCAGTTCAATATTTCTAATATTCTGAATGTGCCTACTTTTGGAAACGTTGTGGTTTAAAAGTTCGTCTGCAGTACAAGTCTTTTTAGCAGTTTTGAAATTTTGATTGCTCCACCACTTGGTTTTGCTGCACATCTACATAAGATTGTGATAGTTTCAAGAGATGTAAATTCACTATGTAAAGATATGCTTATTCAGAAAGTATTTGACTTTAGGAGCTCACACAATTGTTGCGCTTTCTAAGGCTCTTGAGTCTTTAGATTGGTTTAAAGTTCTTGAATGCTCTGACCACAGAGATAAATTGCTATGTCTGTGTTGTTTGGTCTAGAGATGACATTTTTTAAAACTGATGGTCACGCTTAGAACTAGTCCCGAGGGGCAGAAAGATCCATTTTCGATTGAACGTAATGCAAATTCAAGCCTGAATTCTGACGAACTAAATCATTGACACCGCATTGAACGTACACAGTTAGCAAATTTGGATCGTGAGGAGTCGAACGATTGATAACACTTCTGTATGCCCTCGTTACAATCCACGATACTGTACTCAAAGTTTTAGAATTTCCTGAAGTAGCAGCTGTTCGAATTTTGACTTTTGACATGAGCCAGCATTTGACTGTGTTCCACATGAAATGTCTAAGTAATTTTTAGATTCCTCACCGAAATGTTTTCATAAATTGGATCAACAGCTGCAGTATTTATGTAATCGCCAAGAGCGAGTTTAATTGGGAGAAGTGTCAAGTTCCCTGGTAAGTGTTTCCAGTGGTTTTCCATACGGGTCATTGTTAGGGCCTTTTCTATTTTCATTGTATATATCGAGTTACAGACCAATAAATAAATGAGAGTGTAAATATTTTTTAGTATGCGCCCATCTCCAAATTGCATTCAAAATACGGAAACTCATTCTCGAAGTTCTTACACTCTTGACATCACGCTGCCTCTTTAAAGAGTAAACGACAGAATGGTAAGTAACATGCAAGCAGTTCAGGTTAAACGGATGACGAATATAATTCATTGGACATTGACATAGAAAGAGAAATAGAGTCAAAGTGAACGCTGATGCAAAGCTGATGCAAGGTATACATGAAAGTTATAATACTGATAAAAAGTGATTAAGTAGAAGCAAAAAATAATGAAATACATGATGCAGAAAAGAATCAATACTGGAATTAGGGAATGAGTGAACAAGAGTATACAAAGTCCTTTTGTCGACACATGGAAGGTTTCTTTAACGGTATGAGAACAGCCTCAGAAATTTTCAACTCGACTTTGTTCTTGCACTGTCTCACAACTCTGAAAGCACTTTTTGATGCTGGATGTTGACACGAGATATAGTGTTGGATAATTGAAGACGTAGGCAGCTGCTTTCCTTCTACACACCACTTCGGAATGTGTTCCTTGGCACGCGTCTCCAACGTCCTCTCGGTCCTTCCCACATAGCTTGCTCCGCAAGCGCAGTCGTAGGAGTATACCACGAGTGGTTTCTGGTTGGAAGGGATGGGATCTTTGGGAGCGTTGCTAGCGACTTTCTTTGTACGATACCAAGGAGTGATTTTGAGGTGAGGATATGCCTTCTCGATCATGCCTTGCACTTTCCTAGCTTCAAATACTGCTACTTCACCAATGAACTGAATTGCGAACTGAATTCAAACAGGACACAATATGTCACCCAGGCAATCTAAAAGAATATTAAACAATTTACAATTTTCGTACATACATAAATTCACAAATTTACGAAGCATTGAATTATCTTGAACTGTCTATGATTGACACCACTGAATTGTCACTTGTCATCAGAATTGCCACTTGCACGAATAATCTCGATGAAACAAGCTCGGTTTTTATATTATAGAATGAAAGATTATGAACAAAGAAGCGACTTTTCAGCTCATTGTTTGACATTTAGTGGAATTCATAAAGGTTGGATTGTATCTAGAGCGGACATGAAATATTTCCTGCAAGTATTCATAACTGAGACAAAAGAAATTGAAAGCGGACTCATTGGTAAATGTGTTATTTAGTGTTTATAGCTTACAATTCTGTCTGTGGATCTATCAGAAGGAAAACTTTCAATACTTAATAATTACTTATATTGGACGTATGCAACATCTCTCATTGACGTTATATCATTGGATCAGTGAATTGTACCTGAAATGATTGTAACTGCAGATATAATTGAGGACGATAAGTCACGAAAAGTCTACCGAATAGAACAGAAAATTCTTGATGAACTGGCAGACAAGTGAATGTCTCATAGAATGAGACTCTTGTCTTGATAACATGAAAGATAAATCATTCGAAACTAATATCAATTTATGAAAAGCAATGACGTAATGGATGACCAATAAAGATGAAATAACAAAACCGCCTCCAGAATCGTCTGGAAGCATGCTGGAATATCACTCTGCTCAGGATCGCTTGCAATGGATTATGAAGATCAATCATACATAAAATGGAAGCATGAATCATAAGTCTGTGGGTACAAGATGAATTCTTGTAATTTTCTTTCAAGTCGCTATAGGGTTTGTGAATGGTCCAATTTCATTTATATTCAAACAGGTGACATTATCTCATTTAGATCTTATTCTGCGAGAGAAATGTAGATTATACGGCATTTATGTGAAAAGCTATCTCAAATTAAAGACATAGAGTCCTGAACTGGACCCGCTGTCAGAGTCCAGATTGGTACCATCCAAGTTATCAATCGTCCTCTCTTATATCTGATCTCTATGATGGCATTAAAACTGACACATGACATGCGGATATGAGAATATAAATAAGACAGAATTAGTTCGGCACATAGAGATTCGACTTTTCTCTTCGTTTCAGCTATGAATTAGAATTGCTGATAGTTGTCTGTTGATAGTAATTTCAGCTGCTCGGTCTGGCTAAAGCCAATCAACTTACTAAAGCATGCCGCAGTTGTAAGCTCTTGCTGTAATATATAAGGCGACATATTGTTCGTCATTTTATCAAGGTGCCGTTGTCATGACAATGCATGTTTACAATGCATCTACGACATAGCAGTGCTTTCAATTTGCATTTTCGAATTCTAGTCCTCTATGATCATAGTGTTGCATTTCTATGGTACAGCAGCCAGCACAGGTTTCTACAGGGAACGAAGCCGAATATGAGACTTTCAAAGAATGATGAATCATGTGCATGCCTTGTTATGAAGCTTCTAACAGTTGTTTAATGTGAGGATTTGTCTGAATATGGCTGAACTGTTGTGTTTAACGACAAAAGAAGGCCGAGAATGAGAATTGAATGATGTAGACGCCTTATGTCTACCTAATGCGCGACTGCCGAGTTCCACATCTTGAAAAGCAGATTTTTATGAAAATCACATGTAAACCCAATGGGAAGCAAATTGAGTTTTCCGGTAAAAATGAGATTTTCTATGTTTCATTGATTAAGTGAAAGTATAATGGCACAAATTTTGGCATGAAAGGTCTTAGGGCCCTTTTATTATTTGCATGTGTTATTATCGTGCTTCTAATGCCTGATGAATGCGAGAATGGAACTAAATGTGTCTAAAATAGGTTGAAATGCTGTGTTTACCGACATAAGAATGCTTGCTAGATCTGCATGTGTTTAGCTTCATAGATAAAGGTATATTGACATGCAAGGCCACTGAGTCACCATGAACACACGTAATTAGTCGGGCTACTTTTCCTTTAATCAGACAAAGGCGTAGAATATCTCATTTACCTCTATCGCATTCCTCCTCTCATTTTTGCCTTCTGCCTCCCCCCTTGGATTTGCATGTGTTTTCGCTAATCCTTTCTGACAAGAAAAGGAACTGAGTAGTACTCGGTAGACGCACAGATTTATAGTTAGCTACTTGCATGCAAGGTGTACAACTTGTGAAACTTTTGCTGGCTGGTGTATTAATACTAAGAAGACAACCACATCCAATAGGCACACACAAACGAGATAAACAGTAAACTAAAATTGCAATTTTCATGTTTCTTTTGTCTAGTTCATTTTAATTTATGTAAGTGCATGCTACTTGCATAAAAGTGCACAATACTGAAATCTGAAAACTGACAGAAAATTTAGTTTTAACCCTTGCAAGTCCAGAAATAGCTGCGTTCTTTGATGTGTCACAATGGGTGACATATAGTGTCCCATATGCATTATTCATGTTGACAACAAAACAAAACTTTCCATGAAAATTACGATAGGAATTGACTTCTCATGAAAACAGTAGCTTTTCACCTTACAAGTGTTCATAATTCTTAGATAATCAAAATGACGCAATCCACATGTGACTGCTAAGTAATTAAATGTCTAATTCAGAGCTCCTCAACCTTTTTCGCATGGAGACACTTTTGATCATAGTCTTTCCTTCGTCGGCACCACTACATTGTAAACTGTAATCAGCCAAATAACATGCAATTTATCAGCCATAATGATCAGACAGTTGCAACAGACAACATGAGACAATGAACAACCAAAAGTGGCTGTTCAGAGCAGACAAGATGAGACAATTATTCGCCAAAATATCAGACAATTCTGTCTACTTTTATGAAAGTATTGTCTCTCAAACTCAAAGTGTATAAATATGATCAAACTATTCAACATCAGCTAATGGCAACTAGCCACTCCTAATCACATAGGTTCTAACTCTGCTCCACTCAATCACAAGCGCATTATGAACAACTCTGATACCTTACAAGTCCGTTGTGACAACGTCAACTTTAGGAAAGTATATAGACCCTTGAAAGCTGCAAAACATTGCAAGAACAGAATTAAAAGATGGCGCCAATACGTCAAATATCCAGACCTGTTATTGCCATGCCTTAAGGTGTATACAAAGAACCCTACTTATTTACAACAATGTATATTCTATAATTGAAAATTATCAAGGATACCATCCAATTTCAATAAAAGTGTATATATTAGTCATAAGTAGGCAGTAAACGCAATATTGTAAATTAGTTCGTGTGATGAAACAAAAATTGTCTGACAAGCAGGAAATTTATCTGATAATACACAATAACTGCCAAAATACTGATGTGGCTCACAAATTGTCCGATAAGTGGCTGTTTACACTTTACAGTGTATGCAAATATTTGAATTACTTGAATTCATGTGATATGTGGTGTGATCCAAAATGTCCCGGGCTGACCTACTTGCAGATAACCTGTAACCACGACTACTACGTCAGATGTAAATTTAGGTCTCCAAGGCATAAGAAACATGGTTGCAGAAATAGTTTTAGTTATTTTTATACTTTTAGCATGATTATTACTATTAAAACCAATATTTCAGTAGTTTCGAAGTTAATTGAAATTCAATTTATCTGATATTCTAAGTTAAATTAATCCCCATTTATTCCACATCTGATGTGCGAATCTGCGCGTCTACCGAGTTCCAGTTAGTTCATTTTCTTGTCAGAAAGGATCAAAGAAAAGCACATGTTTGTCCAATGGGACGCAGGTGTCATTTTTGACTAAAATGAAATTTTCCATGAATTTTCGCTTATTACGGTAAAAGTACTCAGTCTAGGGCCATAATTTTTGACATGAAATGTTTTCGCATCATTTCTCATTATGTGCATGTGTTATTATCATGTTTCTGATCGGCAATGTATGCGAAAATGTGGGTACATGTGGTTTAAATGGCTCGAATGTCTGTGTTTGCCGACATTAGGAGTCTTGCCAAATCTGATTGTGTTTAGCTTCACGCACACAGGGCTGCATGAACATAATAGGAAATTACCTGAAGATATTCCATGTCAAAATGATGACTCTAGATTTAGTATTTATATTTTTACCGTAATAAGCGAAAACATAGAAAATTTCATTTTAACCAAAAACTACAATCTGCGTCCTAATGTGTTTTTCTTTGTTCGTGTCTGATAAGAAGAGGAACTAGCTAGAACGTGGCAGACGCGCAGATTCGTAGTAATCATACTGTGTACATCATATTGTGCAATCCCATTTTTGGCCTCGTTCCCTGCAGAAACTCGTTCTGACTGCAGGACTAATAGACGTGACAAATCTTTCTGCGTCGAATGTCGCAGTGCGATGCGAGTTCCATTGATCCGTTGCTTCTATAGTGGTCATATTTTGAATGGATTTAGTCTCGCATGATGTTGCATTAAAGCTCCATGACGAGCAAGTGTGCACTTTTGGCTCAGCGAGTTTTGGGGAAGCAGTCAACCAGTCTAACAGCATTATTTAACTGTTGCACGGTATATCTTAGCATACAAACTACGTGACATTTGTCACGTAGCCCTTCTTGATATTCCCGCAGTCCTGCCCTGAGATAGGGTGCTACGTGACAAGTTAGCAAGCCTAAATAAACGGGAAGGGTCATTGCTCGAATATTCCCAATAAATCTATGTTTGTACGGCTTTTCTGAACGGGAAATTCAAAACCCATTTAGCAACTAGTCTGTGCACCACAGCTTTGCAAATTAATAGCATATTTCTAGCAGTAGTTTACTCTAGCTATTTTAATGATATCAAACCTCGATTTGAATGGTCTGAATCTTCTGTCCAGTATCAATAGATAAGTCACATATTCTGAGTCGGCATGAGAAAGAGATCTTCCTTTTTCGCTTTTCCGGCCGGGAATGACTGTTCAGTGTTGAGAATATCATCGCATTTTTCGGTCCTTCGTATAGGATCTTTATCGAAATTTGAATTTGCGATTCTCTGGGCTCTATTGACTCGGCTACAAACGAATATTCCTCGCGCAATGAGCATCAAAAGCTACTGACCACTTTATTCATCAGCTTTTGCATTCTCTTGATGAGCGATGCCATGGATGATGTAACAGAATTTGCATCGGCACATGACTCTTGTTCTGTTTATATACATGCACGGTCATTGATGTGAGGTAGGAATTATGGCCAAGTTCCCAAAGTAAAATTATGCTCACATAGATTAGTCTACATTCGGCGAGAATATTGAGAAATTGATGTTCAAATCATTAATCCATGATAATGACAAAATTGATTACACAAATCAGCAATATTTTTTTGTATCGCATATGAAATATCAATTATTCACTAATTTATTCAAAATCATAATTTATCAAAACTATTAACAGATATCCAAATAATCAGAATTCATATTGAAGACTTAGCGGTGTATATTTTCAGATTTCTAGACAAAGAAGGTGGAAATGGATTTTTAACATTTTCCGGACACAGCACCTGCGCTTCACAATAGCTGCAAAACTTAGATTATAAGTTATGTTATAAACTGACATGCATTGCAAATGCATGACAATGGACGTTTTGTTCGTCATTGGTTGTTGGCTTCAGGCGTTGAATAAGGGGAAATACGACTGATACTTTAGAAAATGCATTATATTGTTTGCAACAAGTTTATATCTGCTTTGTGATTTGTAGTAATTAATTTCGCAGTCAAATCAACCGTGACAGTCAAGACTTTCATGATCCTTGAACATGAATCATTGGTTTTCCTTCCAGATATTGTGGATGGATGTTGGTTTTGATTTGGTTAATTTGTTCTGAAGGGTTAGTGAATCTTAAATGAAACGAACAGAGACATTAATTGGTAATTCATTAAGATTCTAGCACGTTAATTAGCCATAGCTTATTAACTGCCTGAAGTGCTTCACAATCATGTCTTTAGACACTATTTAATTTGGTAAACGACAACACTGCGATGCTCATCTAAGTTGTAGCGAACAGAAATGGAATAATTCTTGGACAACCAAAGTATTTATACTCGCATCTCTGTTCATGGAATGGACGCCTGTATTCAATAATACTCATGAAAAGTGAATACATTTATATCAAACAATTGATTTCAATAACTCGAACAATGACGTAATTAGAACGTTGTTTTGGTGGTCCTTAATATGGGCGCGTCTTAATACCACAAATACAACATAAATACGCCACAAATGCACCACAAATACATTTCAGCCGCCACAAATACAGCACAAAAACATTTTGACACAGATTTTGACTGGATTGACACAGCACAAGAAGCAACAAATCCTGCCACAAATGCACTCTTCCTGTTAGAAAGAGAAACTATATTGCCACAGGTACACTTTTACAGTGCAAGCAATGCAAATTTGAATCAACTTGAAGATTGCCACAAAGATTACCCCAACACATTCCTTTTCCCACAAACTATTTAGATCAGCCGAAACATGGACGGCAATGAAAAGGTGCGTTGTAATCTATTTGTAGGAAAAGGAATGTGTAGGGGAAGCCTTTGTGGCAATCTTCAAGTTGATTGAAATTTGCATTGATTGTACTGTATATATGTTAGCTTAAGTGTACCTGTAGCAAAAGGAGCTTCTATTTCTAACAGTAAGACAGGATTTGTTGCTTCTGTGTCAATCCTGCTGTATCTGTGGCAGGGGAAATGCATTTGTGCTGTATTTCTGTTGTAGCCTATTTGTGCTATTTAGTCGTGGGGGATCTAAATCACGCATGGGAAGTGAAAATTGTATAACAACGCGGTGTTTCACGGTCTATCCAATTCGCATCCCTAGGTGCGTGGAATAGTGATGTATTGAGCAAGTAAGTCGGAGCCGGTTCTTGACTTAATGCAGTGGAGGGCGCAGTTAATCGATTCCGCTCGATTGATCGTGCGACGGAATCAATTGCACGATTCTTGAATGACGAGAAGTAGCGCGATTTTTTTTGATTAGTGACTTCTCAGTGGAATTTGCTTGAAGAGGAAAAATTAGGATAATTTCCTATTCTCTCTTTCAACATTTGAAATAACTGCAGTGAATGGAAGTGCAACAGCCACGTGCAACAACTACAGTCCGTTTCATAAAAAGTGGATCATCCTAAAATTTGACTAAATATAACATAAGTATGATACAGAAAGCATTTTTCATGTTTATCATGTTGAACCTGAGATCAATCATAGCTAGTATAAGACAGAGTTGTCATGTGACGTGACTTTTTCATTCCCATACGACCGCAGATCTCAATGGGAATCCTGTTGAGATTCCCACACATCGCAGGAATGCAAAATTCTATGCAATAGCATTAAGCACGATCGTTTTGTATACTATAATGCATGCTGTTCAGCATAAGGAGTCACTTTGACCTTAATTCTCCGCATTAATAGCACGTGAATTTATTGATAAGCATTAATGCCTGATTTACATTTGCAATGCACGCTATGAATTCAATTGTACTCTCATATAGTCTAAACTTTGCTTTAGTTTCAATTGAACTTTAGTTTCAATTGATTGATACATAATCACAAGATTTATGGAAGAGGCAAATGCTTGATCAAATATGGTTGGTAAAGACTAAAACAATCAAGATTGGGAAATGCAGATACTAGGTAGCAAAAAGCGTCGACCAAATGCTAGTCGACGCACGTCGGGCACAGTGTCCCCATCGTAATAGCCATAAACGCGAGTACACTAAAGGCGGATATACAATCGGAGAGTAGTCGAGTAATTCGTAGTAAATGCAGTAGATTCTCAATAATAGATTCTGAAGACTCCGCATGCTTTGTTTAGGACTTTTTCAGTGTTCTGATTTGTAAAACTGTACACCTCAAACAAATAGAGTATCACATTAATTAATAGGGTAAAAATAATTGTAGTGCGTAAATAGGTTAAATGTCTGATAGTCACAATTTTAATGGAAATTATCAAATTTATAATGAAACAAGTGGTCCAAAGATTAACGACAATATGAATACGAAAATGGGAAATTTCAAACCCATTTAGCAACTAGTCTGCACCACAGCTTTGCAAATGAAACTAATGGTCCAAAAAATTGACAACAATATGTCAGTCAAACTAACTGTAAGCTTCTAATCACTAAATCTGAGAAAATTTCAAAATATTTAGAATAGCACGATTTTCGATCAATCGTGCATTGAGTCGCACGATTCGGAATCGCAAAAAAATCGAATCACGCCCGCCATTTGCTTAATGTAGAAAGAAGTTGAAAATTTTATGCTGAAAATTTCTTGTTTGCAAAATGCTGATAATGATGCTATTCTGTTTAGTAAAGTTTGTGTTATCAAAATCAATGTATAATGTGATGCACAGTGTAATAGGGTTCTTGCCACAGTCTATTTGAAGCATGTATTTGATTTTTTCATTCGACATAAGCACATGTAGGCCTACGAATGAATCTCGATGTAATGAACTTCCAAGGGCATGAGGTAGAACTTCTGCAAGTAAAGTCAGTAAAGTTATTTCTTTTATTGTAGCAAGCCAACACTGGAGTGAACGCTCTTGATGTGTTCAATTAACATCAGCATGAAGTCTCTTTATTCGCTCCATAAAGAAAAATGGACTGCGGAGAGGTTTTCTTTAGCTCAGTAAACAATTTATACGGGACTCAAGTTAATAATAAATAGGGAGTTTTCTTTTGACATGATTGTGTCATGCTATTTAACGAGTTGCGCTTTATAAATATCTGCAAATTCGTTATTGTATTGTTGGCATGACACGTCTGATTAAGGGTTAGTATCATCATAAATTCGATAGTTTCCATTAAAGTTGTGACTATCAGACACTAAACCTATTTAAAAACACTATTATTAGACACTAAACCTGAAATTACTTCTGCCCTGTTATGCATCATGAAGTTTTCAGGAATTTATGTGACGAACAATTATTGTACGACGTATAAAAAACATGTCAAATGCGGTGCTAAAAATAATTTCGTACTAACTACAATCCACCAAATCACTGACTTCAGTCGGTTAGGTGAAATTCAATGACGTAATTTACCAGACGACGCGAGATTATATTGATCCTTCAGCAAAAGAAAATTGAAAAAATTCCCCAAGTAGTTTATGGACGTCGATGTAATAGTTTAAGTAGACATCGTAAAAAGACAGGTCTTCGACGCTGTTCTACGCCTTTCCAATTGACTGCTTGGATATCAAGCTACTTGTCCTGCCGCTCTCAACGAGTTTCTTTACGCGGAGAGGACTCATCTTGGGTTGACGTTCCAAGTGGTGTGGCCCAGGGGAGCGTCATCGCGCCTGTTCTTGTCTTGTAATAGATTCTTTGTCATCTGTGTGCTCGAACTCTACTTTTGTAAAATATGCAGACGATCTGACTGTTCTACATTGTATACGAAATCAAAGTGAAGACAAGTTGCAGGATGAGATTAATAATGTAGTGATTTGGTCGAGAAACAGCGGTCTCGAGTCGAATTGTGATGGATGTAATCACCTATAATGATTTAACTACATCTCGTGTTTTCATTGATAATAATGTCATACAAAAAGTCATTATCTGTTGCCTCTGGGTTGTCATTTATCCAGTGATGTGAGATGGTGCATACATGTCAATTACCTTATCAAACGAGCATCGAAGAGATTGTATTTGCTTATCAATATCAAACGCATCAACTGCACATGCGATGTGCTTGTTACTGTATACAGTAATATATATGCTAATTTTATCGTCCAATCTAATTGCATCCTTTTTCTGCTTTTTGTAGCAACCCATTGTATTTTACGTTTGATTTTATTTGATATTGTATTTTACCCATAATATTTACGCAAAAGACTCAATAATGTTGAAGGGAGGGTCATGCGAATCATTGATAAAGATCTTTGGCAGGTCAAGTTGTTTGATGCAGGTGACAATATATACAAGAAGAGACTACTCAATAAAGTGTCAAAACACTCTGAGCATCCTCTACGACAGTTCTTTGAGCTTCGTGATACTACAAGAAATACGAGAAAAATTCACAGCAACATCCGTCGACCGAGGACGAAGACAAACAGACATTCTTCTTCATTTGTAAAATACTGTTCTTGATCTATGTATCTTCAACTATCTACGTGTTGATATTTGTGATTTGATCGCCGCATTCTGCGAGGGAAATAAAGCAATTCTTATTTTACATCCTATCTTATTATCTTATTATAACGCTGTTGTAAGATCGACGAACGAAGGCGTTGGACGCCGAAGATCTGTCTTTTTACAATGAGTTTCACGAAATTTACAATAAAAAACTTAAGTAAATTACGTAACTGGTACATAAAAAGGACGTGAATTGTTTACTGGGATGATAGCATCTGAATGGTGGAATCATTTGCACTTAAGATCATTGCATTTGATTGTGATGTTTATTCCTTATGCATGCATGATAGCGTACAAATTAGGAAATGCTTATTTTGAGGGTACTGAGTCTCAAAATGAACAGTCATTTCCATCAAAGCTAATTAAGAAACTATGCCTTTCCAAATTAGCGCCATCAGCAGTGAATTGAACGCTTTTATAAAATATCATTCTTTCTTCTGCATTTTCCGAAACTAAAAGTTCATGCATTTATGGGTCATGTGGCATTACCTGTACATGTTGAATGGACCTCATTTAATGAAAATGAAATTGCTACCACATTGGAGAACCAATTAATACTGAATATTTATAGTATATTTACTCTATGGTCGAGACTTATGGATTAAGAACCCTTTGGTCAATACAGTAAGTATACAGTAGGTATAATAAAACTTTTTGTGTCAAAAGATTCAGTTTTTTGCGGAGATTCTGCAGTCATTTGAGCAATTTTAAAAAGTCAAAATTTTGTAAATTGTTCCTGTGTTTGTATACTAGTGATTTGATACCTCTATATAAGTAGCATGAAGCTTAGTAGATGTCAAAAGGAATGAACAAAAGGAAGCGGAAAATAAGATGATTATCAAGGAAATTTCATAAAAATGTCATTTCTTGATTTTGAATGATATTGTAGACCCACTTACATCTTTCAAAGTTAATTATGATCATTGTCTCTGAATAGGATGCGTTGCTTTTTCAGTGACAGTTTGTTCGTGATATGATCACGCTTAAGAAAGCACTCTTTTAGGCCGAGCATCAAAGTCACAGTCACCCATCGAACTGCTGATTTAGCACTATCTGTGCAAAGTTGTCATGACACGTAATATTGGTAAAATGCAGGTAAAATACTAAATATTCTACCTTCTGCATTGCTATCATGATCAGTCAACTCAAATCTATGTAAATTTCTTCAAAAGTGTAAAGATTTGCATATGTCACATGTGGTCCTGGGTCTCAACTTGAGTTCATGCAATAAAATCGAAACTGTATGCACATTGGAGCATAGAGTAAGTATATAGTAGGCAGAGTATCGACTCAAACAAGTAACTGTATACAGTGAAAATTTTTATATGAAAGGATTCAGCATTTTACGGAGATTACGTTCCTGCGGTCCAAAAATTATTTGAACAGGTTTGAAAAGCTACTTTTCCAAGTTATTCCTGTGTTTATATGCTACCGACATGAAGCCACTTTATAGGTAGTATGAAACAAGTTGGATATCAAAAGGAATGAACATTTGCTAACAAGCATCTTAATTAAGCGGAAATTTAGCTGATTATCAGAGGAAATTCATGAGCTGCATTATAATGCATGTCTTCATAAAAACGTCTACATTTCTGCTTTCTTGGCTAAAATTTCAAGCTTTTGATTCCATTTTCATCTGTTTAATAAATTTTGTGATTTAGTGAATAGCAATGCAGACCCATTTAGCCTAGCTACATCTTTGAGCTAATTGTGATCATTGTCAGTGGTTATTTTATTTTGCTCTTCCAGTTGCAGGTTATATCTTGTGATATGATCACACTCAAGAAACTGTTCTTATTGATAAGGTATTAGGCTATGTATTAAAGTGTTAGTAACCCATCGGATCGCTAATCTAAGAAACTACATTACCTCTCAACACAGATTGACATGACACGGAGGATATGTAAATTGCTATTATTCCTTCTGTTTTGCTGTCACGATCAGTCAAATCCAAAATTTCTCCAAAAGTATAAAAATTTAGATATCTCACATATGATGCTGGGTTTCATTCGAGTTCATTTAATAAAATCGAGACTGTAAAGGGGATTTAATTATTGCTGAGTTGCTGCTCTACCTAAAATACTTACTCTATATTATAAATAGAAGTTTTTTGAAAGCCAAGTACGGTGATGGTAAGTAAAAATATAGGCTATTATCAGCTATATACTACCACCTTACATCCAAGGCCATCATCAGGTTCTGAATCATTTTATGTACATTATGCAGAAAATCAATTTCAAATTTTGATCGTAAAAAACATTGTGGGATGATTATGCAATGTTGCCTAGAAGTTGGAGAGTCTGTGGAAAACATAGAGTTAAAAAACATGCTAAGTTATGCGTTAAGAGAAATTCATAAAAATCAAAGATATAAAAAGTCTTTCAATTCATCAACCTCTGCTTTTGAGTTCATTTGAGGATTATATTTCTTTATTAGGATGCCTTCTCGCAATCGTAAATTCGTCTCATCGGGGTCAAAGTCAATGATATCGATGTTGTATTCATTAATTTTTTACTTACCATCACTGTACATGGCTTTCCCAAAGCTTCTAACTAAAATTATGTCGAACCAAGGCATATTCGCTCACTTACTCTATGCTTTATACCATCTTGCGTAACTCGCGCTTTACATCTTGCTTCACTCGTGTGAACGATTCATACGTAGCGGTTAATAATTATCGTAAAATTATCTGAAGGATATTGGTTTTCTTTGTAACTCTAATATCTCACAGACAACTTGGCTGCGATCCATAGACGAAGAAATGATATCCATTTGATTTTATCTCTGAGTTGCGCACCAAAGATGGACCAACTTCTTAATTGAAGGTTCATATAACAATGAATGTCTGTGATATTGCTTCAAAGACTTTCGGAGGGATTCAGCAGAATAGATAATCCCCAAGGAAAAGAGCACTCAAACGGTTTTAGCCTTTCACACACTACTTACCAACATTTCTAGCTAAAATGCTGCCGAGATAGAGGAAGGCATTTTCTATTTAACCATCTATTGTCTTTCTTTCAAAGCAGACTCAGAACGAATCAATACACTTTTCTACATAATAAATCAAACTTTTACTGCGTACCAAACTAATCTGTGATCTCAATGAACTATTCGGAGATAAATTGAGAAAGATGATGATAGGAAAGAAAATACTGCCAAACTATGATGGTAGTAAGATTGATATCAAAGGCATAAGATATTCATTCTGGAAAGCAGAGGTACAAAGAAACTATTTCTGTAAACTATTCACTTTAAAGTCTAATTTGAGTAGCAGAATTCTTAACTTTATCTATAGGAACTGTATTTTTGGCAGCCAAATTCTCTTCTGAGTTTGTGCGTTCCATTGAAGTAATCAGATATAGATACATTTCAGAAATTCAAGCTTTCATCTAGGAGAGGTATAGACATACCAGGAAATTGTTTATCTGAAGTTGACTAGAATAGAAAACAAGAAGTTGATTCAAGGTCAATGGTACTCGTACTATCAAGGTCATTGCAGCTATTTGAGGCTAATCTTCTTCATATTTTGCAGGAAGGTGCGCTCTGTAAACGTGCGTAATATTCTTTGCAACACGAGCAATTTTATTTTAAATTGTTCAACCTTACGGCTAATTTGAGATTAGATAATACTTACTCTACGTTATTGGCCGGAAAATTATCATAACCACTTGTCCGTTCGTCCGTTTTTTTATCATAGCCATTTGGGCCGTTTCGAACTGTTCTGACAATGCGGTTTGGTTTTACGGCTGCCAGATACCTATCAATATATTTTGTTAAAAATTCTTCCAATCTGACTTGTTAGATTTAAGCATCATAGCAACAAAACTAATGTGTCGACTAAATTAGCACTTGCTTATTGAATACGGCGCGAACACCAATCGTTCAATTTGAAATTATTTCTCTGCATACTTGAAAGTTGTTTTCCTCCAGAGTTTGACTTTGCAGCTGATTTAAAGAAGGCATTCTTCCATTCTAAAAGCTCAAGTGAATTAACAATAGAGTGAAATGAAATATACGATAGATAAAATTGTCATGAAAAGGTGTGCGCCTGCAAGGATTCGAACCTTCGACCCAGGTTTACTAGACCTGTGCTCTACCAACTGAGCTACGAGCCGCTTACAGGCGACTGTGTCAATTGGCAGGATCAAGCCATCACCACCACACATCAGTTGTCATACCAATTATGATCTATGAATAGATATCTCGTCACAATTGCGACCGCCGACATTAAGGCAAGTAGCGGGGATCGACTGTCCACCGAAGCATCTTAAACCATGACGTAAAAATGAAATATTCAACACAGTAGTCAAACTATTGATCTAATTCATTTGTTAGCAAATTCATCAATCGTTAAATTTGAATTGAAAAGTTATTGATTATCACAATTCCATGAAATGTCTTCTGCATAAAGTCCTCGTGTTGTTATTCGTCATCTTTCGAATCAGTTCACGACAATACTCAACATTTTCGCTTTTCCAAAACCAGCATCAGTTTACCCTTCGGGGTAGTAGTTGGCATATGTTTGAGTTTCAGAGGCTGTTGTGTTTCTGAGCAAGTCTTGATGTTGAACTTTCGCATCATGTGAAATAGAGTCGATCGAATCTCCATCAAGGCGAAACGTTGACCAACGCAAAATCGCGGACCACCGCCAAAAGGAATCCATGCCGAAGGATGTCGCTTTTGATGACCCTCAAAACGATCAGGATCAAAAATTTCGGGATCGATAGGTCCCCAAAGATCTGGATCGAAATGCAATGCATAGACATTGCACATTACTAGGGCACCTTTTGGGATGACAAGATCGCCGATCTTTGTGGTTTCAAAGCATCTTCTGTTAAGTGCTTGTGGGGCGATTGGGTAATAACGAAGGGTTTCATTGATTAAGTTGTTCATATATCTCAGTTTGCCAAGGTGATCATATGAATTCCCTGCCTCTTCCCCTAATTCTTCGAATAATCCATCAACTTCAGCCTGAAATGAAAGATGATACCATTTATATGAATGCCTATTATTGTTAAGTTCATCTACTATACGAAGTTCATCAAGTCTAAAGAGACGTTGCCACCACGAGACATATTTCGGCCTGTTGGGCCTCATCAGTCATGGGTAGGTTCGAGCCAGCGACGTTGAACCTAAGGGACGTGCAAGCATAGGAATTGATAGCAATAAAACCTCTGGAATGGAAGTAAGACTTCATGCAAAGCGCAGTAGTGACAGAAAAATCGCCCGCATTTTCCTTAGACCCTTGTCAACGGCCTAATCATTAGGTTAGAGTAAGTCACATGTACACCAAGCTCATCATTGGTGTTTCATGCCCCAACTTAGTTCCCTCGCATGTGCCGCGACCTTGAGTCAATTTGCATTCAAGTCAACTGCAGGTAAACAATCTATTTGTATGCATCCAAGTATGCCCTCTAACTATACGAAGACAAGAAATGCACTGTAAACTGTAAACAGCCACTTATCGGACAATTTGTGAGCCACATCAGTATTTTGGCAGTTACTGTGTATTATCAGATAAATTTCCTGCTTATCAGACAATTTCTGTCTCATCGCACGAACTAATTTACATTATTGCGTTTACTGCCTATCATACTACTTATGACTAATATATACACTTTTATTGAAATTGGATGGCATCCTTGATAATTTTCAATTATAGAATATACAATGTTGTAAATAAGTAGGGTTCTTTGTATACACCTTAAGGCATGGCAGTAACAGGTCTGGATATTTGAAGTATTGGCGCCATCTTTTAATTCTGTTCTTGCAATGTTTTGCAGCTTTCAAGGGTCTATATACTTCCCTAAAGTTGACGTTGATACAACGGACTTGTAAGATATCAGAGTTGTTCATAATGTGCATATAAGAATGTGAGTGTGATTGGGTGGAGCAGAGTTAAAACCTATGTGATTAGGAGTGACTAGTTACCATTAGCTGATGTTTAATAGTTTGATCATACTTAAACACTTTGAATTTGAGAGACAATACTTTTAGAAAAGTGGACAGAATTGTCTGATATTTCGGCGAATAATTGTCTCATCTTGTCTGCTCTGAACAGCCACTTTTGGATGTTCATTGTCTCATGTTGTCTGTTGCAATTGTCTGATCATTATGGCTGATAAATTGCCTGTTATTTGGCTGATTACAGTTTACAGTGTGTGTGACAAAATGAGCATAATCATAATTGACCACAGCAATCACTTATATTCTTTCTAAGCGGATATTATTATTTGCTTAAGGACGAAGTCAAAACTGACTGCACTTTACTGTGTGCTCTTTGCTCTACTCCTTGACGTATATAAGAGAATCTAATAGCAATATGAAGGTTTAATATTTAGATGACTTGAGCAGTGAGTACTCTCATTAAATGCACAATGTTGGTCTCTAATGCGATAGTTCTTACATACAGCTTGACATTTACCATCGGCTACGCCCACCACATAACAAATTATCCTTCATAATATTATTGTGTGATTCCTTTGAGTTTTACTATTGTGCAGACGTGATGATATTCTAAAAATTTACGGCTCCTAGGAGAAACGTATTCCCTAGAATGCACACGGATGCAAACATGAAAGATATTTGACTTGTTTGAATCGTCAATAACATGGGTAACTGAGCTTGAGTTGAGATCTGTACATTTTCATTCAATCATACATTTTCACATCAATCACAATCATTTGTAAATTCTTCATCCGATATCTCCTGGGGGTGTTACAACCTTTCGTGAATAGCTTAAATATCATTTTTGTCCCATCTGTCGTAAGTGTCATATTCATTAATTTGCACATCTCTATTTCTTGTGCAATTATTCATTGTTAATGCACAGCAAGACAAGTACTATGCTAAAATTGAGTTTCGTGCGAATAAGCAATTTTGATTGTGTCAAACCCAAAGGAGTTGTGTCCTATAGATAAGCATCAGATTCTTGCCTAAATTTTGATGAACATATACATTTGATTTTTGCAACCCATCATCTTGATATGGAAAATATTTAATTGGTGATATGGGAACAGTTTGGATGTGGTATGCAGAGATCACAGCCAAATGAGAATTTCTTGAAAATATTTAGAGATGCAGCCATTCAATGAAGTCCATCTTCAAGATCACATTACTGACATTAGTACTTCTCAGGCGGCACATAAGAAGTAGGCATTGTCTTTTGACGACAGATGACCGAATGAACCAACAAGCAATTCGATGTAATTGTAATTTTCCTAAAGAGTGTATGTTATCTTTAACACACCACAAATGACAGAGGATTAAACAAATCTCACTGAACAAACAGAAGGGTCAATCTACATACGTACAATCTAGTGCTCTTCAAAAGTAATGCATAAAGCGAGAGTGCAGACAGAAATGAAATTTATATAGGTCTGCATATGGATTTGCACATGTTCATTTTTTACCGATATTATCTCATTAAAGAATAAGAAATGCATATTCAAACAATATTGATGAATCTTTTTATGAAGATTTAAATTTTCTTTATTTGAATTTAGTTTTTGAAGACACAAAAGCTGTGTATTGTGTCGATTGTGAACTCAGTATATTCCTGTTAAAAACTCTAGAACAAAGCATTTGCGTTGAGAAGTGAATGGGACGGTGTAGCATCAGCTTTGCTAAATAGTACGAGGGGTGATTGATAAGTTCGCGGCCTGACATAGAAAGCTTAAAGCCAGGCCATTATGCACATGTGAATTGAAACAATGGAATGTGCTGACGGCGCATGACGAGTGATCAGTCGATCCGGTGAAATGTTGGTAAACCGCAGCTACTTAACTTCAGTTACTAACTTATCAGTCAGTTAGTCAGATAAGTGTTGCGTAAGATGGATCACGTTTCAAATCGAGCTGTCATTCGTTATCTCGGCTTGAAAGGACTCACACCAAAGGAGATTCATGATGATATGGTTGGAACACTTGGTGAGAAAGCTCCGTCCTAAATCACAGTCAAGAAGTGGGCTTCAGAATTCAAGCAAGGAAGAGAGAGCTTGGAAGATGATCCCCGTTGTGGAAGACCAGTGACAGTGAGCACAGAAGATGTGATCGATCATGTTCAAAAGATTATTCTTGATGATCGCCGTACAACCGAGCGAAAGATTGCCTTCGAACTGAAGATTTCACAAGAGCGTGTCCATAACATCATCCATCATGAACTTGGCATGAACAAAGTTTCCGCTCGATGGGTGCCACGACTGCTCACACCAGAGAACAAACAAGCCCGCTTTCTCATCTCAAGGGACAACCTGTCGCTGTTCGTAAGAGATCCTGAAAATTTCATGGCCGGTTCATTACGATGGATACAACAATCGAAACAATGGAAACACCCAGGATCACCAACTCCGCGGAAAGCCAAGGTCACCAGGTCCGCGGGAAAGGTCATGGCCTCCATTTTTTGGGATTCGAAGGGAGTTTTGTTGTTGGACTTCCTAGAGACTGGTCGGACAATTAGTCATTTGTTGCAGCAGTTACGAGTGCAGATCAAGATCAAGCGGAGAGGGAAGCTCACGAAAGGCGTGCTCTTCCATCAAGACAATGCGCCTGCTCACACCTCCGCTACCGCCATGTCTGCCATCCAAGGTTGTGGGTTTGACATCATTTCCCATCCACCCTAATCTCCTGATCTGGCACCATCGGACTTTCATCTCTTCCCAAAAATGAAATTGGAGCTCAGTGGTCAGCACTTCGCATCCAACAGTGACGTCATGGAGGCCGTTGAGGAGTATCTGGACTTCAAAGACTCACACTTCTATGAGCAAGGGATCCGCGCAGTGCCGCACCGTTTGGCTAAGTGCGTTGATTGTAGGGGCGATTATGTCGAAAAATAAATATCTATCGTATGCGAAATATGCTTTTTTCTATATCGGGCCGCGAGCTTTTCAATCACCCCTCGTATATGTAGAACCTTAACAAGTTAAAGAATTACATATAGCTCTCATGTTCTCTCTAAATTTCCTTTTTTGCCTACCGGTAATTTAATGTCTGTCACTTTTGTCCATCCACTGTTTAATACAGTCTTTAAAAGGAAGGAACTTAGAATATTAAAGTTATCATCAACTTGTAATGAACTTCTAGCACTCTAAAAATCAAATGACCTATTCCAAACAGAAAAATAAGATTACTTTTACATGATGTCGAACGTTTTCAGCTATTACGAGCGTCCGCTAGCCATGTTCACGACAAATAAAGAAAATACTCGGTCTTTAACCAGGTCCATGTTAATGTCGTGAACATGGCTGGTGTGAACTCTAGCAGAAAACGTACGACAGCTGTTGATGCAATTTTCTTTTACCATAAAAAACCTGGGTCATCCACTTTTCAAAAAATGACCCTATCTCATATTTAGTCAATGACACGCTACCATAGTGATAAAAATCTTCAGTCCAGATTAAATTCTTCGAAGTAAGCAGCAAGTATAAATCCAATGAAACAAAGTTCACATTCTCTCTCGAAATAAATGATCATGGAGCATGTCATGCCAACATGCCTACGAAGCTTTCATCAGACATCTATATATTCAACACATTTCTATATATGCGCCTGGTAATTAACTGGAGCGACTTCCAAGATCAACTTTCTTGTCTGCTGCTTGTAATTTATTCGTCATAAGTTTGTCAATGGTTGTCGAAGTTGAAATGCAGTTAGCCTTGTTGTGTGACTCATAAATGATGATTGGATCCAGATACAAAGTGAACCCAAGATCATCGGACTCAGACCCAACCCAGCCCAGACCCAAGTAGAAATTGTGCAATAAAGGAACATCACGCAAAGCATGCATACAACAGGATAAATTCTGACTATAGCTAAGCAGCACACACTGAATACCGCATATTTTCTGCGCTAAATATTTGAATGATGAACTGAACTTTATTGCAGAGGCATACATCAATTTAAATGAAATGATGAATAAAAACCATGAACACATTAGAATGCTTCATAATCAGATGTACTCACATAGCAATTATCAGTTAATGCAGATTCCAGACCTAAGCAGACCTAAACCCAATCATCGTTGGTTCAATTCCATCAAGACGTACAGATTTTTCCGTCTGTTAAATTATCATTTCAGCTGTCTTTGTTTGCTGTGTGGACTAAGTCCCCGCTGGCTTTGAATTACTGATATCTTGCTTCAGTAGTTTGGCTTGACAGTTAATGCTGTGTCGTCTTGGGGGATGAAGCCATTTGATTGGATTAGGCAGATTCTTCAATTGAGGACTTGCGTCACACTGTTGCCCGGCGATAGCTCAATTGATAGAGCGTTGGCCTAGATTCCCAGAGGTCGGTGGTTCAAATCCATCAAGACGTGCAGTTAATTTCAGTCTGTTAAAAAATCTCTTGTGACTATTAGGTGTTGAAAGTAGAGTAAGCAGTCTACATGCGGAGTGATTGATAGGAGTTATCTTTTGATCGGTTGCTCACTCTACACACAACGCGGCACACACAATCCGCGATGAGGAATAATGTAACATCAAATTGATCACGTATTTATCCAATGTACATGTATACATTGCTCTCATCCATCGATAATGGACGTGGGTAACGAGCAGGCTATAGCTGAAAACTTACTGCCTACCTGAAATGTGGTTTACACGAGGGAAATGTGAAGCGAGTTCCGCCAATAGCAGGACCAGAAACCACACGGTTTCATGCTTGGAATAGAACGCCAGACAGAAATTTATGTGGGTACTCTGGATCTATTTACAAGCGATCTTTAGATTTCTACGAACATAACAGTTACTACATGTAATTGGTTTCGTCCTAATCATTGAATAGTCAAGAAACATGGATCTGACTTACAACTATTCGTGTTTAGAGGATCTAAAACACAGTCATGGTATGAGTATGCCAACAATATGTCTTAATTTAATGCAAAATACCGGTGGGTAAGTGCCGCACATAATCTTCAACCGAAGCGGGTCACCCCTTGCTGTGTACAATGATGAACAGTAGGCTACATTTGCAACGGAGAGGATACAAAGGTTACAAAAAATTCGACCATGAAGTCTCGAGGAGACAGGATTTTGAAAGAGAAGAATTGACATATTGATGAGCGCATTCTTCATGTCCGTATCACATTCTTTCTGTAGATATTCATCTGATTTTTTTGTTTTCTTTATTACTTGAAACAACTGATTTTGCGGAAAGCTTTGATCTAACAAAACAAGAAATTGTCATTGTAATATTTCAGACGATGCTATTTTGATGAACAGTTCTGGTCCGACCAAAAACGAGCTTTGGATTCTATCGAGGGGAAGTAATAGAAATGTTTTTTTAAATCTACATTGATCAAAACTTCAGAAATTTGCAGTTGCTTTCAAAACCCGAGAAAAATTATGATTTCTTGCTCCCAGAAAACCGGCATTATCATTTCGTCAGAAAACGTAGAGTAATTACACTTTCACAGAATAAATAACTTTCTGACTTTACGTACTAAACCATTAAATAACTTCTTGTGACTATGAGTGAAAAAGAAAACCATGCCATAGAAATGCAAATCAACAGAAATATGTAATGCGTTTCGAATCATGTACACTTATGGAATCGCTTTTGTTTTCCAATGTTGGTGGAAACAGTATATGGCTAATACTTTGTACGGTACTATCTTTCTAAACCTTTGTCTGAAATTTCTACAATAACTCGTTGCATGACTTTATTTTTGGTGCCATGAATCGATAGGTATTCAAATGTGAAGATAGTAAAACGAACACATAATCGGCTGCATTTTGGCCAATGATTATCACGCACTTAAATTTGAATCTTGAGACTAGACACAGCAACAGGATGTCCGTAGTTTCTTGGAGATGCGATGTTAATGATGTCTTTTTCTGAAGTGACCCCCGTTTATAGTTTTGTTCAAACTACATATATCACGAAAACACCATGTTGCTTTGAAATTTTGTTTTTGTTTAACTATGCGATTAATTCTTATTATTGTTCGTTTATTTGAAGAAAGAGTGTACAATTTTAACACAGCATCATTTCGCATGCTGAACATGTGCATTGATGAATTAACGGTACATGCAAGTTAAAGAACAGTAAGTCAGAGAGCCGCGTGTTTCTTATAGTCATTGATTAAACTAAGATTAGGAAGACACTGTTGTAAACGTAACTCTAGAACGTAGGCACTAACCCTATAAATGACTGTCAAATTGCTTTTTACGTAAAAGATCCTCTCTTTGAAGTCAAGACGAATATAATTAATGTATAAGAAGAACAAGACAATATATCTAAGCGATGAGAACTTGGGACTCTTGAAAAAGTACGATATGCATTGTTGCTACATGTGCTAAATCACTATATTCTTCGGATCTTCAGGAAGTCTCCATGATAATCAAAAGAAGTCATATAGATTAGCAAATTGTTATTTTCGGACAACACTTGATTAATACATTTGAGACAATCGATGTTGGGCTTCCCTTTTCATACAGCATATTACGTCTTGCTCAGACGAAACTCTTCAAGCAGTCCACTCTTTGCAGGAGTATAGCTGTAGCTGAATGCAGCGGTTTTCTGAGCATTGATAATTGCTAACTACCTGTAGGCTACATGACGGTTGCACAGAAAAAACAATTCGAGGCAAAGCACTAATCACGGCAGCTAATGAAAAAGTAAATCTTTGTTTATCAAGCAATGAGTAGGACTGAAAGCGCTTACTTGAAACTGCTTACATAGGAGTACCTTAATTAAGTTTTACATAATGTATTCAACAAGTATGAAGCTCACTGATTATTTACAGATGTGCGGCTGGTAGGACGTGAACGACCTCAGGTTAACAGATCTGTCACTCTGACCATGTGAGCTGCGACGCTTACACGTATGTGCCGGATGTGATCATCGCACAATTTTCATTAATTATAATAAGTGAACGAATCTTGTAATGAGATTAGCGAAATATCAAATCCATACAAAATGTGTGCGGCTTCATAGTAGGATTAGATATCTATGATTGGAAATGATTGGTACAATTTATGTATGCACGATAAACAGTGGTGAAACTTGTGTCTAATCAGCGAATGAATGCTTGTCAAATTGCGTTGTTGAGCTTTAAATTCGCTATTTCTGACAACAAGATTAACTAAAACACATCTGCTAAATGTTTGTTCCGCACAAAAATCATCAGATAGAGAATTTGAAAGGGTATATGACTTCATATACAGGCTTCATGACAAAGGAGAACAAACCCGCTTTTTTATGTCAACAATTTCAAACTCCTCAGAAATACAAGTAGCAGAGAATGCCACCATCGTTTAAAGCATGCATAAATTGTGTGTGGTCTGTGTAATGGAATTCGAAGTATTAGTTTCGAAGATTACATGGTCCGAAATCCGAATCTACATGTACGAGTATAATGCACTTTACTCACATGAAATTTAGACATCTCTTTTGGACATTGCACATTACACCTATAAAGGGGTTAATGCTAATGCAAGCTTGCATAGAGCTTTAAATCGCGTTTCGACTTCACTAAATCCAAGCAGTTATAATCGTCACAGCTGTCGTTGTTATCCGACAATCTGATCTGTCAGAGAGGTGGTCTTATGACAAATTTTAAATACAAATTTAATGGTCATATGACAAATTTTAAATACAAATTTAATGGTCTTATGACAAATTTTAAATACAAATTTAATGGTCTTATGACAAATTTTGAATACAAATTGAATGGTCTTATGACAAATTTTTTGAAATACATCATAACATGACAACAATTTTAATGCTAAGACTTTTTATATGGATTGACTCTGCCGTCTGCCGTTCAATGAGCCCGAATTCATTCATTTTCAAATTTTCGGGAATGATGGAGCTACTCTCAATCTCACTTTCTTAGAATTTCATTCATAATTTGAGACGTTAGGTCCTATATTGATTAAAGTGGCAAAATTTTATACCCGACGTTTCGTCGTCCTGCCGACTTGTTCACGGGAAATAGACGTCTGTGCACTAAAATCGGCTTTATATACAACATTTATAATGTTCCGTTTGACCATTCAACAGCGCTCATATTTCCTGCTTAGTTCAGGTTTGTATTGATTGATAAATTTACTTTCTGATAATCTAGTGATATCAAATCGCTGCAATGATTAAGCATATCAAGGCTAAAAGCATCAATAGATAGAGAACAATTATAAGTTTTAGAATGCTCTGAAAGAACGCTTTTATTATCTTGACTCTGAATGCTGGATTTGTGTTCTTAGAATCTTAAATTAAAATGACGGTTAATTTGACCTTGCTGGTCACCAATACGGCAGGTAAAAAGAACTAAGAAGCGGTTGTTGCAATCGAAATTGTGAGGTAGCTTGGCACAAATATCACAATGTCGATTGCAAAAACCGCTTCTTAAATGATTTAGCATAAAAACATATGAAGCAGTTATCATTCACATTAAATTTTAACATTCTAAAAATAGTAATGAAATAAACTATTTGTTTTGACAATTCAAAATTATGGAACTTCGAGACGACGGATATATGGATGAACATTCATCTACAGTGTTCATTGCAATGTTACGAGAGGTGCACGCATGTATCTGTGTTCATGATTAACGCGATTTGCAAGGCAGTGATAACATGTTGACAAGAAAGGAGGTCGATAATATAGCAGGCTATAAAATATTTCTAGGACATATAGACAATATACATGTCGATTAAATACAATCATTCTCAAATTCAAAAAGACAAATTTTGTAGCATTTTGCTTTAAATGTTGACCATGAAAGGATCGGGTCCATAGATCAATGACAGGGTAATACATTAAAACCAACTGTCACAGAAAATGTGTGAGACATGAGTTCTGAAATACATGTATATCTCTGCTTCCACTTCAATTTACGATGCATGGATTGATGAAAATATTCAATTGCCGGAAGTCATTCTTTCCATGCATGGGTTTATCAAGTAGCTTCTAAAATTAACTGCCTTTTCTCAAACAACTTTATCTGCTTTGTCCTTTCTTAATGTACTTGCTTACCACTGATTACACGCAATTCTGTTCGTGTTATTTCTATTGTCATTCAAAATGAAATGCTTCAAGTAAACAAACTTCTCACCGCTCGTTCATTTCTCTATATCTTAATGGATGCTATCACATTCAAGATAATATTATTGAAAAGATAAAGATGTATTCCTAAAGATACGAGTACAAGTATGTAATCCACGATGATGCAAAAATTGATGTCACATACTTTCACAGAAATCAATTTAACAGAACTACACCTTGCACTTACTTTTACAAATTTATATGATCTGCTAATAGTCTGAGAACTAGTGACGCTTTCTTCCTAAATTCGCGCACGAGCTTCTTGTTAGTTTTAATTTGTAGATTGTCACCCAACATCAGTGAGACGACCATTCCGGAGTCATAACTCAGTCGTCTTGCAAGTTACGGAGGGCCAAACATCGCAAAACTCCATTTGTTTATGTAGATCCATATATTTCGACTTTGGTAAACTTAATAGCGTAATGATCTAACATTTATTTAATAACTCAAAATGAGAAGATATGTCATTTTTAAGATTTAGATTGCATCATGAAGGCAGACATCTTCCAGAGTTGCGATTCCAGACAGATGTGATGTCCCTCGTAGCCGCTAGCTTCTTCGTATTTCTCTTAAAGATGACGAAAACGTCATGACAACCGATGTTATTGTTGCAGACAAACAAACAAACTGTGATGACACAAAATGAAATTCACAGAATTTATATGACCGAGATCAGTAGAATTGTAGATATTTAACGATAGAATATAATCGTTTATTCTACTAGTAGATTATCGTTTATTCTACTGGGTACATAGATCCATAGTAAAATATTGAAAACTATGATAAATTAGTAAATTGAACAAATTTTAATAATTTATCAACAATATGTATCATACTATGATGAGTCATGTCACATTGTCTCTTACTTCTCAAACTGATTCTCGAACTGATTACACTGATTTCCGAAGATAAATGCTTGAGTTTTATGAATTTCTATTCCCTTTAAGATATCAGTCATATAAATTAGGATATCACACTGATTTCCGAAGATAAACGCTGCTCGCCTCCGGCTCGGAGAATAGATAGCTTATGATACTCGTAATTCTCAGCGTTTATCTACTGAAATCAGTGTGATATCCTATACTTATTTTAGTTACAACACGATTTCAGTAATTTGATTCTTCTTAAGATCTAGCCATAGAATTAGACAGGTCGTCTCTTCTTCCGTTTGACTAGAAGGGAAGCATTGGAACGTGCAACGTTATTGAAATGGCACAATCTGCTGACTAAATACCATAGCAATCGAACAATGAGAAGCCAGTTCAGCATTAAAAACGACAAATTGTACAAAGTTTCTGTGACTGTTATCAACCGGATCACACAGCAAAGAGACACAGTCGATGTCAAGTTCTACAGAGAAGTTTGTGAACGTTTTTTCATGCGCCTGCTAACTTTTTTTAAAATGATCGGAGGGCCCAACATTATCGAGAAAACTTTTGCGCAATGATCTGAATTCTTCGAATCTGAAGGAGTCGTGGCGATCGGAGCATTTTGAAGGAATTTAGAGCAATCCGCAAGCGACGCACGACTATTTTTCCTATCTCTGCAAGGTATTAAAAATTTCTTTTTGCCCACTTATTAAGTTCCTGCATGTGCCATTTGTTTGAATCAGTTTGCACTTCTAGCAAAGTGACACAGATAAACAATCTAATTCTGTGGATCTAGCAGCATTTACCTAGATCGGTGCCTTACCGACGACCGTGTCTTAGACATTTATTGTTTACCACATGTAAAATCCGTGCGATTTTTATGCCGTTATTGTGTATTGCACGAAGTAGCATATCCGTTCTAGAGCTTTCATTGTTATGTATTTCTACGGACCAAGCAGTCGAAATTACTATCAACAAACAGCTATTGTTCATTCTAGTCCTACTAACTTATGCAAAGCGAAAAGTGGGATTTCTGTGGATAAATCTGTCAGCTGAAATAAATACTGAACAAACTGACTTTTGTTGAATAGATGTTGAACCGATTCATATCATAGCTAGCGTTGACGAGCTGAAAGTTCTCTAGAGACTAAAGCGATCATCAAGGTTGACCGAAATGCATCATACACGCCGTCTGCACTTTTGTCAGAATACAATTGTAGTATGAAGTCGAATTGAAGAAGAAGTAAGAATTGTTTATCTTAATTCATAAACCTCCGCTAAATTCACTAAATTCTCGTCTTAACCCATTAGGCGCCGAATTATTTTTGAAAGTAGTTATCAAAAATTTGAATGGAACCATATTATTCAATCACATTTTGATACTTTATGACGATCTTACCGAAAATAAATGTTTATTTCATCGTTTTTGATGATGTTCCACATGTGGAACATTGGCGCCTTGAGACTATACATTTTTTTCAGAATTTTTGAAGAATATGATCCGTTGTATATTTGTTAATACTTGACAGATTGCTTATAATTGACATATTTGTTTATACGTTAATTTTAGTTTTATGCAAAAGTTGTATGTTAAGAATTTTGATGTATTTTGGTAAACGAAACAGGAAAAATACAGACAGAATCACCAATGTATTTTTTTGAAACTAGGTAACAGCAACATCTTTCAGAGTTCAGAGATGGTATTGGACGAAGTAACTTGTATGCAACAAAGTGTTGCATGTGTCACACTTCATTTTCGTGTTTTTCATGCATAATTTACAGCGGCCCTGTTTACCGGCTGGTATTGGAAGATGACCAACATTTCCAAGTCTTGTGGAGAGAGCAGGTACCTAGGTGTTCACCTAGTTGAACACCTAGGTGTTCGCGAAGGTCCAGGTCGAATTTCTCGAACAGTCAGAAGACTCAGGAGATATCTCACAACTTCTCTGAAAGAAAACAAATGTTCCACGTACATATTTTGATAAAATGAGAGCATAATTGAATAAACACAAGATGACTTAAAAAGTCTATATGCATTAGTATTAGGTTGTAGCAATTTGTGTTCAACTTCGATAAGCAGCAACAGCTTTTTCATCTCTATAGCCAAATTATCGAATGACAGATTTACATTGTAATGTTATGTGTATATATCATCTACTTTCTGACGACCTCATATTTTCTGATTGATTTATGACAATTACTATGTTAAGTTCTAGTATTTTATTAATTGATTTGATGTTCATATTCATGTCTTGAGACCCCATGATTTCTATTCGGCTTTTTGAAATAAACGTCTAATTTATTTTGTAACACAACAAAATCTTTAAGTTTTAACTCAAAATATAAGATAATACAAAATATAGATCTAACCTTCGGAAATCCAGATGAGATGTAGGCCTATTGACTTGAATGTGTCTTTGTAACCTTCAAGCAGCCACCATGCCCATATTGATGAAATTTGCGAATAATAGCCACCACCATTTCTTTGATCGCAACTGAGGCCGATAATCCGAAAGAAACCTGTCCAATAGGTCAACTCCGCCCATGTGACAATTATAGGATGCAATCATAGCTGGTTGTTGAATTGCAGTTCTATTCCTATAACTTCGACTCCAGCGTGTCGCCTGACTGATAGGAGTAACGCCCTCATTTGAACTGATAACTATAACGGGGGTATTATCGTTCCAGTGGCAGACCACGACTGAACAATCACGGTAACTTTCATGAAATCCTCTCTGAGATTTTGCCATCGCCTCTTTTGATATCAGAGGGCATTTTTCTATTCTGTTGCGCCTGACAGTACCAGTACAACGTAGACGGTTTACTTGAAGTTGTTCTCTAAATATGTTAGTAGAGGAAAAAAATTATCAATGTCTCTTTAGTTATAATTGACATATTTCTTTTTAATAATTCTTTTAACTAAAGATTAGGTCAAACCTTTATCGCAGGGGCATAGATTTGGTAAGTTCTATGCCGCCAAATACCTCACAATATTTTACTTACATAAGCCTACAGATAAAATAAAGCAGAATGAAATCACAAGACTGTCTATATATCAACTCTGGGAGCATTAGTTAGAAGGAAGGTTGCACAGACATCTTACACTTACCATGTAAAGCAGCAAAATATTTGTTACAGGACGTTCTTATTCAGATCAAAAGAAAACTTTGATTGCTTTTCAATTTTTTGATTTTAAACAAAATATATAAAATGGTGAACTTTAATTCTGATTATCAAACTAGCAGACATTACTATTCATATCAGATTGACTGGCAGACCAAGATATTTCATTATAAATCCTTCCGAAATATTTTGTCAGCGATCTAATTTGTATAGGTCCAAGGCGCCAATGTTCCACAAGTGGAACATTTTGAATTTGTCACTATATTTCGAAAAATATAATAGGAATGAAATATTTTTGTATATAGCATACCTATATGAAGAGGTATACGTATTGTAAGTAGTTAAAATCTGAAAAACAAAAATTAATTGCTTTTGCTTAATTAGAGCTGCTGAATAATCGCTGTAACCAAATTGAACATTGAAAAACATAACCAATCTTTTTTGATTGAATTGTACGCATAAAATCTAGAGATATGATATTTTAATGAGTCAGCTCACACCAAGACACACCAAGGTTGCCAAACATTGTAATTATTTACTGTAAAACATCACATGTCCCACATTCAATGAGACATATTTCCAAAATCTAGCGATGTTCCACAGGTGGGACATTGGCGCCTAATGGGTTTAAATAGAACTTATAACTAAAATAAATATTGTGAGTATCATTCTGTGATTATTTTGTGTCGGTTGTCATAGCATCGGTTGTCATGTTTCGAGGGATATCACATTTGTCTGGAAGATGTCTGCCTTCATAATG
Organism: Prostheceraeus crozeri; assembly: GCA_907163375.1. Taxonomy (NCBI): domain Eukaryota; kingdom Metazoa; phylum Platyhelminthes; order Polycladida; family Euryleptidae; genus Prostheceraeus; species Prostheceraeus crozeri. The sequence goes on from CAJQUW010005047.1 coordinate 309,382, forward strand.
CAATCTAAATCTTAAAAATGACATATCTTCTCATTTTGAGTGATTAATTTAATTTAATTAATTAATTAATTAATTAAATTAATTAATTAATTTAATTAATCAAGGCCACCTTGTATCTTTATTTACTTCATTATAATTTTCGGCCTAACAACAATCGGGAGAGTTTTGTGCCTACACACTCGTAGTGCATATTTTTTGATTAATTAAATGTTGGATCATTACGTTGTTCAGCAGGAAAATCAAGGGGCAGCGGAGCAGGTCATAATCACACCGGTCAAGAAACGCGATCTCTTAAATTTGACCTGCATCAATACCTCAATACTAGACTAATGTTCCCAGTCGTCATGCTGCTCTAGTTAACTGAATCACATTCTTGATTGATCTTGATTAAGTTTGTGATTTCTGATTTGCACTGAGGAGTGGAACAATTTATACAGCGTACATCATAAATGAAATATCTCATTTAAAACGACTTTCATCAAAAGAATGCAAAAGACTTGGAAAGAGAGTCCGGCGTTTACGTATAATAAAACTGCTAGGAAGCGGTGTGAAGTTTGCAGTCCTACAAATCCTACACTCTTTGAGGGATACACATATCAGCCGAATTAGAAATTTAGATTTTGACAATGTTTGATTCAGCCGTCTACAATGTATTGGATCTTGAAGTAGGCAACACATGCTGAAATCGTTTAAATCAAGCACGTCGCGTAATTAAACAATCACAAGAGGTGAAATGTGGTTTTGTGGGCGCTGCTTTCATGAATCCTCAAAATAATCTAGCAATTTTCTAAAGTTCAAACTTATTTTTCAAAATGTTTCAAGCTCGATTTTTCTGGCGGTCTATGCATGGTCTATTAGGTTAGAAGTGGTGTCACGATAGAATTGTAATTGCGTTGGTCTTTCATTTGCATAGCGTTTTGGATTTTCTAGCTTCGCAACTGTGGCCTGGAAAATCGAACTTCTCCGTTGGTCATTAATGAGCAAAGGACGACGACATTCTAATCAATAAGACAACTTATAATAACATCATTAAAAAACATTGTTGCTGAGCTGACATATTGAAATTGAGCTATTTTCAATTTTGCTTCGATTCCGCAACATTTATGCTAAAAAGTCATGCGTATGCAAAATTAGTAATACTGACACTGAAAATCTGTTTTCTCTTTTCACACCAGCCAATTATTTAATATACATGTATTGTGTTCGTGATTCCAACACATGCAATTACCATAAGATAAAAATTAGACAAATTTAACTGAAAGCAGAAAAATTTAGAATGCAAGATTGTCCGAAAAGCAGGAGAAGCCAGATTACGTCGGATAAGACACGTGTAAGAGTTGACATTCGTTTGTTGTAAGAGTAGAATTCTGAATCTGATCATTTTGAAAATATGAGTTTTCAGATTTTCTGTTGTCTAGCATTTCTGAATCAAAAAATGTTCCTATCAATTGCTATTCGACGACTTATCATGTTTTAAAAATTGTCACAGCAGTATCCAACTCTATTTATATTCGTCGATCAAGAGAGTATAAGGATATTTGATGGATTCATAGAAGGATGATCTGTTCATGCACTTGGACGGATAGTAAAAAGTTATTTGATAATTTGTGCTGCTCAGTTCTAGTAATAAAAGTCTTGCGATATGCAACTTTGATCAAAGTCTACCGCACAAACGAAAAGTTCCGTTTAGACAGCATCTTTAAAAATAATTTTAAAAAATTTGCTGCAATACGCAGAATAACATAAATGTTACATTTTTCAGAACATGAATTATATTAAGATACAGCTACCTTCATGGACTCAATTTGTATTTGAAAATGTCTGGCAGGAGAAGATGGAAGGAAAAAACAGGAGAAGGATATTGAAAGGCACATGCCAAAATGGTTCCCATGCATCTTCAATGAGTGCAGCACTCCGCAGACAGTTTTTGTCTCTCCTATAAGTAGTTTGAACACATCGTGGCTATTAACCAATAGTCTTTAAATCATAGCACGTGTGAGATACTGTAGCGACAGTGACGATGCATACTCTAGTTCACTAAGACTGATTTTGTTCACCAATACTTCCGCAACGTCATGGAAACTAAATCTTTCACACCTATATTGAGACGTTTCTCGCATAAAAAGGAACAATTTGACAAGTCTCAAATGAAGCACTGTGCTTCTATTTTGAGGACACTATTTTCTCGTAGAACCCGCGAAACCCTTTTATGCAGAAAGAAAGAGCTAATGCTTGATATTTCCAGCTATTCCATTGCATACCATTGTATTAACGTAGTAATTTAAATAAATTATGCACATCAGCTTTACTTCAATGGGTTGGAAGAGTTAAAAGAGTCCACAAAACAGTTGGGGATATTTCCAATACCCCATTAATACGCCTTTGCCTCGGTCATACTCTCCTAATTTCCTTTTCAACATGAAAACTATGCGCTCAGTTTCATGTATTCATGAAGTATCGGAAATAGAACTCGCATCTGAGTCGACATCTGACAGACTATTATTGCATCTTCATATACAACAATTACGCCATGGCAAGTTCAAGTTGATTGATCAACTAAAGTCAAGTTTGATTGATTCAAAATCTCCAAATGCCTAATGGAATCATGGACTTTATAGCTCTTAATCACACACGATGCTCATGGACAGTTTGTGTACGTCTGGCCTCTCAAATCATTCCATTAACTATCACAGTACATCATCAGCACTTATATAACTGTGCCAATCAGTATGACGAATTTTAATGTGAAAGTCATGTGAGATGCATTATTCTATTATAGCCAAATATACTATTTCCAAGTGCGATGATCATAATTCAGAATAGATTTTCGAAAAACCACCACTTGTAATCGTAAAACAGTTGGATTTTCGCGAGCTTTCGACCTCTGTCTGCTGTCTTAATTATGCAAAGTGAATTTTGCGTGTACAAACTGAACATGCATTCAAGACTGACTACATCTCATCACGTGATATGAATTTACAGATTTACACCGTAACAGTTGAGGGTAAGTTAAAACCAAATGTTATTGTAATACTGCTTAAGAAAATAAATGCAGGAGTGTCAGAAAGTAATGTTTATGAATGTCTTATGAATGCAAGTAAGTAGCAGCATAGACATTACTTTATCTTCCTGTTGCTTTTCAAAAAAAAGCGCAACATTTGCACAAATTAAATGATTATAAGAATGACTCCACGTAAGTGACTGGTGCAGCGGTTCTCACAATGGAAATCGACTAGCTTGATATTTTGCTGCAGCTTGACTTTGTTGTTCAATAATACTCGTTCTATCTTACATCTTCGACACATCAAATATGGAGAGAATAAGATTTTAAGTATATATACAATATAATTTGTTCAAATAAGAGACCAATTCTGGATTACTTCCTAATATAGAGTAAGTATATAGTAGGTACTGTCAACTCAACAAGGTATATGTATAACGTGAAAATTTTTATATGAAAAGATTCAGTTTTTTGCGGAGATTACGTTCCTGAGGTCCAAAAGTAATTTGAGCAGTTTTTAAAAAGCTAAATTTTTGCAAATTTATATACTACCGAGATGAAGACCTCTTTATAAGTAGTATGAAACTAGATGGATATCAAAAGGAATGAATATTTGCTAATAAGCATCGCAGCTAAGCGGAAATTAAATTGATTTTCAAGGGAATTTCATGATCCGCATTATAATGGAAGTCTTCATGAAAAAGTCGAGATCTCATTGTGCTTTCTTGGCTGAAATTTCAAGCGTTTAATGTAATTTATATCGATACGATTTCATGATTCACGAAGTTAATGTTTCATTTCTTGAATCTGAGTATTGATGTTAACCCATTTACATCCTCTTAAGTTTATTGAAATCATTGTCTTTGATTGTATTATTGCTCTACCAGTGGCAGGTTGCTTGTGATGTTATCACGCTGAAGAAAATACTCTTGAGGTTAAGCATGAAAGTAATGGCATCCCTATCGAATTGTTGATTTGACAAATTTGATTACCTCTCCAAGGCTGTCATGACACGGAGGATCTGTGAAATATTATTATTCATTCTGCATTACTATCATGATCAGTCAGTTCCATGATAATTTCCTTAAAACTGCAAAACTTTGCATATCTCACATTTGGTAACAATACCCAACTGTGTGCACCTCGGGCTCATATGATAAAATCGAAACTGTGTACAAATTGGGGATTTGATAAATGCTAGTAGAGTTGCCACTCTACCTAATGTACCTACTCTACGCTTTCTAATTTCAGACTTTTAATTTTTGCATCATGCAAAGGAGGCTGTATCAAAATTATTCACCTTAAAGAATTCCATTAAAGCCGTCATAGAGACGTGCGGGTTAAGATGAGTGTGAGTCACTTGCAACCTTTACAATTTACATTGAAATCTACGAAATATTAACACTTATAAAATATACAGATTCTATCTTCAGATTTCAAGAAGTTGATTAACTGTTGCAGGACAGTCTAATCTAAATAAGTACCAAGCAACTTTGACGATGTATGGCTTGTAAGTAATTCAAAGCAAATTTTCAAAATTTTCGGTACACCGATGCTCATAGCCATTATTACAAGCGATAGCTATGATTATCAGACATCCATGTAGGCTAGCATGTTGTCAGCATGTTGAACAACTACTCCAAGTCACTCTATGCATTAACTCAATATTGCCGTTACGAATATTTCATTTTATTGTAGGGCCTCTTACTCGTACAAATAATTCTAGCAATTATGATCATAATCTACAGACAAATTGAAAATTATCATAGATGATCTTTTGTGAGTCTGTAAGGTGATTGCACTCTATCAATTGATAGGCAACACTTTAGCCGGCAAGTGAGCGCTAAGCTAAAATGCGTATGTCCAAAGCGACATTTTGGCGTTGACAGAGAGCCTTTAATATGAAAAGTGAAGATGGCACGATTTATGGAGGACAATATGTTATGAACTCAGGATTATGGACTTCCTTCCAGATTCACACGATTTCATGGAACTTATCTATTTGCGGTGACAAACAATATTTTTGCGGACGGCGTACAAAATATCATGTTTTTGGGACTGACAGACCGACCTATGCCAACCCACTGTCATACTGAATGCATAAATTGTAAATTTACAGTAGTTTTGCACCATACATTGTAGTGAAATATTCCAAAAATAGCCTTGATTTTTTACTATCTTTTGTTCCTTGAATTCAGAAGTAATAGTTAGACTTACCAATGGAAAATGTTGACAAATACTTGTGCTGTAAACAAACGTACACAGTAGTAGCTTTTAGGTCCTTAAACTTCGAAGACAAAGCGGTCATTTTGACCGCAACTTTGATCTTTTTATTAGAAAATATAAATTTAGAGATTATACAATACTTTTTAATGTAATATGGTTTTATGATATTTATGCCACAATTGATGCCTTATCAGAACGCAACGATGCTTCTTAGCGAATATTCATTCCTTTTGATATCCAACTTGTTTCATACTACTTATAACAAGGCGTCATATCGGTAGTATTAAAATTGACAAACATTTAGCTTTTTAAGAACTGCTCAAATTATTTTTGGACCGCAGGAACGTCATCTCCTCAAAAAACTGAATCTTTTCATACAAAATTTTCGCTGTATACAAATACTTTTTTGAGTCGACACTCTACCTACATACTTACTCTATGTTTGCAACCGTGATATCGAGAATGGAACCGAGAAATATGCCGTATGTTTAGCGTTTTCATTAGACCATTGATTCGTCAGCTGTACGAGTAATTAACTGGAAGATTGATGAACTGAATAAAACTCTTCGTTGCGTCGGCGACGGCTTCTATGCCATTTAGACGTATATAACATGCATATAAAATCCAATATATATAAGAGCCTCACTGTAAATTACATGCAATTTGAAACTAACATCTGATACCAGATTCTGGTATGTCTACAGAGATCTGGTATGCTTTTCATACCACATATCACTTACTTTTGTATACGATTGATATGTAACGATACGAACTATTCTATCTGTGATTGGTTGTTTTACACTGAAATACGAATTGTTGGTATGTTTTATATACGAGTCCCGATGCAAATTGGTCCTTATTCGGATGCCTCTGGTATGTGCGGCTTTAAGTCATATAGCAAAAAATATGTATATATTACATACTATTGTGAAATAACTTTTTTCGGTAATGCCAGTTGTGAATTTTTTTGTTTGATTAGATATTTAAGTACATTATATTTATTGTGAAGTCTTCGTTGCTACTTGTCTAGCAACATTAACAGGACATTTAGATAACTCTACTTTATGACCCAAGTTGATAAACATCATTTCAGTAAAACGATATCTTTAGTGAAATCTTGATGACTTATATATCTCAAACATAACAATTTTTGCGTTCATGAATTATAATGTGCCTTTATTTCAAAATTGCGTAATGCATAATTGTTGATGGTTGAAATCTTATTAATTATTCATGAAATGCCTTAGATTTACGTGTATTAAAATCGAATTCAGTATTGAAAGTATGACTCTTGAATATCATTATCTCACTACTTACAAAACAGTAGTAACATTAGTGTGATCTTTATTGACAAAAGGCTTAAAATCAACATATATTTGAAATTATTGATGCTTTCTTTTAACATTTTGCTGGTATGGCTTTAGTATGTAAAGCATACCACATTTGAAATAGCATACGAAAAGCATACAAATATATACCAAGAGAATACAGAAATATACCAAAAAATACTTTGGTATGCATCCTTCGTGTGTGATTGGTATTGAGCGATTTATAGTGTAGATATGCCTGCTTGCTGATCATGCTGTACATGTTTGGGTAGATAAAAATCTTGAGGCATGTCTTTTTGCTTTTCTTTAATATAACTTTTCCATAGCTTCTGTCAAACTTTGTATATATTATGTAAATTTTCCATTCATGCAATGTTAATCAAGGAAATAAAATAATCAATCTGACCACACGCTGTATTGCAATGTATTCTATCCACAGCATTGTTATTTTGTCTTCCTATGTCTATTTAGAAATAAACAACTTTTGACATTTGAATACATTGAATTGAAAATGTCTCCATCAATTGTTCCATAGTTGATGACAAAATTTTCATATTTGATGTCACTGTGCAGATATCTACAGGTACATGTCAAATTCATATTTAATTATAATTAAATGCTCATCTTTCAGCAGTTAAGCTTCCTCACTATTGGAGGATGAGGACATTGTAATCATTCAAGACAATGTTCCATTACATAAAGGTGTGCCACATTCTAATGATGGCCATGCCGTATTCTCTCTTCCGCGATATTCACCGTTCTTGAATATCACTGAAAATGTCAAATCTTGTCTCAAAAGTGAAGTAAAACGTCAACTTTCATCTCTGAACATCCAAAGATCAATTTCAAGGCACGAAATTACACGAAAACAAGGCATTACACTTACAGATACTTCGTCTAAACATTCTGAAAAATATAATTGAAAATAATTTCCATGTTGTCAATCAGACAAAATGTTCTAGTGGTACATGGCTCACACATTCATTGACATACAAAGGCCGATGTCATGAATTCGAAGATAGTTTGAGTTAAATGATGCTTCTCTTGCATTTTTGGATGCAACTGCTTTTTGAAGACAGCAAATTCTTTTTTGAAATGTTGCCTTCTTGTGTAAGACTTATAACACTGTCTAACGAATAGGTCAATATATGCTTTGATTTACTTAAGGATCCCTTTTAATCAGGGATGCGGAGTCGGAGTCCCTGAGTCCTATCAAATGATAGGACTCTGGCCTAACTAGAACCGAAAATACAATACTAACAAATTATTTATTCTCGTGCATAGCTGTCACTGTCTTGATGTCAACTTTCTCCGTGAAAAACAAAAGTAGTCGAGACAGCAGCGCATGCAAAGCTTGTAATAGTTGAGGGAAGGAATCTTGATAGAGAAAAAAGATTGTCTTTTTTAGTGATTTAGTAGAGAAGACAAGCCTTCCTAGTCTCGATCACACCTACGCGCCAAAGGTCACATCATACACAAAAATGAAATACTAGTTTGCTTGAGAACATTACCTCCTACCCTCACGTTAATCGTGTGTGATGACTCCTGCAAAGTATGCACATCAAACTCGATAGTGTACTCATATTTTTTAGAGAAGGATGAAGGATTTTCCTGCCCGGTAAGAGACTGGAGAAAAACCGCATGAAGCACACATTAAGAAGATGGGAGGAGCCGAGTCGTATGCATTCAACTGAAAGCGACATTGGATCAACTTTCACCGAAAATAATTGATAATTGATACAGCAATGATCATTAAAAATAGGTTCAGGTAAGTCTATAATGACTTATGACGTAGGTTACCAGTTAATTTGTCAAAAAAACTACGCTTTATATACCTGCCACCCGGAGTCGGAGTGGGAGTCCTATCAAAAGCCGGAGTCCTATCAACCCCGGAGTCGGAGTCCTATCAAACTGATAGGACTCCGCATCTCTGCTTAAAAATCCTTAATCTTTTTGGACAGTGACTGTGGACATGGAAAATAGGGTTATTCTTGATGAAGCCATGCCAGCAACTGTCCACTTGAAAGCATGCAAAAATGATGTAGAAGTACATTATGCTGAAATGTGAAAATGTTGGGGTTAGTTAGTAATACATTCGCAAGAATAACAAAAATTTGTGATCATGCAAAGCTAGCCATTGATGTTATTGGTAAGAAATGACAGTAGATATCTGCACATTGACATCAAGCACGAAAATTTTGCCATCAACTGTGGAACAATTGATACAGATATTCTCAAGTCAATTTATTCAACTGTCAAAAGTTGTTTATTTCTAAATAGACATTGGAAGACAAAATAAGAATGTTGTGGATAGAATACATTGCAATACAGCGTGTGGTCAGATTGATTCCTTTTATTTCCTTGATTAACATTGCATGAATGGAAAATTGACATCAGGTATGCAAAGTTTGACAGAAGCTATGGAAAAGGTATAGTAAAATACTCTTTATTACTCATTCAGAATTCAAGTGAATCGGGATTAGAAAGAAAGCTGACTGTTCAACAGCATGGATCTACGCATGCAGTGTAAATTTTACAAGTTTACTGCTCTATATAATCATGTTTTGGTATGTGTCGCATATTCAAAGCGAACTTTCACTTTTCTGTTTAGTGTACTTGAATTTTTACAGTGCAACTCTCATTTATTGGCATCTCCTTTTTGAGGACGGAGCTTATTCAAAGAAATGCTAAAAGAAATATTTTTTATCATAAAGTCAGTCCACAACCACTTACCTGTAATCTCTCTTGAATTTCTGGATTTGTTGCCAAACTGTATGAAAGGTAAGCCAAAGCTGTGCTGGTTGTTTCGTAACCTGCAAGAAGGAACATAGAACTCATTTGCTTTACTTCCCAGACACTAAGAGATTTGCTCAGTTCGTCTGCGGATAAATCTTCTTCAGTTTCAGCTTCTAATAACAGCTGTAGTATGTCTGATCTTCGAGCTGAAGGATCATTTTTTCTCAACTCAATCACTTTTGACATTCCTTCGAGAATAAGGGGCATTCGATTACGATTGGCAATAATTGCATCGAGTGTATTATTGACCGGCTTTAATAACATGTCTAATTCTGGCAAAGACTGTACAAGATGTCTCAATGGAGTTATTGTGGCGGCTTGAACATCAAACAAATGTTTGACATGTTCAAAGAGTTTACTTGGATTATTCTGAGTATCAAGAGTGATTCCAAAGGCACAATCACAGATAACATCCAACGTCATTCTCTTGAATCTATCATAGATATCCACCGGCTTAACTTCCTCAGATATCTCATCGCATTTCACCAGAATCCGATCAACACTTGTTTTGACCAATTGATACATGTTCCTCATTTTGACTTCGGTAAAAGCTGGATTTACCGAAGTTCGCAACCGCTTCCATCTGTGTCCCACAGCATTAAACATGCCGACTTTTCTACCCTTTTCCGGATCATCTTGTAGAGGAATCCTTCGCCTTCCTCTGAAGTTACTGAAGTTGCGAACAAGAACTTCCTGAACCATATCGGGATCACTTATTACAATGACAGGAGTTGGTCCTTCATAATATCCAAATAATTTTCCATATTTTGTCGTCCAGCCTTGTATTAGCAACGACAAAGGTGATTCGGTTGATAAGTTTTCAAGATTGCCATAGAACCAATGCGGTTTCGGTCCATCAATACCAAGGTTTTTCAAAACCTGGTGCTCGCGCTTGCGCTTTAAATAGAATAAGAAAAATGCTAGCACGGCTAGTGATAAGGCCGGGATTGCAAACATGATTGAATCAAAATGACTTTCGATCACTCTGAGATTACCAATATATAGCCGTAGCACACTAGAGATAAAAGAAAGTACACTCCAGTAAAGGTCATCAAAATGAAAGTTACCATGAAAGCGTCAGCAGACAAACTTTAGTCTGAACAGTTCGCGACGTCAATGCATACCTACTTGTATACATGTAGTTTACGTCATTGAAGTTTGCAATCATGATGTAGTTGCAATTGTCACCTATTCTATTAGATGATTTAGCGGTTCTTATGGTCGTAGTTTTTACTCAAAGTACATATATAAAGTACATACTAAAGTACATAGCTATTCTTGACATTCAGACCTGTAAATGAGGTTGAATTTACGACGTTATATCGGGAATTTTCTGACCCTAACTCGGCCGATTGTGAACACAGAGATCACAGAATTAGACAGGTCGTCTCTTCTTGTGCTTGACTAGAAAGGAAGCATTGGAACATGTGACGGTAATGAAATGGCATAATCATCTGATACAATACCATAGCAATCGAACAGTCAGTTCAGCATTAAACACGCCAAAAAGGGCGAAGTATCAATGACTTTTATCAACCAGATCACACAGCAAAGGGACACAGACGATGTCAAGCATAGAAATAAATTGTTTATCTGAAGTTGACTAGAATGGAAATTGACTCAAGGTCACGGCACATCCGGGGGAACTAAGTTGGGGCATGAAGAACCAATGAACAGCTTATAATTGCACATGTGACTGATTCTAACCCAATGATACAGTCGTTGACAAGTGTATCTAAGTGAAAATGCGTGCGCTTTTTGTGCCACTGTTGTGTATTGCATGAAGCTTTACTTCATGTATACTTTACTTGTTATCAATTTCTATGATGTCAAGTTCTACTGAGAAGTTTGTGAACATTTTTGGTGCGCCTGCTATTTTTCTAAATAATGATCTGAGAGCTCACCATTATCGAGAAAGCTTTTGCGCAATGATCTGAACTCTTCGAGTCTGAAGGAATCGTAACGATCAGAGCATTTTGAAGGCATTCACAGAAATCCGCGGCGCACGACCATTTTTCGTATCTCTGTAAGGCGTAAAAAATTTCTTTTTGCCCACTTATAAGTTCCGGCATGTGCCATCGTTTTGAATCAGTTAGCACTTCTATCAAAAAGCCACGTTTAAACAATTCAATTCTGTGGTCGAGATAGATTGCACACATGTACACATCCTCACGGTTCAGCGGTTCAACTATGCACCGATTTCTAGATCTTCAGAAAAATTAAATATGTGAAACATGCACTAGCTGTAGGTTCGTGGCGTTAGGCAATATCTTCAAAGCTATTTTGATGATTCTCTAATTAAAGAGTATTTATAACAATCACGAATCTTCACAAAGAGCAGTATCAAGATTGACCTCAATTCATTCAATTCATTCAACACTGTATAATTGAAAATTCTTGTATTTTTTCTATTCCGATGAAAAGCTGCTGATGAAGTAGGAATGCCTAGGGAGGATGGCGTTAGGAGCAGTCTTAGGAAGTCGCCGAAAAAAGTCCCGGAATGTGCTCTCTAGCGGCCATTCGGTTTAACTATCGAGTTATTCGATTTTTTCTGGGAATGTTCTCACATTTTTAAACCAGAGTTGGGAGGAATTCGCACAAATCCCAGATTCAATAACCGATTATTTTCCGAATATCAGATTCGCCCATCCTATTCGAACACTATTGAATTAAATTCCGATTTGCAATCATCAGATCCGATTACCACATCCGATTATGATTTGAAATGGTATTCAATATCTCTAGTCCTGGAAGATGCTCTATTTCAGCAACGCTATTCAACTTCCTTGGTTGAGATAGTGGATGTGATAAAGTATCCTCTACAATTGTACATTTATGTGTTTATTCATTTGAAATGGAAATCATGCATTGCAGATACACAGATGAAAATTACAGGGCTTGTACAGTATACAGAAGACATGCACAGTAGCTGTAGGAAATACATTAGTTAGCATATTTCTGCTAGGTTATGCAAAATAGAGCATCTGGGAATAAATGACAATTGGCGTTGTTGGGTTCTTGAAAAGGGGATAGAGACAGCGAGGGAATGTCGGGATCTTGAAAGTTTGGGGGGCATGATTTTATGCAATAAATGTTTTGGTTCTAACATTTTTCTGAAAACTTTTAGGGCAGATCTTTCCCTTCTTAGGGATAGGGGGGTGAAGCTATCACAACTGCACTTTGGTCCGCAAATAATTTTGTGAGAACGTCGCCGAACCATTTTCCAATTTTTCAACATTAAGCTGGTTCAGTCAGCAATGTCTAATTATCATGTATCTTATTTATCCATGATGGAGAACCATTGCTGCCTAATTACCCCGCATTCTCTATATCCCAACTATGTTACTCCAGAAGTCAAGTTGAGCCTTCTACTCGGAGATACTGATGACAGACACTTCATGCTGTCGATGAGGAGCGTTGTGATGACGCATTTAATGCGTGTCATTGTTATCAAAGTTCATAGCAAGCATCCAAAAACAACACTCGGAGTCAAAATTAATTGATTGATGTCTTTGACCTATCATGACCTATGATCGGCAATGATATCATTTTATTTTTAAAATGATATAAAATGATATCATCTTTTTTTTATAATGAAAATATACCACTTTTTAGTGAAATATACGTATAGGTCTGCGCCGTAAATAGATCGAGTCACACGAATTTTTCGATTTACACTGCTACCATGCTACGTTTACTGCCATTTACAATGGAGTTAAAATTAGATTGCATGCAGCATCGATGTATTCCAAATAATGGAAGGCCGAAGAAAGCAGTTTAGTCATACAAACCTTATTGTATATCAAAACTTAGGTAGGGCCTATGGCCTATGTATTACACATCGGAAGTTTTGATTTAACCTTTATACATTCGAATTACAAATATGCAGGTGGTTAGGGCAACAGTATCTTATCTAAAGTACGAAAAAAGGCTAAAAATACAGTCAAGACTTCAAAAGCATCAAAACAGTTATTAATGCGCTCAATGTTCAATTATGGACCTACTAGAAGTCTGAAGTAACCAGCAATATATGAGATATACACTGTACATGTACAGCTAATCCCAGAAAACGGCGGTCTTTATTAACCAGAATCTTAATTTTCCAAGTCCGAAATGTCGAGCATTGACCGTACTCGTATTTCCAAATTTGAAAGCCTCGTTTACATATTACTAATAATTTATTCACAAGCTTATATTATACTCGTATTATGGAAACTACGACAAGTCAGAAAAAACAAATTCAAACTAATCTTTTTAAACTAGCAATGTTTGACAATCTGTGTGATAGACAGACTGACAGACAATATCCTGCTGCTTTTCGCTACATGAATCAACCAGTGGGGAAAGACATGTGTAGAACAAACGAAAGAGACTAAATTTGCTTCAATACAAAATGCGAAGAATCCATGAATAGAAAATAAAATGGAGCAAAAATTTTTGATAATATCATTTTTCCTCAGAATAAAATGATATCATTTTATCATCGCCGATCTTTGATCATAATTGTTACTTTGAAATCAACCAGAATTCTATTATCAAGATATTGATTAAATGCTGAAAATTAGTTTTTAACTTTGTGAATAAACTTTTAAAGAATATTCAATGAATACTGTGAATATTATACACCGTCACTGACGGATATGAATATCATTTGCAGCCATATTTTTATTAATTATGATATGAAATAAGTAAAAAATTGCCTCACTTGACCCCAGCAAACAGACCGTGTGGCTTTGTTTACGCAGAGGAAAGCATCACTGGACAACGAAATTTACTTTTATTAAACAACATAGTAGGCCTACAGTTCTAACTGATCTGAGAATCTTTCATGAATAAAATTGTGTGCGAGATCAAATGTCATCCGAAAAGTATGGATCAAGTATATGCTTGCTGATCCGGTGTCTCTTCTGGAAAGTAACATATGCATAGATGCCCTTCAGCATTCAAAACCATTTTTGATCTGATATCTGAAAGAAAGAATTTGCAGTATAGTCCTACTCAGGAATATCAAATTTCGATCAGAGGAATTAATCCACCATTAACTCTTAGTGTTTAAGCGAAAATGAAGCTAGAATATTGAAGAGTGGATAATACTGTAACACGACATGCTCAATCCATTTCCGATTTCATTTCCCCTCGTTCTCCTGATCTTGCACCAATGGACTTTAGTGCTTGGGACATTGTGAAGAACGAAACGTACCGTTACCGGTACTTAAAAATTTGAGAATAATTGAGGATTCCAATTGATCAATATCACCAGCAGCGCCTTCCTCATTTCATGGAAACTTGAAGTTTACAAGACAAAGGTAAAATTTAGAATATCGAGATTTTGCTCAATTGTGCCTAACTCATGCTCATTGATCCATAGTTCCAGAATTTGTGAAAGATTTCTTTTTAAATATCTGGTAACACTGATTTTCAGACTTTTCTGCAGTAACCCAGTTTTTTTTAATAAAAAATTAAAAATATCAATTTCTTTATTGCTGTAAGATATTCGTACACATTCATCTGAACAAATCAATGCCAATTATTACTGCACTGTATGTAGGGCACTAATTTAGGCACGAAGCCGAAATTTCGTGCCAGTTAGCGCCTAGCTAGTGCCTTTCTAGTGCCCTGAGGCACCAGTAGGCGCCACTAGGCACTAATAGGCACCAAACTAAGAACTTGTTTATCCAATGAAATTAAAGGAAAAATCAATGGGCACGAACTCGGCACTATGACATATTCGTGCCTACTCGCGCCTTGTGTTGGTTAGAATTGATGCCTAAATTTCGTGCCCTAGAGATTACAGTGTGTGCGACCAAATTAAGGTTTAGGATTAGAGAACAGATTTTTTATAATTCATTTATGTTGAATTCAAAAATGACAATCGCCTTGTTTCATCAGGTCAAGTTTTTTCGCAATTTGAATTTTTAATTTGAAATTCAAACTACGAATTCTAATTGTCGATTTCAATAGACAATTTAAAAAGATTCTTGCAGGTTTATAGTCTAAGTTTCACATGTTCTCATTAAGAAATTACTATTTTTGTGAGATTAACTTCAAAGCAGGGATGCGGAGACCTATCATTTTCATAGGACTCCGGGTGGCAAGTATATATAGCCTGGTTTTTTTGAAACCACTGGTAACCTACATTATAGATCATTATAGGCTTACCTGAACTTATCTTTAGTGATCATTGCTGTATCAGTTATCAATCATTTTCGATGAAAGTTGATCAAATGTAGCTTTCAGTTGGATGCCTACGACTCGCCTCTTCCCATCTTCTTAATGTGTGCTTCACACGGTTTTTCTCCAGTCTCTACCAGGCAAGAAATCCCTCATCCTTCTCCAAAAAATATGAGTACAGTTTCGATTTTAATATGCGCTTTAGAGGAGTCATCACACACGATTAACGTGAGGTTGAGAAGTAATGATCTCAAACAAACTAGTATTTCATTTTTGTCTCTGATGTGACCTTTGGTGCGTAAGTGTGATCGAGGCTAGGAAGGCTTGTCTTCTCTATTAAATCACTAAAAAAGACAATCCTTTTTTCTCTATCAAGATTCATTCCCTCAACTATTACAAGCTTTACATGCACTGCTGTCTCGACTGTACTTTTGTTTGAAGGAGAAAGTCGATATCTAGACGGTGACAGCTATGCACGAGGATAAATAATATGTTTGTATTATATTTCGGGTCTAGTTATAGGCCGGAGTCCGGAGTCCTAACTCCGACTGCAGCAAAAATGATAGGACTCCGGGACTCCGACTCCCTGCTTCAAAGTTATCAAGATTTCAAATCTTCAGAATGAAATTTCAAATATTTTTATAGCATTTCATTGTATTTTGATACTCTTATCAGAATTTCGCAATTAACGGTACTTTAACAACGTTCAATTTCACAATGCAATTTATGAGGTTGGACACAATTTATGAGGTTAGCTCCACACACTGGAGCTAAATGTTTATCGTAATCGCCAACTTATTTCAAGAAGAAACTGCATTGAAGTCAAATTATTTTCAATCTTCAAGTATGGCAAGCCAACATGAAGACAAGGCTCCTGACATGTCTGAGGAAGAATCAAAAGTGCTATTAGATGAGCACGAGAAGAAGAATGGCGTCATAGACTCGGACGAGAAGACCGTCGATTTCGGTCGCAAGAAAAAGGTCGCTTGGGAGGAGATCCCCGAAGCTCTCAATGCTTGTGGTAGTTTTAAACGGATGGTTCTACAAGTGAAAACCAAAATGAAAAATTTGAAATCGAGAGCCAAGACTAGATATTTGGCGACCAAAAGAGGCTGCGGCAAAACGTTTGGCGGTCCACCACCTCAACATCTATCAGTCGCGGACGAGAGGCTATTCGACATGTTCGGCGGAACAGGTTCATTATGATGGTCACAGGTTCACAAAAAGATATTGATAAATATTATAGTACCACTAAAAGTTAATAAGATCGCATAACACGGAAACGAAAAGGATAACATTGAACGTAGGTTTTCTTTTTTAAAAGTAATAATTGTACTGAAATATTCCAATTTTCGAAAAAAAGCAAATAATTTTATTATAATTATAGCAATATTATTTATATATTATATTTTGATAATAAATGCAGATCATAATAATATTTATAGATAGAAATTGAAATGAAACTAAATATAATTGAAATTATATCTTCCAAAGGTTATGAAAATTGTAATATGATATGTAATAATGACAAAATATACCAAGAGAAAAGGTGTTTACAATATTTGTATAATATAAACGAAACAGACATTCACAGCTCACAGGTCAGGGACTTCATCTAAAATATTGGTTGGCTACAAAATCACGTTTAGTTTGATTATTCAATTCACCAGCATATGGGATAACAGAGGGTTGATCGTCAGCAATATCATCGTTCAAGTCAGGTTGCTTCCTGTTCACCGCGATGTTGTGTAAGATGCCACAAGCATAAATATCACGAACATTGTCTTCCATTTTGGGACGGCGATTTTCGGAGTGTAGGAGATGAAATCTTCGTTTTAGTCTACCAAAAGTGTTCTCGATTATTACACGCGTCTTCTTGTGAGATACATTGCAAGAATTCTCTCTTTGGTGTATTGGGGGTTGCGAAAGGAGTAAGCAACCATTCCGTTAAAGGATACGCCGAGTCTCCAAGGATATATCCATGGAACTGAGATGCTTCCACATGAGCGAAGACGTTGCTCTGACGCAAAATGAAAGAGTCATGACATCCTCTAGGCCAGTTTACCTCCATATTATGAATCAACCCCGTCGGTCCACAGACTGCTTGGATGTTAAGAGAAGGATAGATTTTTCGGTTGATGTATTGATGTTCATCGACACCGGGCCGCATTATTCTCACATGAGTACAATCGATTGCTCCAATCATATTTGGAAAATTGGCAATTTTGTATAAATGAATCTTGTTTTGTCGCAACTGATCACAGGTAGGTCATGTGACGAACTGATCGTATACTTTATTGAGAGCGATACTAACACTCCGAACAGATCGATGAACTGACGGCTGACTAATACTTAGACCTTCTCCTAAGTCTGTTTGAAACGTTCCGGTCGCGTAGTATCGGATCACAGCTGCCGTTCGTATTTCACATGATAACCCAGAGGATCGAGCAGTCGATCGCTGAATATCAGGGCGAATTAAATCGACGATATAGGAAAATGTAGCTTTATCGAAGCGGTAAAGGCGATAGAATTTCGAGTCATTGTATGAAAAAATATCCCGTTGTACTTGCTGTTCATCTTCTAAGTCAGGATAAATATCAAGGAAGGCAGCCATCATTCATATATCTGTCTCTTAACACAGGTAGAAAGGAAATGATATTACACAAATTAGCAAACAGTACCCATGAACTGCCTTAACCGCTGCGTGAGACCACTGGGAATATGGATAAGGGGAAATCCTAAACCCGACTGAGCGCAAGCTCGCTATCCTGTGTCG
Organism: Prostheceraeus crozeri; assembly: GCA_907163375.1. Taxonomy (NCBI): domain Eukaryota; kingdom Metazoa; phylum Platyhelminthes; order Polycladida; family Euryleptidae; genus Prostheceraeus; species Prostheceraeus crozeri. The sequence continues at coordinate 327,680 of CAJQUW010005047.1, forward strand.
AGAATTGGGTTAGCCGCTTACAGACGCACCGCTCGCGAACGGACATGTGATCCCATGTGATCCAGTGCTTGGTTTAAGGGTTAGCTCGTGTCGAGAATCCGGCCTCAGGTTCTTAGATCTGCAAGTTTCATCAGACGAGAACTGTTCGTTATGAATTGAAGTGTTGCTAGGGGCAGTCTATTTTAGAGCAATATCTGAGTAAATTCCATGATGAGTTTTGGTCGACCAGCAGTCTAAAAAATAGTCTCAATCTGAGAGTCGAGCACTGAGTTCAGTATGATATGGCGACAAAAAGGCATTCCGTCCTGTTAATTTTCGTTAAGTCAATCCGAATCTGCAGAAATTATTCTCTTGAGTATCATAATATATAAGTTGTGGATGTCGTATGATTTGAGGGAATATCAAATCAGCTATTTCACTGCCAATACTATTCGCAAAAACCAAGTGAAATCCATCCTTTTGTCAAACACTATCAGCTATATTGACTGTTGTCACGTACTGCGATGAGAACGAGCGATAGAAGCGAGAATTTTCAAGGAGAAAAAAGTGACTGCTGTTTGCAAAATAGATACCACCATCATCTTCTTCGTGAAATTTCCTTTTGAATGAAGTGTGTTTCAACTAAATTGGTTAAGAATTCTGCGATCTGCGTCAAATAAACGATATGAAGCGTTTTGATGACTTCATCGCAATGCTTGAAGGAGTGGCGAACAATTAAAGACAGATGAAAGAGACCGACATTGCTAAAGTTATTTTTTCCGATTGCAAATGAATAGCCACTGGCCAATTGAAATGATAGCCACTGTGCTATCATGTCGATTGGCTAAAAGCTATAAATATTGCGGAATGACGCATCATTTTGTGACACTACAAGTATAGCACTTTCAGACTCAAATCAATCTTGCGTGAATCTCAAATGACAGTGCACATGCCACAGACGGCTGATATGACAAGTAGGTGTCATAAGCTTGTGCGTAGAAATATCGCGTGCGTTCGACATTTTATAGCTCAATTTCATTCTCTCAATTACAAGCTGCTGACTATTCAACTTTATAGGCTATTCCAAACTCGTTATAATAGCTATAGCTCTCGTCACCAAAAGATACGTGGTTTAACTGACTGAAATGGGATGAAGATGGATTAAATGAAAACTAAGATGATCGAAAAAAGCCCACGTGATGAAAGGCCTGAAGAGAGTAGGCCTGCAGCAGCTAAGAATCAAGGTCCACTACGCACGAGCGAGGAAAATATTGAAGCAAAGAAGCAGCTACAAGAGGTGCTGAAATATAAAGAAAGAACCGCGAGTCCTCGGCATGCAGCTGTAGAATTACAAATTTGTGCTTATGCTATTCCGTCACAAAAGCGTGATCATTTCAATCAAGTGTGAGAGATAGATAATTTCACCACAGCTGTGGGCCTAATATTTTTATTTCTTGGAGATTTGATTAACATGTGAAAGAGGATAATTTCCAATTCCATGTCACTTAGAAATTACATTCTTTACTTAGAAATGTATTCCGAATCTCTCGAAATGACGTACTCTTCAACATCAAAAAGAATGCGCTGTTCCTTCAGCAACGAATATTATGAAACCACCAAATATAGCAGGCCTATATCGGTTGCTATATTTCGCCTGAATCGCACATAAATTGATTTGACTTTCTTTATTCTTCTGATGAGGAGTTATATCGAAGATGAGTGAGAAAGTTTTACATTTTTTTATTTAACGGCATGTTATTTTGCTGGGATATACAGTTTGGCCTCGATTATAACTTCATGCATGGTTGTAGGCAGTGGCGTCGCGTGCGCCCAGACCATAGGCCTTCACTCGGCATTGGAATACTATTTCTATGCCAGACATTTTTTACGTTACAACATTAATTTTCATAAAATTAGAATTTTTAATAACAATTTCCCGAACATTTTTTAAGGCCAAGTGAATGTGCACATGAGAAGTGATTGCTCATGTCTCTTAATTCCGCCTTACTCAAGGAACTGATTACTATATCCCCTCTCTGTCCAGACCACATTTTCTCGAGAAGAAAGGAGGCAAGGTCTACAGTTTCTTGCGTTTCTCATGGCCGGTCAGCCGCTCACATGTTTGAAATTTTGATGCATTAAAATGTCCTGTGTATTTCTTATTTCTTTTTCTGTGAGCACTTTCAATATTTATATCGGGTGTTGGCCTACCTTGCTTAGCGACTGTCACATTTTCAGTATATTCCCTTCGGACGAAAGGCGTGGTTATGATCTCATCTGCAGTACTAAACATATAACGTCACATCAATAACGTAAAAACAAATTATGGAATTCTACCGAATCTGGGTGTTCGAGTCAGATGTATTACTCTGCATTCATTGGAGAACGCTCATCATCTGATCGCAGTCTTGTCTGAACGTCAGCCATCTGCTACTGTTGACGTACTGGCCTCTCTGACAAGGCGAATCCAGGAACAATTGGGTTGCACTTCACTTACTATATTTAGATACCGCGCCTTGATCAAGAATCGCGTAGAATTTCATTGCAAAAATTGGAGAAGGCAAAGCATTAAATGTCTACCGGGAAAGCCAATATTGGTGCGGGCGCGTGCGCCTACTGCCTCACACGCACACAACTCTCTTTCGCTGTCTGAACACACGACCAGTTTGTGTGTCTAATTGTTCGAAGAAAACAGCTGTGATTCGAGCACGTGTTACAAAGCTGTTCACTCTTGAGGTTAGGCGTCTGATTTTGAGATATCACGAGAAGTTATCGAATTTAAATGAATGATGACACTTTTCATTTTTATGATTGTTGGAAAATTGTTTTTGAGGATGCGCCGAAGGCCTCGCAGGTACGGAGAAGACGTCACTGGTTATAGGTCTACCTATAAACAGGTGTACCCGCAGACAATCAGATGATCTTGCATGCATCAATGCAAACGCTGAGCTGACAACATCATAGTCGTGTAATCACTTCAATGTTATTATCGTAGAGCGATTTGTGATAGAAATTAAAGTTAGTTCTAGGAAACCCAAAACGTCATTCGATGACATTATTTGTCTTTTCATGTCGATTAAAAATCTTCAATTTCTTCAAAAGTAAAAGTCCGTGACGTGCAATCAACAATATGTAGTCGTAAAGAATGGATCTCGTGTATAATTTCCTATAATAGGATAAGTTCTATAGAGAACAGAATTTTTCAAATGAGTGAAAGGACATAATTTTGATGTTTTTGAGAATCATCAATGCTTTTTTAGTTGGCCTACAAACAAAAGCTTATGCAGCCATATAGAAGCTGTAGATATTATGCATCCAGATGCTGCATGTCAGCGTAAAGACTACCTTGAACATAACAGTTGTCCTGCGCAATCACTTCAATATGCTCATAGCGATATTGTGACAAAAAATGAAGGTAATTATAGGAAACTCAAAACATCATTCCACGAAAATTGAGGTTTTCTACCAAAATCACAGGTTAGATGGTTCATTAACGAAATGATTTTACTTCAGTCTAGAAAATATGGGTATGCTGGGCATTTCCACGTAAGCACCAACCTTGACAAAATCACTAGAAATTGATGATTAACTGAATCTACAAGTGCTCTTTTTGAAATGAGAAGAGATTTTGGTGCTATAGTATATATATTCGTATGCATAATGATCATTACAACATGGCATGATGTTGAAGCCAGCGAACAGATGATAGTTCCGTAACACCACCAGATAGAGAATATAACGGACACTGTTCAATGATGTGAAGCATTGTTTGTGGAAGTCCACAGTCGCAATTAGGGGAGTCACGTACGCCCCACTTGTAGAGCATGCTAGCGCAAAGGCCAGCGTCGGTTCGGTATCTGTTGAGGGCGCACCACAAGCCACGAGGGAGTTGGAAGCCTGGAAGGGGACGCGTCGGATCACTTATCAGATCTCGGTTACGGACCGGGAATCGCTCCCACCATTCCCGCCATGATCTGTTGAGGTCGAAGTTCTGAGGTGGGTTTCGCCACCCTGTGGGAACGAATCTTGCGATAAACTGGCGGATGTCAGCTGCAGAATATCATGCTGCAGTTCAGTCATATTTGCGGGATATTCGCTGGCGAAGTTCGCCGGCGACAATTCGCGCTGTATATGTCACCTTTTACTTTTGACATTCTCATATTTTCTTTAGTAATCCGCCTCTACAGCCGAGGCTCTATTTTCTCCCTCTCCTCCTCACTGTCCCCTACATATGGCTAATCTATCTAAGAAATAAGTGCAGACTATCATTCTTTGATAATGATGAGAATACAGAGAATCCGCATATATCAATTTTCATAACATCTCTTGGCATTCAATAATTTACAACAATGACAAATATTTGAATAATATCATAGCATTTACTGCGACATTTATGGAAGATAAATACTTTTTTTTAGTTTAAGCCTTCGTGAATTAAAAAAAAATCCCTTTTTATCAGATCAGACTGAGTATACAATATATTTTCATGTGAAGGTAATATACGAACATTACTACTTACCACTAATTAGTTGCTACAATATCCACGATTTCGCCGGTTGGCGAAAAATCAGCTCGCATAAGTAAACAAATATCTACCAACTAATTATAGCAACTTTTTCGCCACCTGTCGTTTTTTAATTTTACACATGTTTTTGGATAAATGATGACCATTTGCACATGCGGAGATAGCTTTTACACGAAAATGAACCTTTAAAAAATTATCCACAAAATCGCTACCTCGCCAGATAATCTGTTGATATTAGCAAGATGCGTTCCCACAGGGCAGATAGGATGACGAGAATGGAGTCTCAGGTTCGGATGATCCAAAAGATCATTGTTTATAGGGAGTTCGGGCATGGCCATTATGGAATCGAGCAGTCTGTTAGTGCTCAACTCTCGTCGGATGTGAGGAGGAGCGATGTTACATAGCGTTGGAAGCCATTCAATTTCAGTTGGTCTAATTGATCTAATAGAGTTTGTGCGTCGATGACTTTGCAGTGGGCAGATCTTCGCCACACGGGTGCGCAGCGTACTCCGCCGCTGAATAACAGAGGGCTAATCCTGCTGTTCGTAAGGTGGTAGCTCCAGCGCCCCATCGTGATCCGACAAGCAGTTGAAGGAGGTTATTTCTAGTCCTGATTTTCATTGCGAGCTTCTGAAGATGGCTCTTGTAAGTCAAACTTCTGTCTAGTGTCACACCGAGGTAGGTTGGAGAATGATCATGTTTGACACGCGTGCCGTTCATATAAATGTCCAGCGCCGTTTCGCATTGGGTGTTATTGAGGTGGAAAAGCTCGATGCAACGGTTTTCATCACACTAGATCGAAGATTCCAGTCTCTGCAATATGCTGCCATCTTTTCCATGTCGCTGTTCAAAATTTCGTTTAATTTGGCGAACTCCTTTTCTTGCTGAGCGCAGCAAATGTCGTCAGCATAAATGAATTTTCTGCTCTGGGTATCTGGGAGGTCACTTATGTACAAATTGAACAAAATCGGAGCGAGGACTGATCCTTGTGGTAACCCGTTTTTCTGGGCTCGCCATTTACTCGTTTTGCCGTCAATGTGCACGCGGAATCGTCGATTTTCCAAGAATTTTGCCATAAAGAGCACCACCCAACGTGGTAGGACTTTAGAAATTTTTATCAAGAGTCCTCTCTGCCAAACGGTATCGTAGGCCGCTGTTAAATCGAGGAAGACGGCCCTTGTTTTCAATTGCTTCTGAAATCCATTCTCAATGTATGTAGTCAGAGCTAGCACTTGCTCTTGCGTGCTACGACCTTTACGAAATCCCGCTTGAGCATGATCCAAGCAATTGTCCACAGTGCTCGATATTCGACATAGGATTGTTTTCGCTAAAACCTTGAATGTCACGGATAGGAGTGAAATAGGTCGGTAGCTGGTAGCTTTAGCCAGCTATAGTAAAAACTTATTACTAAATAATAAGAAAGACATATTTTTCTTCACATTTGAAATATGGACATATATCTTAAAATCTTTTGTCCTTATCAAATAAGCACACAATGTATTTTCCGGTCGTGAAGTTTGATTTTGCGTATCTATCATACATTTCATAAGACAGTCATTTGAAAATGGTGATTAAGTTGCGAGCGTCCGTTACGTTAAAAAAACTTCCAAAAAAATGCTTTGATACCCCGGGCGAGTTTTAGTTATGGAATCCCTTATCCAGTGCTGAAATCAATTCTCCGAATAGTTTATTTACTGAATTTTTACATTTTATTGAAATTCACAGCGTCGGTTGCTAACGGACGTCCGCTTTGCTGAAAAATCTTAGAAACTTGCTTTCAGCTACAGGTATTGCTTCCACAGGAGTTGACTGACTAGCTTGAGTTTTTCATATTTAATCTCTAACATATTCTAAGGTAAAAAACTGAGATGTCGAGATTCAAACCGAGGTAATGAGGAAAAGGCCTATTAGCGAAAACAGAATAGAGTATAGGCTAGCAAGAGAAATGATGAAATCACGTCTAGCCACGGATATTTAGGGTCATGTGTAATTACGCGTAGTTTGCACGTGAATTACACGTAATTGAGCGTGGCATGTCACCTAGTGTGCGCATGGCAATGTCACATAGTGAAATATGGTGACCCGGTTTTTTCGCTGTTTTAATTAATTTCTGATAGTGCGCTGTTACATGATCACCGCTTGAGACGAATTGCTGTCCTTGACATGTAGCTATCACTCATCATTATGGATTAATCTTAGTATACCATGTATCACCTCCTTTTCCCCCAGATTCAACATGCAGCTCAAATAAATCGAAACAAGGATTTCGAGTCACCAGGTCAAGCAACCGTGAGCCGGCTCCGTCGCTGGCCTATATCAGCATGAAGAACTTGTTCAAGATTACTTTCCAATTTTCTTCGTGATGTACCATATCGGCCCTCCTACGAGCATCTGTGGCACGAAACCTTACTTGGCCCTATTTTATTTGTATGTCACTTTAGTTGTTGTTGTTTATTTCAATTAAAAATGAAAATCATTAAGTTACAGACATTGAATGTTCACAAAAAATAAGTATTGAGCAAAAAACATAAAGACATCGTTATCCATTGTGAGTACGAGCATATACATTCGATTACATATTGAACAGCAGCTTGGCAAAAAGGACGCACTTCTTCGATGAGATCTCGAGATCGGTTGACAGCGTTTTTTTGTGAGAATCGGAGTAGAGTTGGCCAAATATAGGATATATAATTCTTGAGAGGAACGACACCTCTGAATTTCGAATATGACAATTGTGACACCCTACTGCTCCTGGTTATAAAACTACCACGTAACCGACAGAAGTCAACAAGTATTCCAAAACACGTCGTTTTATTAGAAGAAGCGTAAATAGAATTGTGGAATTTCAAAAGCTTAAAAACAGTTTCACGTATTCACAATATTGTCTTGAAATGAAGAAATTAAAATACAAAATCAAATTTTCCACTGAGCTTGATCCATGAATGATATACTTGACTAGCAAATTTGAATTCCTGAAATGTTCATGACTAATGAGGAACTTCACAATCATGTACTCCTTCCAGGCTATCGTCAGCACTACATGAAGTGATCCCTTTCAAGATGACTGGTGAAGTTAACACAGAAATCTATACTTCTAAACTTATAATACACTGTCAAAAAATACATCAAAACAGTCAAGTCCCTGAAACTTTCATGAGGCACGCATCATTAGTTGTGATATGATTGGATTAGAAATAAAAGGTCCTGCTGTTGCAATATCAGACAGTTACATGATACTGAAGCGAATTCACATCTTCTTAGCTCACCATTAGTATTTTGAACAAAAATTGTATTTTATTCGAGCTTTTACACTTAGTATGTATTTCTTCCACTTTGGGAACCCCAAGATTTCGGTAGAAATCAATTTCAGATCACAATCTTCATTCATCTCCGATGGTCATTGTAAGGCCCCACAACTACCCGACGATGACCATTGGAAATGGCATGAAGCGCTCCCGGAAACGTGGAAGATTGTGTGATACGAGTCTGATTTCTTCCTTAAATCTTAGGTGCCCAAAATGGAAGGAACACATACCAATCACACCGCTTTATTTCAATCATCTAAACTTGGTGCTTAATATGGTTTCATACTGTATATTGTACCACATGCAGTAGAGTGCCATATAATTATAGAATTTAAGTGATATTCATAATTTTGTGTTTGTCGAAATTGTTTGAAATTATTCTGAGCTTAAAACATGATGATCAGTCGACATTTCTTTTTACAAAATGGATAAAATGCTTGATAATTGCGTTAATTGACAAAACAATGGTTCCTTGGAGTGTAAATACTGTAAAGATAACGTAGCTCCTAGCATTCTGAAGTCCTATTTGTATCTGCTTCTATTCTGCATATTTTCCCTAATTTCTTTATCCGAAGTATTCTGAGGTTAAGTTATCTCTGAGCAATGCTTTCTATTTATATTTCTTTGATATACAGGTTAAGATGTAACATCGACAAAATCGAAAACCCACGTCGTAAACATAGACTGTTCATAGATTCCCTAATATTCAAGAGGGATCAAATTCTTGACAGATGTTCAACATCTGTAGGCTAGAGAATCGTTGACTGTCGTGAAAATAAAGGAACCTTTAAGAATGTCTTCACCTGTTTGCCAAGAAATTTGATATCAATACTCCTTTAATCATTTAAATGTGGAAAACTCTTAACTCAATGCAACTCCTTGCTTATTGCAGCGAAGTCCATGTCTCATTACATGATATCTTGTAGGTTAGCAATGATAAGCATAGAGAACCCAGAAAAAGCGCATAATAATTGACTTTTGAAGCTTAAAAATGTAGATAACTTGGAAAATCTTAGTGATCTTAAGCATTCTAGCCAGTAAAACTAGAATAAAAACACAGACAACAGTTTGAAATGCAAAGTGGAAATGAGAATAACTCGCTAAATTCAACCATCGTTTCTTTCTCTCAATTTCCGGGATTCACGTCGTTGCTGACTTTACTTGAGCATTTACTTGAGGACTGGTGAGCACTTTCTGTACTATCCACGCTGGATTCATGTAGTCATTTGCAGCATCTTATTGCAGAGGCTACCTACATGTATCACTGCTTTGGATAGTAGTACTTCTGTCTTCGACAGTAGAGCATGGTGACTTCTTCATTGTCATGTTTTACTAGATGGTAAAAATAGGTCACGATTTTAAAAATTAGATGATGGCTCAAGTGAAGCTCAAGTTACTTGGGTAATGGTGCATAAGCCGTACATAGAAGGAAGGCTTGAACTGAGCAATTGATGCCGGTAGAATAAGACTGGTTCAATACGATTTTCCACATCGAACAATCCACTGATCAATAGGGTGGAGTGAAAAAAACTTTTTTAGAAATCAAAGAAGCCCCATTCATTTATGTATGACAAATATCAAAACTAACCTCCATGTGCAATTTCAATACATTCGAATGTCATTTGAGCCCGCCACACCGAGTCTGAAAGAATCGGGCTCCCGAAAGTCTAAAAATAGTCCAAAATTGCGAAGTTCGAAGCATTTGACCCCATATTTTTCTCACTGCAATCTTATGTATCAGTAAGCCCCAATTGTTTACATGCAAAGAATATGAGCGTTGAATTGCATGTCAATTTTTAAAGCATTTGGGTATCATTTATGCCCGCCACACTGCATCTAAAAAAATCGACACGAAACATATCTAATTATGACTTAAAGTCCATCGGTATTATGAAATAAAATCTCATACAGCTATATACTAATTTGAAGTAAGTATGAAATGTAATTCTTATAATGTTTCTGCACACTCGGATATCATTTGATATTACAACACCACCTAAAACGTAAAAAAACGATTTTCTATTATTTTCTTCCATTTGCTCTATTGGCGCAAAATTTCAACAGAGTTAGCAATGAATTGATCTAGAACTATTGCTTGACAACATCTATTTCGCGTGCGTTAACAATCCTGTGTCTAATTTAAGTCCATCGAAATAATGATTGGCCGAACTTCAGTTATTCATCCTCTATTGTTCAGTCTCTATTGTTGCTGATGATGAGCGTATGAGTCATTGGCTGACATCAGTTTTTCATTTCAGTAAAGAATATCCCATTTTGATCAATAATTAGACGTTTAGCGGTATACTGAGACGTGGCACGCTTTAAAGGCATCATTTGAAAGCAAAGATTATGGCGACACGCACGAATCTCTGTGATCCTTTCATTGGCGTTTCATTGGAAAGTTTCAAGCAGACTCAACTGCCGACAATAAAGAGTGCTTAAACAGACTGCAGTACATCAAAGATAATGCAACAATTGGAAATGTGTCCACTATTTCTCAATGTCGCGATGTTGCTGATGAAATAATCAGTATATGGCATAAAGCAGGCATTAATACAATTGAAAACCACAAGGTAGCAGAAAAACTAAAACGGTGGAGCGACAACTATCGCAATCTTTTAAAAATTCCAGTTGAACGGCGATCGTCATGGAAGAGCTTTGACCGATCTGAGGAATTTAAACAAAAAAATGCGTGTTTCATCATTCTGAAAGGCGAAGTGCCTAAAGAAAATTAATTTGAAATGGTTTAAATTGTAAGATAAATCAGGTTTAATACTAAACCTCGTTGGTGCATACGGCTCATAAAGATCAAATATCAAGCAGAAAAATGATCATTTCAGGAATTCAGGAAAACGCTACCAAGTCAATAAAGACTCGACTATTGAGACAGGAGAAAGAATTTGAACGAATAGCGAAAGAAGAGAAGAGGAAATTTGAAGCAACTGTGTGTTATCCAGAGTCCGATAATGATTGCGAAATGGAGTCTGATGATGGCGATATGTTCGAAAATTGTGTGACCAAGAAAATGACTTCCAGCCGATATGGGTCTCAGATGCGTCAGAAATTATCGAATTTGGCTTCGACTTGCGACCGCTACCTTGTCTCAGACAGGGTAGGAGCGGCAATTGCAACATCTGTGCTGCAAGATTTTGGTATTATATCAACAAAGAATAAGGACAAAATAATTGATCGCAGCAGGGTCATAAGAGAAAGGAAAATTTTCAGAGAAACCCAGCAATTCAATGAAGACATTCAAGCAGTATATTTTGATAGACGAAAGGACAGAACAATCGTTCAGGATGGTAAGTTTCGAAAAACAGTACTTGAAGAACATGTATCACTTTTAAAGGAGCCAGGTTCAATTTTTATTGGTCACATTTCTACTAAAAGTGGATCGTCTAAAGATATTAAATGTTCTATTGTTGATGTTTGTGAGTTATATACAAACTTAAATGGACTCAAAGTGATAGGATGCGATGGAACTCCTGTTAACACAGGACCGGTTGGAGGAGTCATTCGACTTCTCGAAAAAGAATTTCAACATCCGGTCCAGTGGGTCATATGTTTGTTCCACTGCAATGAGCTCCCTCTCCGACATCTAATGGGAGAATTAGATGGATACACAACAGGACCAAACAGTTATGCCGGACCAATTGGCAAATCTCTACGCTCATGTGAAACTCAGGAAATTGTTGATTTTCAGGCCATTGAATCTAATTCATGACTGGAACATCCAGATTTTAAGTTCTGATCAAAAATATTTACACGAAATTTGTCACGTAATTCAAAACAAGGATATATCAAATGATTTTGCGAAGCGAAGCCCTGGCAAGCTGTCTCATGCTAGATGGGTTACTACAGCGAATCGAATTTTGCGCTTATATATTGGAACTACCAATCCATCAGAAGAATTAGTGACGTTGTCTACATTTATATGTAAAGTGTATGCCCCAATATGGTTCTCAATAAGGTGCTATCCATCCATTGGCTATGGTGCAAAGCATTTTTATGGTATGATACGAGCGTCAAGATACTTACCTCGACATTTAAAAACAGTTGTTGACAACGTCCTACAGCGTAATGCTTTCTTCGCTCATCAAGAAAATCTTTTAATTGCAATGCTATATAATGAGAGACCCTATATCCGAGAACTGGGATTGCGACGAGTTTTGAAAGCGAGACAACTTGCTACCGGCAAACTGAGAGAATTCCGCGCCCCTAAACATAATTTTCAAGCTGAAGATTACTTTTCTGTGATTGATTGGGTGACTTTGGAAGAGCGGACGGAGCCACCTCTTACAACAGGGATATCAGAAGAAAATTTACGAAGTGCAGGTAAAACTCTTGATTTTTTTACCTGCCCTGCCACACACAGGCTGTGGAACGTTGCATAAAAAATATTACGGAAGTAAGCTTGGTGGCAAGTGATAAAACTAAACGCGATAATATTGTAAGAGTGAGAAATGCATCCAGAAATCAAATGAAAACTTTTAACACAAAAAGCGAATATACTACAGACTACTGAAAAGTATTTACTGTAAACTTAAGATAGTGAATGTGATTTGTGCTGACGCACTGTTATTGAAAGATAGGTCCTACTTCCTCTTACTTCTACTTATATGAATAATTACGTCTGTGAATAATTAAGTGTGTTTTCACTTGTAATTGTATTTGGGTTTCCATAACATTATCCGCGGATAATCATAAATAGTTCTAGATCAGTTCATTGCTAATTCTGTTGAAATTTTGCGCCAATAGAGCAAATGGAAGAAAATAATAGAAAATCGTTTTTCTACGTTTTAGGTGGTGTTGTAATATCAAATGATATCCGAGTGTGCAGAAACATTATAAGAATTACATTTCATACTTACTTCAAATTAGTATATAGCTGTATGAGATTTTATTTCATAATACCGATGGACTTTAAGTCATAATTAGATATGTTTCGTGTCGATTTTTTTAGATGCAGTGTGGCGGGCATAAATGATACCCAAATGCTTTAAAAATTGACATGCAATTCAACGCTCATATTCTTTGCATGTAAACAATTGGGGCTTACTGATACATAAGATTGCAGTGAGAAAAATATGGGGTCAAATGCTTCGAACTTCGCAATTTTGGACTATTTTTAGACTTTCGGGAGCCCGATTCTTTTAGACTCGGTGTGGCGGGCTCAAATGACATTCAAATGTATTGAAATTGCACATGGAGGTTAGTTTTGATATTTGTCATACATAAATGAATGGGGCTTCTTTGATTTCTAAAAAAAGTTTTTTTCTCTCCACCCTACTGATCAACCGAAAGATTGTGTGTGTGATGAGTTATGGAAGAAATGAGCTGTGTATGACTTGCCTCAATGATCTAGCCTACAGTGTGCTTAATACAGTCAAGCATTCTAAATTAGCAATTTACCGACATTAAGCTTACACCATGTCTAATACGCAAGGGAGACAGACATTTGTCTATAAATAAACGTGATTTCCCATTGCAAAATAAACATAAGATTGCAATGTGATCGATGGTCGGAGATGGATACTTTTCGTGCTTAATTCAAAAGTGAGAGATCTATAAATGGACTAAAATGAATTCACCATGCAACCGGCACTTTTTTTGCTATTTTGTAACTTTCCTTTACTTTAAATTCGCTTTAGTTAAACGATTAAACACCAAATGAGGAAGCTTTCACAAGTTGGATGGAAACTTCAAATCACATGCGCGCAGAGTGGGAAGCAGATCGGACACTGATAATTTTAGTGATAATATTTTGATGTTCATGCTAGGTAAAATAGATTTTATAGAACAAGTCATGTACATGGTCGTCTCATCAATTATTAACACATAGGCTTTCCTATAAAGCATGCACATATTCTTCTCTAAAAACAATAATTTGTTAATGGATTTAGGCCACAGTGTCTCCTCCAAAAAAAGTCAGAGCACAAGAAACAATTTTCGCGAGCGAGTTGTGAATAATTGTATTTTCACTGCATTGGCAAGACGACGATAGTTTATTTTAACAATATTGTAAGAGTACGGAAACCAGAACGGGATAAGAAAATTAGTTTGCGGCTGTAGGCATAGTTGTAGATAAATGTCTCTGTATTGGTGAAACTAGTCTTTACAATAGAGATTTGAATACGCAGGCTACTTATAGGCTCATAATGCAATCAATTCCGCTTAATTGAGGCAGACTTGTTCCAGCATCCATGCCCCAACTAAGCGGGATTCACATGCATACGTGCTTTTGTGCATATTCTGAGCATGAATGCTACCTTGAATGATTAATGAAAAGTTGACAATTGAATTGACATTTTCTTTTATGTTAAAGGAAATTGAATATAGCCCCAAACCCCAGCGCAGAAAACTTTGACCCGGTTCCCACTCTGCATTTGTGATATAAATGACAAAAATAGAGACTTTCAGCTTCCTATTTGATTTCATTCTATACTTGTTTGTGTTCAGAACGTGGATCATGTTCCCACTCATAGTCAATGTGAACAAACGCTCGCTCCACTTCGTTTAATGATTCCAGCTTTACTTGCAAAGATTCTCCTATGTCATGGGCCTCTCGCAGCTTCATTGAACCCGGTAAGACAATGTCTACTTCTACAAAGATGTTGCTACCATGATAAAAAGCTCGAACTGTATCAATGGCCTTGATCTTCTTGTCATGGTTGAGACACATGAATGTTAGCTTCTGTAGGAACTGAGGTTCAGCCGTAATTCCAGACAGTGATCTCACATGCTCTGAAAGAAAGATAATTTTAATAGAACAATGGATCTGTACAAAATCAAAAATGTTTTGACAAATTATCACAGTTGATGATGAATAATGACAAATTATTACAAATTGATTCATTCACATGTTTCTCAGGAGATTGCATGATCAATGACATCCAATTAAGCGATCTGCTGAGATAAAGTCAATTTTATGGTGATTTGGTTCATTCATCGACATTCTGTCCGCTTTTGTAAACGCTCAGTGAGCTTCCAGTTGAGAAACCTATTTCTTCAAATAAGATTCTTCTATTTGAGAGCAATTTCTATTTATGAAAAATCGCTAGATTTGGCCCTCAGGGAGGTCGGAGACATTCAGAGGTGTGATTGCGGATTTTAAGATTTTTTGCACCATGATTAGTTGATCCTAGAAACACAATAGACGATCTTGTGGAAATGTTTGCTAAGATGGTGAATGGAAGGGTCAAGTCAATGAAAACGTTGAAATATTTCTTCTTGTTAATAGGCTAATATTTTGAATAGATATAAAAAGTACACGTATTTGCAGAAATCTGGCAGTCTTTTCCTTGCATTGAGTATAGCTGTGAGACATAGACAAATAAATTCACAAAAGCATTTGACAATCAACTTGATCCCTTTCATCACCTCAAAAAATTGTGATCATAGGTCAAGTCTTTTCAAAAAAGCTATCTTATGGTTAAAGGGGCCCTTCTATTGAAAGCCGTTCAGTCTTCATCACAGCAATTTTTCAGACAAATATTATTTTTGAATATAGGAAATACCAGAACAAGAGAACACAACATCTTATTCCTTAATGCATAAGAACCACCACAGCAACAAATTAATTACCTTCAATAAAAATGAAAAATGAGCAACAATACGACGCTTCGTCCAACTACATACTCGTTTATCTCAAACAGCTCGAAATGAGTTGGTGAAAAACAATCATGAAACTATTTCATAACTATTAAAATCTTTGAAAAAAATTAACAAAACAATGATAACTTCAACAATGTAGGATAATTGTACGAAAAGGTAGAATGCTTACATCAGAAACAGTAAATAAAATGTTCTGTTCAAATCAAATTAATAACAAACAGGCACATACAAATATTGATAGGCATTTAAAGTGAATAAATGATTAATTATAGAACTGATAATGAACTTTTGCGCATTAACAGAGATCGCTGAAAATAATTTGTTTAAGATTTGACAGCCTTCCAAAAATGCTTGCACTCAGTATTTCGCATAAGTATACGAGTGTAGTTTAATAAGACGAAACGCGGATATGTTTATTATTAGCACTGGTGGGTAGGCCGTTGACTGGCCGGTTCTACTGCCTTCCGTTTTATGATAGATTGTGTTTTCCTTTCCGTTTGCTTTCGTTTTTTCCCGATGATCTTTTCCTTTTGTTGCCGAAGTTCCTCAATTTCCTCATTGTTCTTTTCCTTCAATTTAAGTGCCGCTTGTAACATTCGCTCGGCATCTTGCTTCTTCACTATATCTTCCTCTTTCTTCTCGATTTCAGAGGAAATGTTAGCGATCTTCTTGCTGACTTTCTTTGCCGCTTCCACCTCCACAGAGAGCTGTTTCTCTAGCCGAAGTTGTTTCTGGCTTTCAATGGCAGCCATTTCCTCCTGTAATCGTCGTCGATCACATTACCATATATGGGCAAATTAGCAGCAGTCCAACGTCACTACTAATGCTTTGACTGTCGCGCCACAGGCCTCAAAATTTTCACGCCTGACTAAATAAAATCGCGCTTTCGCGCCGTAATCAAACCACTTGAGACATTGTGTTTTTATAAACTTTGCCTTAGTAATCTCTTCGGTATACATGTAGTAGTTAAGATAAGAATCCTTTGATCGTGACACTTTGATCTCGAAGAATAGAGAAGAGAGAGTTGTGTCTATAGTGAATATAGAAGCTGTATTCTAGACGCTAATTACATAAGACTGCAATAAATCAGTAGTGCTGCCAGAAATTGGGTTTCTTTTCATGTACATGTGTTTTCCATTACTCCATAGCATAGAAATGAGCAATCATGCTTTATACACCAATTATTGAAGAGTTTGATAGCATTTAGCATATGGTGCTACATTTTTGTGGTCAGTTATCATTAATGATGTTTCATTCATCAGCTTATTTATCTCTCCATTGTAGAGTTTGGTCAGTTGTAAGGTAAAATATTGTAAGGTTAATAGAACTTTATATCAACCTTTTTTGTTTTTAGCGGCTGACCAAAAAAAAATACAACGAAGAGAAAGAAACATCATATTTTCAATGGAAATCACAAATCTTCCGAATAAATTGGTCAACTACGCTCGATGCCTTCAATATTCTGAAAAAACCTGAGATCAAATTTCATGAATTTTACTAGAACAAGCTCCATAGGATAACACAATCTAAACAGCATGACTGTCTGTCTACTTGTAGCTTCGTTAATGTAAATTCATTGACAAATTTGGACTTTTGAATTCATCCCTTCCTGCAGTGCAGTATGACTATAATGTTTCAGTATCCACGCACGTTTTGCATGTATTGAACGTAGGGATTTTGCATGCATGATTTGTGGTCAGTGTTTTTGAGCGGATCGAAATTCCGCTTTCGCTCGCTCATCGCTCATTTGCTCATATTCGCCCTTTCGCTCGCTCATCGCTCATTTCCTCAAAATCATCCTTTCGCTCGATCATCGCTCATTTCCTCAAAATATTCTTTCGCTCGCTCACCGCTCAAAATCATCGAAAAATGCCGCTCGCTCGCTCATTTCTCGATACTGCCCTCCTTTATTCTACAAACCTTTTTTATGTTCAAAGCTAATTCCATGCTTTTATTTTAATAAACACCTTTTAGGCGTTAAAGGGAAATTCATCATTTCATTTTAAGTGAAATTTGAACCATAATGAAATAATGTAGACCATCATACCAATGTATTAAGAAGGTAGCTATTGCAGAAAATTAGTTGAAGCAATATATTTTGATGTACATAACCACAGAATTCTTTTTATATGTATAGAAATGGGCAATAATCTAAACTTAATCTTACATGCTGATCACATGAATTAGTATATACAATTCTTGACGCAAAACTTGGAGAAAATTCGCAAGGTGCGTCAAGAAACCATGTAATGCGATGACAATTGAAAGTGAACTTAAATGAAATCGTGACAAAATAATAGATAATTCCTAAAGAACCTAAAGATAAAAAACATGACTTATGAGTGACTGAGTACTGAGTAATCAACTCAGTAGTAATTAATTCCTGAGTGTTGGAAGTCTGCTATAAAAAGAATCGCTTGATAAACGAAATTGTTGAATTATGTGAAGCAGAAAATGCTGCACCCAAAACGACCTGACACATTGGCGCCAGCCGTCACTGAGATTTCGGCCCACTAAGTTCAGTATCTATCAAGATGGTCGGTCCGCAGCAGCTCGTTGCGCCCAGGTCCTACCTTCTTCCACTTTTGCACTCAACTTCTTCATGGTGGTGTTTAGACTCAAGCACCCGCTTTAACAAGAAATCTCCTCACCGATGGAGCAACGAAATAGCGGCATCTCACTCCCAGAAGGCATGAGCTCATATTTTCACCCTTTCTTCTGAATCCCTTCAGTCAGTTCTTTATATTTCGCAGTTTTCTCTTCATGGGCATCCCTAACGCTCTCTTCCCAGGGGACAGTTAGTTCGCCCATAATCAGTTTCTTCCCTATCGCGTCGATCAACACTAGATGAGGTCGTTGGTCAGATAGGGATAATTCATCTGGCAGCTGTCTATCCACTCAAGTGGATCACTTCCGATCACTTCCTACTTCTGAGGTACAGATCACACGATGAGTCTTTCGTCTCTTTGTTTGACCACTCGGTACACAAAGTCAATTCCCGTTGTTACTTGCCTGTATAGGGGAGACTTGTGTAAAGTTGGCGGAACCGCCGAGCGGAATCATTATTTAGTACAGCGAGATCCTATTCGAAACAACTTCTACTTTATCAATTTCAGCCCCCGATCAGATTCCACAAATTCGCAGTCGCTAAAGAGAAATTCAAATTTAAAGATAGTAGTGGTTCCTTTGGGTGGTTCCGCTAACTTCACAAACGTGGGGGGAGAGAGACTTCTTCCACTTTCGCTTGCATGACCAAGCATACTCTCTATAGTGCCACATGATAGCCAGAGAGGGCACGACGAGGATTGGCATGTCACACAGATAACACTGTGGGTCGGTCCGTATTCCTCAACGTGTCAGATTAGCAGGGGCATGGAACACATCACATGTTCATTGATGCTTCCGCTTCACTGCCAGTAGCCCATGTTCCACCAATCGTTCCATGAGAGCTTGCAAACTTCAACTCCCCAGTCGAGCCATCTGCCAATGTCCAAAATTTGGACATCTTTCCAGACTCCCACACTCTTGCGACCACTTTCCACAAGCACTATGCTTATTTCTTACTGCATATCGTAGTAAGCTTGTTTGTAGCCTGTACACCGCACGTAAATAGTACAGTAGACTGCATGCGAAGATAGAGCAAATTAACTGCAAATGTTGTGTAAACTGCCACGAGGCGGAAAAATATCACTCCTTTAAATTAAGGACGATTTTGATTTTTTTGCGAAGTAAAATTGACTGAAAGTGAAGAGCCTTCAGACTGACCATGGAGACGAAGCGCATCGAGGAATTTTACTTCGCAAAAAAATCGTAATAAACTTGAAAGAGCAATATTTTACTTACCTCCTGGAAAGTTGCATAATGAATAACCTTACGCATAAGACAACAAAAGATCTAATTGCAAGTACAATATCCTAAATTGAACTCAAAGTATTTCAACTGTATGGTACAGTTGAAATGCATGGTTCCATTTTCAATATCTTAGTTGTAATCAACTCTTAGCACTTTATATTTTATCTACGAAGAAATCATCGTAGCTGTATAATCGAAGACAGTACTATTACGAAAGCTGTTTAAAATGTTAGAGTATATACTTTGACACCTTGATTAATGGTTTCTTTGAAACGAGTTGGAAAAGTCAAATTTGAAATTGTCTAACTATCATTCATTGACCTCCAACAATTCTTTGTCCAACATGTTGATCTCAAGTGAAGAAAGAAGAATTACTTGTAAGTACAGTATATAAAACACAGTGGAAAGAGATGTCTTTGCAATGACATTCACCGTGGCAAGGAATAGAAAGAAAGGTGCAGCAGAGCGGAATCGGCATGATCACCCAAGATTTATCACTCCAACTGATTACTACTAATTATTTTAAAAGTTGGACACCATTAAGTGTTGCATTCCTTTTCACTTGATAATGCTTTTGGTATATTGTTCAAATGAGCTGTTAAAGATCAATAACTATCAAGAAGACATTTTAAAACCTGATTATTCTAACTTAAGGAGGCTATCAGAAAAAGGATGTAAGCAAAATAAACTCAACAATGTTACAATTAGAAGATTTTCAACGACTTAATAATTATCCATACCGGAGAGGGACGATTCGGTCTCCCGATTTTTTGATGTGATCCTCGTAAAACAAAGCCGCCCGATCTACAATTTTGTGACCTAAAGTTAAGCGTATTTTCAAATTTTTCACTGAAATCATTAAGTTCGGTAAAATTTCAACTTTGAAAACAATCTGCCGAAATTGGTGATTTTAAATCTTGAATTGCTTTTTGAAACATGGAGATGAATCAGTTGGAGTAAATGAACATCGCGATAAGAAAGCTCAGAACCTAAATATGTTGTACCGTGAATTTCATGTGATTTGAAACATTGGTACGGAAGTTAAGGGGAGACCGATTCAGTCCCACGCGCTTCACAGTCCAATATCGATAGGGTTAAAATGAAAGTCTTAAAATCAGTGTACCGTACAGTGGAAGCCATATATGCCTACATTCGGGTTGTCCGTGTGTAGGCCTAATTTGGTTGGTTTCAATTTTTCTACAATTTGCAGTTCTTTCACGCTTGACGATACTGAAATGTCTCAGGGATCTGCATGTGGTTATGTTCCAGCAACGAAATGTTTCAATCAAATTAAAGCATCTCATAATGGCTTCGTGCAATTC
Organism: Prostheceraeus crozeri; assembly: GCA_907163375.1. Lineage (NCBI taxonomy): Eukaryota > Metazoa > Platyhelminthes > Polycladida > Euryleptidae > Prostheceraeus > Prostheceraeus crozeri. The sequence continues at coordinate 348,277 of CAJQUW010005047.1, forward strand.
CGGAGACGATTAGTGCATCTATGGGGCGAAGCGATGATTGGGAGACCGATTCAAAAGATATGTGAATAAATCATGTGTCGATGGTCAGATGTTCAGCACATCATCGATTACAAAGACCTTCTTCTTGCTAAGTTCACATCCACAGGTATAATCCAGACAGGCATTCAATGCATATTGTCAAGAGTGAGAGATCCACAGAAGAGAAAAAAGTGACGATGCTTTGTTCATCAATTAAGTTTTATACATGCATGAACTAGGAAACATTTTTAAAATAACTTTTCAAATATTTCGCTTTTTTGATTATTTGATCTTTTTATAGTTTTTCTAAAAATGGCTCGCTCAACCGCTCGCTCACGACAAAAAATCACCGCTCGCCCGCTCGCTCCATTTTCGCTCGCTCATCCGCTCATCAAAAACTTGAAAAAATACCGCTCGCTCGCTCAAAAACACTGTTTGTGGTACTTGAGATTTTGGAAAATTTCTTGATTAAATGGCATATTTTGTTGATAGGGAAGAGTCAAGAATGATTTGGTCTTTCTATTGTCAATAAATTTGTTAAAATTCCTTTTTCCTGAAGATGATCACTAAGTAGTGATTGAAATTGATTGCATCAATTTGATAAATTAAGATAAGACGAAATCATCCTTGACTCCTCCCTATCAACAAAGTCTTTGAGATATATTAATTAAATATTATGGTCATGCGCTAGCAAATTTCGTAATATCCATAGCTGCAATATAAAAATTAAATCCCCAAATTAAAAGTGAAATGATTTGTTCCATTTAATTCATTGCTGTATGGAGAGTCATGAAAGTCAAACTCATCTTTTAAATATCCCATCCACGACGCTATCGAATCTTTATCATTACTAGCTCAATGATCTTCAGTTAAGAACTTCGAACACACTTCGCTTAACAAAGGAGCTTACATTTCGATGGATTGAAATCCAAAATTATTTTCTCATCTTGCTGAAGATAAAATGGCGTCAATTATTATTGTATTTATGGAATGGAATAACGAGATATATTTTGCTTGACGCTAGACTTCATCGAGAAATTATGCTTTGTAGAAAGGTAGAAAAATAAGCGATCTAACCTCCCCTTCAAGTTAAAATTTTCCATTACAATTTCCGATCAACTGTTGTGTTTCATCAGAGGTCGATATCTCATTTTTTAAAGGAACTGAATCCTACTTGCAAAATATTTTAGATATCAGCCATAAGCAGCATTGTGTACCGAAGAAGTCAATCAAAACGACTTCTAAAACGTCTAATTGAGGTAATTGCAGCGAGGCAGGAATCCATACCAGGTGTTATTATCACGAAATAGTCGAAGTACAGAGTTTTCAATGCAAAACCAAGCGTGAAATTTTAAAAGCATTCCATTTCATCCGCAATTTAAAAAATTGACAAAGAAAAATCATACGAGTTCACAGAGAAGAAATTCTGTCTTTCTCTTATGATTTGGTGACAAAGTAATCAGGCAGACAGTCACTATGTAGTTTCGACAACAGTAATTACAGTGATGAGTTGTTACACTACTTCTAAAGCAATATGCCTTGTGCATATTTTGATAATCGACGAGCCGTTGTAAAACCATTTCATGTACTGATAGCAGTCATGATCACACATTTAGCACTTAACTTTCAAATGAAGTTGATGACGTCTGCGAAAAATACTTACATGCACCACAGGACAAGTATAGTGGCAGATGATCGATATAAAATAAACTACTGTATTTCCTCTAATAAGCGCTGCAATGTTTATTTACAATCGCCTACTTCTAAGTACGACCTTCATTAGTGGGCAGCGTTTATCAAATGCACGATTTTCTAAACGAGATTTTTCAAAATTGAATAACAACAAAAATGTTGTCATATGACCAAAAAGTATCAGTAAAAAGTATCAGTAAGACTCATGATGACTCATCTAGTCAGTGGCGTCATAGTAATGGGTAAAAGACCGTTCCAGGACACCATAAAATCAAAAAAATTAGTATCTTTAAAAACGACATAAATTCATAAATTTAGACCCTTTTTCAGGTTTTTAAGACCTAAATTCATGAATTTGGTTCATTCAAAAAGTACCATTTTTTCAAAAATGGTACATTTAAAAACGACATAAATTCATGAATTTAGGTCTTAAAAACCTGAAAAAGGGTCTAAATTTATGAATTTATGTCGTTTTTAAAAGTACCCAATTTTCAAATTTTTCAAAATCTCAAATTTGAGAATTACAATTTTTACCTTGAAAATCATGACCGTTCTAGGACACCAAAAATCAGAAAAGTTAAGAATCTCAAATTTGTGAATTACAATTTTTACCTTGAAAATCATGACCGTTCTAGGACACCGAAAACCCGGACACCGAAAAAATCATAAAAGTTAAGAATTTCAAATTTATGAATTTTATCCATCTTTCAGGTTTTTAAAATATATCATGTGATTTGCGGGACATCTGAGATGTCTTCCAGGGCTTCGCCGTTAAAAATATTTCTTTAAAAATGGAAGAAACAAAAGTGGAAGGAACTTCAGAAATGGATGAAACCGTAAGAATATATCCTTCATTATCATATGAAATGGATATTGCAAAACACAAAGATAGAGTACGTTATATGAAAGATAAGGAATCGCAATTATTACTTAGATTAGAACATTATAATAAATTAAGAAAGAGATGGAGTAAAGTTAAGAATGTAACACAAGGAATTGGCATATTCTTAACAATAAGTTTAGGTACTTTAACAATTGTTATATCTTCAGGTGTTTTAGTAATTCCAGTAGTTGCTACAGCTTTAACAGGTACGGGTGTTTTTGCAACTTCACTTGCTACAATGTTAGAAAAATCTTTAATAACTAAGAAACGAAAATCATTAAAAACTAAGCATTTACATATTAAAGAAGTCTATGATAAACTACACTACTACTTTCAAAGAGTATGTGATGATAATGTTATTACGTTAGATGAGATTGAAAAATTTGATCAAATAGCTAATGAAGTAAATCAAATATCATTTCAATCACAGACAGAAAAAGTTAATGATAAAAATAAAAAGGATGGTAAAATTTCTAGTGATGGTAAAACTTTTATTGATGATAAAATTTTTAATGAAGAAAATGATAAAATTTTTTTAGAAGAGCTAAAAACTTTATTAGACAAAACTTTATTAAACAAAACTTAATACGAGAAAATTTTAAACGAGAAAATTTTAAACGAGAAAATTTTAAACGAGAAAATTTTAAATGTGAAAACTTTAAACGTGAAAACTTTAAACGAAAAGATGTCAAACAACAAAGCAATAAAAAAATAATTTGTTCAGTAAAATGTTTTTGCTGTATACCAATGTTACCACAAAATTCAAATATTATATTTTAAAAAAATAGACAAAATTAAAGCTGATAATAAAAAATAAAATATTAAAACATTATATTTGTATATTTTTATTACTCGGTAAACAATTGTTCGATAACTCTTTCATGAATTTTTTTATCAATATTAATTGTGATAAATCCATAATCTTTTGACCAAGCATTATTACACGATTGTTTAAATTCATCTTTATCTCTTATACATAAATCTCTTAACAAATCACTTAAGTTTCTTGCATTTATTTCAAATAGTATAAATATATTTGCATTCTTTCTAATAACACTTCCATCTAATGAATACATACTTTGTGTCAAATAAAATACACTACAGTTATTATGTCTACCTCTTGTGAAATAATTTCTTTGAACTGACTGATTTCTGTCATTAACACAATCATCAAAAATTACACAATGTTTCATTGTTTTATCTAGTTTACTAGGATCTTGCATATTACCACTATCATCTATTAATTGTATTTTTATATGCTTATTTTTATTGGATTCAACTAATTGTTTATTTTTTGCTGCTTCTTCACACCACAAATTTATTTCTTCTTCATATTCAGATTTTTCGTATTCTTCGAATAGAGAAGCAATTGCTGTTTTTGTAAGATTATTTTCAAATCCATATTTTAAAAATTGATAGACGGGTTGTTCTGCCGTTGTTGTATAAATTATAAGATTGTTATAATCCAAAAAATTTGGAGTCGTTAAAATTTTAAATAATAGATATGTTTTTCCACATCCTGATCTTCCGCAAATAACTGCTAAAACTTTATTAGATAAATTTGGATGATGATTAAATTTAAGTTTTTTTTTATTTAAAGACATTTCATTCATTTTTAAAGTAATAAATTCATCCATTATTGAATTAGTGTTTTTAGAAACAAAAAAATAAAAATAAAATTTTAATTTAAGTTTATTTTTTGTTTCTAATAATAAGATTAATAAGATTAATAAGATTAATAAGATTAATAAGATTAATAAGATTAATAATGAAAATGATAAAAAAATTAAACTTCTCTATTGTAGCGTAAAAGTTTATACCTCCCGAACGGGAGTTTATACCTCCCGAACCAAAAGATCTATCATAATCTCTTCACCTCCAAAATTTATTTCTTGTCCTTTTTCATCAGTGATTCTAATGCCAATGTTGTTAATAGTTTTTCTTGTAATAGGAAAATATATTAATGTTTGTGGAATTACATTTAATCTATAACCAATGGGTACAGTAAAAGCTGGAAAACTGAATATTAAATTTGACAATTTACCATTTATATATCCACCTTCAATAATGTCACAATGTACAACAATTGAATTTATTTCAGTTATTTTTGGAATCTTCTCACCTAAATGATAACCTTGAATATAAGTTTGTTTATTAAATCCTAATAGCTTTGACAATGATCTATCATGATTAAAATCAACTTGATGATTTTCGTCTAAAGTAAGAGAAAATTTATTAACTGCCGGTTCAACTGCAAAATGTAATTGTTTCTTATCTTTAAATGGTATACCTAAATGTCTCTTAATTTCATTTGATATTGTTTCAACTTCGTAAGAACCAGGAAGAAAAGTTAGTATTTTCCATGTTTTGCCTTTATCAGTAGAATATCTAAATTGATCATTCACATCTTTGATAACGTTTTGAATAGTGTTAAATGTGGAGAAACTAGTCAATGCAATTTGATAATTTTTATTTTGTTCCAAATGTAGAATGGGTTCTAAATTACAAGTGTGTGATGAAGTAGTTGTTATAATTTTTAACGTCGTACTAAATTTTGATGAACCCAAAATCTCTGTTAAATTTTCTAAATGATTATTAATTTTGTCTAAATCTGCTGAACACATTTTTAAACTAAAAAATTAAATAAATATTTTTTTATGAAATATTTTTTTATGAAATATTTTTTTATGAAATATTTTTTTTATGAAATTTTTTTTATAAAAATTAGAAACAACATATTTCAGCTACACTTTTATAATCCTCTTCATTTAGAATCTTCTTTTCTAACAGTCTTTTCAATATAGCATGAATTTCATTAAAACTAGAATTATGTCCTTCTTTTATTGCCGATATTAAAATATTTAATCTATTTAGTAATTCTTGTGGATTATCTGGTAAAAATACAGTTGTTTCTGTTTTCTGTTTTTTTGTTTTCTGTTTTTCAGATAAACCTTTCCCTACTTTAACTCCCGTTGATAATAAATTTTCTAATTGTTTATAACGTCTTAGAGATTTTACTACACCAACTCTGTCTAACATAGCTTTATATTTTATGAGATCTTCTACAGCATAATTTTTTAAATCTGCTCCTCTTAAAAGATCAACAAAATTTCTATCTAAACTAATAGGTTTTTTATCTGGCGTAAAAATTAATCCTCGTAAAGGTTGTGGAAATATTTCTTTACCACCAAGATAAAATCTTGCAAATAATTTTTTATCTAAAAAGAAAGTAGAATGTTCGAATAACATAGATTTTGGTAATTTTTTATCTATGTTTGCCTCTAATAAACCATAGTCATCTAATAGTGTTTTAAGTACAGGATCCGCTATATCAACACGTTTTTCATTAAGTTCCTTTTCAAGAGTTTTAAATGGTTCGACAGTTTTTTCATAATCAGTTTTTACTTCTTCAGTTAATTTTAATTTATCAAACATATCAGATTGAATACCAGCTTTTGTCATTCTATGTTGAAGATGATTTTCTTTCATAATATTTCTTTGTTTTATTAATTCGTCTAATTGTTTTATTCTTTTAAAATTATCAGCTCTAACTTTATCCATTTTTATATGATAATTTTATATTATTATTTTATTTTATTTTATAATATCTTATATTTTTATATTGTTATATTGTTATATTGTTATATTTAGAAAATAGAAATTTGAAAATAGAAATTAGAAAATTAAAAAGGTAAAGTAGTTATTCCATCAGGCAAAATTTTTCTTTTATCATCAAATGGATCTAATGCTAATTTATGTTCTTCTTTTAAATACATTTTATGTTTTTTTGAATTAAGTCTATAATTACATGCTGTTTTTATTTCATTATTAAATAATGCATTTTTATAATCTTGAAATGTTATTTGATTAGCCACTGATGCCTTTGAAATTCCTTTTAATGTTTTATGTGTTTTAATATTTTTAGTTGTATCATAACAGTAACATTTAGATTTTAAAAATATAGCTTCTGTTATGAAATCTTCATTTCCTTCTAATTCATCTTTTACTTTACATAAATCAGAAGGATGAATGATATCTTTTATTTTATTAATTTCTTTATCTAGTGAAGAACCATATGGTATTGTTAATTCTAAGAAAACAGAATCGGTATCTGTAAAGTGTAATTTATAGTTTTTACCATAAGCAGGTGCTAAATAATCATATATAAATCTATACATAAATAGTTTAGCTAATTCTAATATAGTGAAACCTATAAAATTAAACTTATCATGTTTTACAATGCTTCTTCTTAGATGTACAGCACATAGTTCATCACTAAATCTAGTAGTTCTTTTATATGTAGGTTTCCTTGTTAAATTTTGAAATCTATCTTTATCATAAACTATTTCAATATTTTGTCTATTACGCACATTTTCTAAAGTCTTACCATAAAATGCATTATTCATTAATTTGAAGAACACGTTTCCAAAATCATCTTTATTTCTTTTAGATATTTTGCGTTTTTCAATATTGAACTCAATATAATCTTTTAACCATTTAGATTTTTTATACACTAGTTTCCGGTGAATTTTTGTGAGAATCATTCCATGATCTAAATACCAATCTAGCATTCTTCCTTCAACAACATACTTTCCTTTATTGCTTTGTGTTAACATAAGTTTTTTTGTTGGCCTATATTTCTTAGGAATTAAAGATTTTTGATAATCTGAAAAATCTTCTATATTGGGAATTTTGTTTTCTGGACAGAAAGGATAATATTTTGTTGCATCTTTTATATAATCAGGATATACTAAATCAACTTCATATATATAACCAGAATTACGATTTCCATCATATGTTTTTTGATAATCAAGATTATTACACCATGTCATCTCACCTGTTGGTAATTCTTGTATCATGCAAGAAGAATATAAGCTATTAAAATCATAATATAACAAATAGTTTTCTCGCATGAATTCATCAATTGCTTTTTCACGTTCTACTCCTTCTCGTTTCGTTCGAAAAATTTCTAATATTTTTTCTTTTTCTTCTGGAGATAAAGGTTTCATTATTCCATATTCTTGTGGATTTACTTTCTTATTATAACATTTAACATATCTATTACCTAAAACGGATGAAACTCCACCTCTAATTCCAGATTCAAAAAATAATAATTTATCATATGTATTTTCTTTATAATGTTTAAGTTTAACATTTGTATGTTTTAATCCTGCTAACCATGTTAAACCTGGTGTAGAATAACAATAACATGGATCTATTCCGTAATATTCTAAACACATATCACGAAAGTTTTCAAAAAGATCAGCTAGTATTAATACATCTATCTGTAGATATTTCATTGTATAATCATACATTGTTTTACAATTTAACTCTCTCCAATTTTTTTCAGCTTCTGCATAATCTTCTTCAGATAATTGTGATTGTTTTAATGTTGATTTAAATTTATTTATTGGAGGAAGTTGTTCTTCTTCCATAATTTTATTCACAGAATTAAAATCTCCAGTTATATCAGTCTCCGACTGTGAGCCGCAGGCTATATACTCATACGGAAATATTCCTTTTAAAGGTTTTAAATTATATTTATTTAATATTTTACATTGTTCAGGTTTCAAAGTTTTTCCCATAACATCTAATGAATAAGGAGTAAAAAATCTAAATGCATCTAAAATTCTAATACAACCTAATTGCATTGAAAAATATTCTTCTTCTTGTTTACATAGTACATTTATTTTTTGTTGATGTAATTTTTCTGATGAAAATAAATCTTTCATTACTAGATGGAAATCATATTTAGAACCATTGTAGAAATATAGAGGAACAAAGTTATATTTAAATTTGTTAGCATTAAGATTACAAGAATTATGTGCTGCACCTCTATATAATCCATTTAGATGATCATGATCTTTTACTTTATCAATATATCTACCTCTACCAGTTTTATATTTATTTGTAAAACCTTTTCCACAGTAATAACAATTTATTTCATAATAAAATTCTTTTCTTTCTTCATCCGTTAATGGTATCATTGGTTTATTTGTTTCAAGCAATTGTGAAAAAAGTCCTTGTAATTCTTCTACTTTCTTTGTAAACATTTCTGAACTATCTTCACCATAGTATTGTAAATATTCTGATTTAAATAATTCAGGATAATTCGAATGAATGTACATTCCCCAACATAATGGTTTTTGTTCAAATAAATTTTTTTCTTTACTTTTTTCAGAATTATAATTTTCAGAATTATTTTTTTCAGAATTATAATTTTCAGAATTATTTTTTTCAGAATCGGGTGAAGCCCTGGAACTTTCCGTTTGATTTTGTGTCATATTAACATTATATGCTTCAAAATCACAATAAATAGTAAAGGGTACTTTATTTTTAAAATACCATTTATTATATTCTAAATAATCATCTTTTGGAAATGTGTTTCTGACTGCTTCATTTTGTTGACAATTCTCCAAATGTCTATTCATTTCTTCTAAAGTTCTAAAACTTGTCATACATTGAAGACAAGGAAAATTTTTATTATCTGAAGTTTTTGTAAATATAGAAACATCTTTACACAATATAAAATGTCCCTGATAATATAATATATTCGCTTGTGCTGGTTGTTTTGACTGTTCTAATTTTACAAATTCATCTTTATATATTTCATGTGTTTCATTAATTTCTTTTGTAATATTAAATGTATTTTGATAATAATTTTGATTTAATATTTGTAGCTGATAAATATATTCTTTATCATATTGTTCTTTATATTGTTGTAGACATTTTTTTAAGCATTCATTTAATTCTTTATTATTTAATTTTTTATTATTTTCTTCATTTAATTTTTTATTATTTTCTTCATTTAATTTTTGAATTGTTTCTATCTTATTTTGATATTTATGGTGATATTCTTGTAGTAACATTTTTATTTGTTGTTGATAATCTATTTTACATTTTTGTAAACTTTCATTTAAATTTTCTAATTTTTGTTGGTATTCTGAAGATAAAGATGAATATTTGTAATTATAATCATCAGTACGTCCTTTATAATTATTGTGATTAATCATTATTGGCGTTAGTGTTTTAACAAGTTCAAATTTTTCAGTACATATTATATTTCCTTGGTAAAAAATATTATGATGCATGTAATTTCCTCTATCATTATATACTATTTCTGATTGACATAAATTTTTATTATTCAAATAAAATTCTTTTGAATCTGGGTAAAGTGGAATAATTTTACCAATAGAAACATAATTCACATTTAATTCAAAAACATTTACTTCTATTAAATTTTTATTCTTTTTATGAAACTTTTTTAACTTATTATAATCATATGGAAATTCATCTAAGCCATCAGAAAGATCAAATTCATTTATGTATTCTTCTTTATTGTAATGACTTAGTCTTTCTTTATGATATTCTGCAGGATGTAAATGTGCTATAATACTCCACAGAAAACAACGTTCATCTTCATTTTTTATGTTGATTAATTGTGGTGAACTGAAAGGTAAAGGAACATAACTACTACCAGTATTATTTTTATATTTATCAATTACTATTTTCTTAGATAGTATTTTAACAAATCTCCAACCAGATTCACGTAACTGGGCTTCAATTATACAATTTTCTAATTTAAGTATCATCGATTCAAATATGGGTTGTATATCATTTACATTATGAATTTCTTGCGAATTTGTAAAATGTCCTTGTATTATTTCTTCAGGAATTCCATCAGGTCCATTTTTTGTATAAAGTACTTCTACATTCATATAACATTTGAAAGATTTCTTAAATATATTATAAAAGTTGGTTAGAATATCAGAAAAAGTTTTATCAGTTTCATTATATTCAAAAGACTGATTAAATAAATATTTTATATCTGTTTCGGGTGAAGCCCTGGAAGACATCTCCGATGTCCCATGTACGGCTTCATCAAATTCATCTATTTCGTTAAATTCATCAGTATCGTTAAATAAATATTTTATATCTGTTACGGCTTCATCTTCACTATTAAAAAATTTTTTATATTCCGAATGTGAATAATCATCAAACATTTTTTTAACTTTTATATCAGTAGGCAATGTTTCTAGATAGTTTTTATAACTATTTATTTTTAATATATTTCCATCATCAACTCGTTCTACATTTTGTAAATGCATTTTACTTTGTAGATGAGATTGATAACTTCTTTTTGTTTGCAACTTTTTTTTACATAAGTTGCAATAAAATTTATCCATTTTTTTATTTTTTTAGAGAAAATTTTAAAAAAAAATTATATTTAATTACAAAACAAAATGTTTGAAGATTATAAATAAAATTATATTTATTTATAAAAATAATTATATTTAATATCTTTTTTTTTATTTTATCTTTTTTTTTTATTTTATTTTTTACATAAAAAATAAAAATGTTTGAAGAGTATAAAATAGAACATGTACCAGTTTTAAAAAACTATAGACATCCTACTAATCCACTTACACCTAAACAAGAAGTTAAATTCTATTATCACCATAAATATATGCAATTTGTGAAAGACTATAAAATAAAGCACGGTATACCTAAATATGCTAAAACAAATGATTTTCCACTCTGTTTAAGAAGTTTTAGAGTATTTCTGGCTTTTAATAATTTATGGTGGTTAATCAATAAAGATAACTTAACAGTATATGATTTAAAAACATTACAAAAATTAAACATTCCTCCATATATTTAAAATATTTGTATAATTTAAAAAAAACAAATTGTATAATTACAAAACAAATTGTATAATTACAAAAAATATAGTATAATTTGTTTAATTATTAAGTATTTCACTTACACCATTTATTAATGGTTTTATATCATTATATGTTTTTTTGGCTTCATCAAATGTAGATTTAGCATCAGAAAATGTAGATTTAACATCAGTTATTATTGGTGTTGCTTTTCTTAAACCGTTTCTAACATCATTGATTGCAATTTTCAAATAGTTTAATGTTTCATTATCTTGTAATCTTTTTGGTATTGGTATACCAAATTTTGCATTTAAATAATGATCAAAATAAAAATAAAATGTATCAGGAATAATTTTTAGTGGTACTTTTGCTTCAGACTCTAAAAAGATAATTATTTGTTCTATAACTTGATTTGATAAATGTTTTGCATTTGCATATATTCTAATATCAAAATCTTGAGAGTTATTATAGATTTCATGTTCGGTATCTACTAATATATTCAAGTCTTTATCATATACTTGCATATGTTCACTTATGGTGTCAACACGTATTATTCCATATTTATGATGTGTATAATATGATAAAGGCATATTCATTTTATAATTTTTATTAATATCATTAAAGAATGCTGCATTATTTTGTGTAGTTGTAAAAAATGTTTGAATGTTTTCTCTAATCTTATTATCTACATCACAAGCTTTATGAGCTAATACAACTATTTGAATATTTTGATGTCTTCCTTTTGTAAATATTTCTGACATATTTTTTTGTTTTGATAAACTTGCAACATCATCTAAAATTAATAAAGATTTATTTTCAGGTGTACCAGCAAAACTTTCCATATCTTGTAACTCATCTAATTGTTTATCATTATAGACGTTTGTAAAAGTTGGCCATTCAGAAGTATGCATACAAAAAATATGTACTTTTGTTTCGTCCTTATAATATTGGTTTATATATTTTTTAATAAACGTAGTCTTACCACTTCCAGTTTTACCGTAAACAATGAAATGTAAATTTTCTTGATGCATTTTACCTTGTTTAATATTTTTATTATTAGTTTTATCCTTAATCTTATCCTCCTCAGTCTTCCATCCTTTAAAAGTTTTTATTTCTTGTTTATAAAAATTTATTCTCTTTTGTTCCTCTGTTAGAAAGTAACCCCATTGATTTCCAATACATATAACAAGATGATAAATAAAAAATATTAAAATACATGCTAACAATATTTTTATACAATGAAATTTTAAAAAATTCCAAAGACGTGTAAGATCTGATTGTGGTATTTTTTTATTAAGAGATGAATTAGGGGGTAGTGTCTCTAAATATTTTTTATCTATATTATTATATATATTTTTATCTATATTATTATATATATTTTTATCTATATTATTATTATATTTAGTATTATATATAGGATTTTCTACAATATTATTAATATCTTTGAGATTCGGATCTTGAGGGGTTAGTGTATCTTGAAACTCAGTGTTATTCATATAATTATTTATTATTTCGTTTATTGCATTAAGAGATTTATGACGACTTAGATTACTTTTATTACTTTTATTACTTTTAATTATAACCGGTGAATATAAATCTTCCAAATTTTCGTTTTTATTCATTTAATATTTTTAAAATAAAAATTTAGGAATTATTATTTTTTAATTCCGGACTCGCATTCTTACACTCTTATGAGTGTTTTTAACCTCTGTAGAACCTCCGGAATGTGTCGGACTTTTTGTTCCTATACTCAAAAGAAGTATGTTCCGAACCTCTCCTCTCTTCCGGAATGCTTAAGAATATTTTAATAAAATAATATTTTATTCTTTATAAAAAAATAATATTTTAATATATATAAGATTATTTTAGTTGAAATACAACTATTTTAGTTGAAATACAACTATTTTAGTTGAAATACAACTATTTTAGTTGAAATACAACTATTTTAGTTGAAATACAACTATTTTAGTTAAAATACAACTATTTTAGTTGAAATACAACTATTTTAGTTGAAATACAACTATTTTAGTTGAAATACAACTATTTTAGTTGAAATACTAATATAAATTATTATTTTGACATAAATTATTATTTTGACATAAATTATTATTATTTTGATATAAATTATTATTATGTTGATTATTATGTTGATTAAGTTTTGGACATAGTGTTACATGTCGCTGAAAATTTTTCTTTAATATAATTTTTTGACAACCTCTACATTTAACTTTTTCTTTTAAACAATCCTTACACTGATATTTACTATCATAAAACTCTGTCTTAGGTTTAGTAATTTGACAACTTGTACATTGTCTTGTAGAACTTATACAAGAATTATAATGATTAGTAATTCCTTGAATTGTAAAATATTTATTACAATTACGACATAACTGATCTTTTAATTTATCTTTTTTATTTTTTTTAACCTCTTCTGGTTGTTCGCATAATTTTAAATGACGTGCAAAATTTTTTGATGTTATATTTTTATTACATCCGGAACATATTTTTTTGTTATTACTTTCAACAAATTGATTTTTATCAATATAATTATTTTGAGCTACATTATTATTTTGAGCTACATTATTATTTTGAACAAAAGGATTATTTTGTGCTACATTATTATTTTGAGCTACATTATTATTTTGTGCTAAATAATTATTATTATTTTGCCTAGGTGTATTTTGCCTAGGTGTATTTATTCTAGGTGTATTTATTCTAGGTGTAGTTATTCTAGCAGTATAAAGATTTTGTTCTTTATCTGAAATAAATAAATGTTTTAATCTTTGTAATGGTTGCTCTGATTGAATATTATTATACTGAATACTATTATTAGGTTGAATATTATTATTAGGTTGAAATTGATTCATATGCATACCACATGGTGTGTTTTTCATATGAGAATATAATAGTGTTTGATTTAAAAAACGCATATTGCAAACTTGACAAATTTGAGTCATTTCCATTTTTTTTATTTTTATTAGGAAAAATTTTATTTTTATAATTTATGTATTTTTATAATCAGAAAAAATTTTATTTTTATTGTTTAAAAATGATGTTACCAAATGTTGGTGGAGGTGCATATATACCGAATAATCGTGAATCAGAAATAGAACTAGAAAATTATATAATGAAAACTGGAGACGTTTTATCTGGTCCATTACATCTTTCTATTCTTCCACAACAAAATACAGAGTTAACAAATAAACAATATGTTGATACACAAATCAATGACTTAAAAGAAAAATATATAAACGATGTTTTGGTTCCGCTGATGAACGAATTAAAGTTGCTTAAACTTAATGACAAATCATTAAACGAAAAATTATTAAAACTTGATAAAAAGGATAGAGAGCTAGAAGCAGATATAGCAAAACTTTTTAAAAAGATTTCTGAACAATCAAAAATTTTAATATTACTTTCTATAAATTTAAAATCTGCAGTCATTAAAAATAAACATCAGATAAAAATGTTAAAAGAACAATTAGAAGATGAAATAGAAAAACTACCTGAAAGAATTAAAAAAAATTTAAAGCAGTTACAAACTACATTCCAAAAAAGTGTGAATGAATTGAGTTCTAAAATTGCTCAACAAATTAAAAAAATAAATCAATTAAAAATTGAAGTAAAATCACTTAATGAAAAAGTTGATAAAATGAAAACTCTGAAAATCAATTTAGAAAATGAATTAAAGAAAAATTTACAAGAAAACTCTAAAGAAAATAAAGAACAGTTAGATTCCGTTAAAAGAAAAGTAGATGGTCTTAAAGTTCAATTAAATGCTTTAAAAACAGAATTAAAGAAAAGTGAGAAAAAATTAGAAATGACTGAAAAAGAAATTAAAGTACATCACACGCTTCTTGATGCAATAGATAAAGTGCAACAAGCAATTAATAAAGTTATCTCGAAGTTGTTGTCCATTCACAAACGTAAATCTTAAACGAGTATTGTAAATATTAACTTAAATATTTTTTACTTACAAAAAATAAAAATCATAAAAAAATATAAATATAATTTTAAAAATATAAAAGTATAAATATAATTTTAAAAATATAAAAGTATAAATATAATTTTTTAAAAAAATTTAAAAATATAAAAGTATATAATTTTAAAAATGGATAAAATTAGAGCTAATAATTTTAAAAGAATAAAACAATTAGAAGAGTTAATAAAACAAAGAAATATTATGAAAGAAAATCATAGAATAAAAAGAATGATTGATGCAGGTTTGGTTCCTGATAAAGTTAAACCAAAAACCCAATCTGTAAAAGTTAAGAACAAAAAATAAACATTTTTTTTTATAATGAACATCGGTTCATGGGTCAACGGAGATGTCTTCCAGGGCTTCGCCCGTATTTATATTTTTCCCAAAAGTCAAATTTATTACTAAAAAATGCCTATAATTTATAAACACAATCTTAAACAATTTGCTTCAAATCAAAAAATTGCTCATGAACCACGTATGAATCCGGTTTACCATTATGATAATAGAGAAACCGTTCAAAAAGAAGGGGATGGCATCTTTTCTGGTATTGGTAGTATCGTTAACTTAATTAAAAATAATAAAGATTTGATTACATCTGCTGCAAAAGGAGCAGCTGCTATAGGTAGTACAGCTAGTGCAATATCAAATGCTGTCAAGTCTCAAAACGAATTAAAACAACTAGAAGCTATTCGTAAACTCAAGAATGATTCTGAAGAACTAAAAAAATTAAAAAAACTTTCAGATGAAACAAAAAACAAAATTGCTAACATAGCTGTAGAGGGTAATAGTAAACAAAATGAAAAAACAATTGAAGAAATAAGAGGTAATGGCATTCATAGCGGAGCTGGTCTAGCAAAATTCTAAAATTATATTTAGTAAAATTCTAAAATTATATTCAGTAAAATTCTAAAATTATATTTAGTAAAATTCTAAAATTATATTTAATAAAAATTTTTTTTCTATCTGTGAGAAAAACAAAAAGTCAAATTATTTTTTATAAAAATGTCTTCGCTTATCGAAAATAAATTTAGATTAGACGATCCTCCGTTCGTCAGTTACAATCAAAAAAAGAATGACTATATAAGAGTTGCTATGAATCCCGGATCTTCCAGTAGAGTAAATACTGGAGGTGATTTAATTTTTGAAGTTGATAATCAGCAGAGTTATTTATATCTACCTGATTCATTTTTACACTGCGAATATTCTTTATATAGTGATGCTAATTTTACAACACCATTACCAGATACCGATAATATTACACTAGAGAATAATTTTTTCCCAAATTTATTTACACAAATGCGTTTAGATGTTGGAACTCAAAATATAGAAACAATAAGTGATTCCCCAGGTGTAATTGATACAATGCTTAGATTTGTAACAATTGGTGAAAATAATAAAAAGTATGAAATCGAAGGTTGGTTTCCTGATACTAATGATGGTATAATTATTGATGATTTAACTCACGCCGGAACAGATGCCGCAGGAATTGCGAAAGATGTAGAAAATATTGCAAAACATTTAAATAAAACAAATAATGATGCATATAAAGAAAGACGTGAATTTAACAAAAAAAGTAAACAGACAGTTAATTGGCCATTGTCTCCATTATTCGGATATTTAGATTATGATAAAATATCATATCAATTAAAATTTAAATTAATAATTCATCGTACAGTAAATAATGAATTAATCTTTTTTGGTAAGACTGGGAAAAAAGCATATTTAAAAATTGATAGACTTGAATGGTGGATTAAGCATATTACTCCTAGTTTAGAGGTTGAAACAGCTATTGCAAAAAGATTAAATACTAACAAACCAATTCCAGTAAATTTTCTAAAGAGAACTGCTAGTTCAGTAACTTTTTCCGAACAAAGATTTAACTGGCATTTTACTAGAACTGCGAATACCCCAAGATATTTATTACTAACATTTCAAAGAAATAATTCTCCAAGTTTTGATAAGAACAATAATATCTTCCATATTAATACAATTCGAAGCTTACAAGTTTCATTAAATCAAACTCGATATCCAATTGATCCATTAAGATTCGATGATACCAATAATCAATTTATGGAAGGATATGATTCTTATAGAAATCTTTGTATAGAATTTGGAGTTGAACCACAATTAACTCCTGGAGATTGGAGACATTTATATCCAATTTTCTGTTTTGATTTAAGTGCACAATCTGAAGATATTATTAAAAATGGTTGTGATGTAACAATTAATATTGAAAAGAAAGATTCTACAACTTCATTGATAGCTTATGGTTTATTGCTAGAAGATGCAAAATATTCTATTGAAATTCTTAATGGGAAGATGGTTAGGATAAGTTAATTAAATTCTTAGATTAAAATTTTTTTTTGGTAACTTAAAATTTTTTTTTAGTAATTAGTAATAAAATTTTTGGTAACTAGAATAGATTAAAATTTTGATATCTTAAAAATTTTTTCATAACTAGAATAGATTTAAATTTTTTTGATAACTTTAAATTCTTAACTTAAAATTTTTTATTAAAAATGTCGCAAGCGAAAAGTAATATTAATAATAAAACTGTTGAATTAAAATTACGTAATATTGTTGACAAAAATACCCCTAAAACTATTACGATTAATAAAAAAAAGTATTATATAAGTAAACCAATGATAGAGAATATTAAATTACAAGAAGAAAAGAATGGTGGGATTCTCCCATTAATTCCACTAATAATAGGAGGCATAGCTGCAGCAGGAAGTGTTGCAGGTGGGACAGCTGGTATTGTCCAAGCAGTAAATAAAAATAAATCAGAGAAGGCAGCATTAGAAGAACAAAAACGTCATAACAGAGAGTTAGAGAAAGTTGCTAGGGGTGAAGGGACATCGGTTCATGGGTCAACGGAGATGTCTTCTAGGGCTTCGCCCGAAGGAAAAGGAGTAGTAGATAATTTTATTAGTAAATTAAAATTAGTTGATGAAGGAAAACGAGTTCTTAAAAATATTCTCCACAATGTTGATGATTTAATTGAAATTAAAGAAACTAAAGATGGTTCTGGAATATATCTAAGTCCTAGTATGATTCGGTAATAACCTCAGGACCTTTGGTTCTTTTCGGTAAAACAATTTTTTTTATCTTCTTAATTTTTTTTATCTTTTAAAATGAATACTAAAAATTCCGAAAATTTAATTAAATTAAAAATTTCTAATTTAGATTTATTGAATTATCTATTAAACAAAAATAAAAACTCAAACTGTAAAATTTATGAAGGTAACGACGATAAACAAAGTTTGGTTACTACCTACGGTGGTGATATACAAAAAACATTAGAAAACTTTCCTGGATTTATTTGGAGTAAATATTCGAAAGAAAAACATCTTCCTGGTCATTCATATACTGGGCCAGGAACTCGATTAGATATAAGACTAGATGAGAATAATAATCCGAAACCAGGTGAAGAACCAATAAATAGAGTAGATGCCGCCGCTTACAGGCATGATTTAGCTTATCGAAATCATGATCTAAGTTCTCGACATGCAGCTGACAAGAAGATGATTCAAGAATTAGATAGTATTCAGAATCCTACATTTAGAGAAAAGATTGAAAGAATGTTTGTTAAGAAAGCTTTACAAGCTAAAATATTATTCGGCCAGGGTTTAAATGAAACGTCAGCAAAGCTGTCTGAGAGCAACGCTCGAAATCATAATTCAGACGTTTATGCATCTGAAATTCATAAAGAATACAGAAGGCCTAAATATTTATTAAAAGTAAAAGTATTTAATAAAGATGATATTTGGAGTGCTGATCTTATTCATATGCCGAATGAAAGGGACTACAAATACGCATTGACCGTTATAGATTTATATACACGATACGCTTGGGTAAAGCCTTTAAAAAATAAAAGTGGTCTATCAGTTAAATATGCGTTTGAAGAAATCTTTAAAGAAAGTAATAGAAAGCCAAAAAAATTGTTTGTTGATAAAGGGTCGGAATTTTATAACCGAAACGTTCAGCCACTATTTGAAATTGTTTATTCAACTGAAAATGCAGGAAAAGCTGTAGTGATAGAAAGATTCAATCGGACGTTAAAAAATAAATTTTTCAAGAAATTTACTCAGCAAGGAAATCAGAAATGGTTGAAGATATTACCAGGAATTGTGGAAGAGTACAATAATAAAGTTCATTCAGGTATTGAAGAAACTCCAAAGAATGCTTCTGACGACCCTGATTTGATACGAAAAAAAATATTCGAGAATAATAATTTGAATGAGAGTAATCCGAATTTGCAGAAACTTAAGCCGAAATTTAAAATTGGAGATAGAGTTAGAATATTTAAATATAAGAACAAATTTGAAAAAGGCTTTGTTGGCTATTGGACTAAAGAAATATTTGAAGTTTGCAAAATAAATAAAACTTATCCGATTACTTATGAAATTAAAGATTTAGATAATGAGGATATCAGAGGTCGTTTTTATCAAAATGAATTACAGAAAACAGAGCTTTAACCTCTAGGTGGCGCTTTAGCTAGCTTCGCTTGAGTTATAGATTGTTTAACTCTAACATAATATCTAGAAATGGTACTCCTTTTTGTAATTTAAATAAAACATAAAGACATAATTGTCCACAATAAGTTGTTCCCGGTTTTTGAATTTGAAACGTATTGTATGTTCCCGTTCCAAGTAATTCTTTTACTTCATTTGTAGGTGGAAGCCCGTATGAGTCAAAATAATAATTATCTCCGTTTTTACTAAAGATACCTGCTGACCAATGTACGCCGTTTTGGTCTGAAGTGTGAAGATTCGTTATGAAATTTACAGTTATTGATGGAACTTTGTTCCGGGAACTGAAGGTTCCTGATGGCCTATTTTTTAGGAATTGTAATTCGTTTCTCATTAGAACATGAAAATTCTTTATTCCTAATTCATTTGCGATTTTCTTTAGGTCGAAATTTGTCGTAGTTTGCGTTCCATATAATTTAAAAAACTCATTTATGTTGCTCATTTTATAATAAAAAAATTTCTTAAGGGACCCCTAGAAGTCAGAAGGAGGGGGGGGGTATTGATTTAAAACTGGTCTCTAATGATGTCTTTCCTTACTACTTAGTCAGAAGGGGGTATTGATTTAAAACATTTTTATAATGATGACTTTCCTTACTACTTGGGGGGGGGTATTGATTTAAAACTGGTCTCTAATGATGTCTTTCCTTACTACTTAGTCAGAAGGGAGGGGGTATTGATTTAAAACTGTTCCACAATGATGACTTTCCTTGCTACTTAGTCAGAAGGGAGGGGGTATTGATTTAAAACTGGTCTCTAATGATGTCTTTCCTTACTACTTATTCGATTTTGAAATTATTTAATTTAATCTAAATTTAAACGTTACATTGTTGCATTTTATTCTTATGAACTCTTGTTAAGAGAATATTGATTGTTTTATCTGTATTAAGACATTAGCAACATCTGTTACCAAATTTCTCAACATGAACAGCTGCTAGCAGTTTAAGCTATTCAGTATGAGAGAATTCTTTGTGACCCGCATAACTCAACTTTTCACTTGAACAGCTGCTGCCATTATTCCACGTATTACTGCGTGTATTCATTCATTCTGCGAGCGTTCTACGAGAGTGTGTCTGCTTACGAATCATCTGTGACCTTTATCTATTTTGGTCAATTTCATCAGCGACTTTCAACAATTTTATTTTTATCATAATTAATTCACTACGTTTTAACGAAAATGGCACGTTCAAGCATCGCCTTCGCCGATTTGAAAAGAAAAATTTCAGACACTATTGTGAACGAAGATCAACGGGAGAAGTGTATTGAGATGCTAACAGAATTTCAGGAGAAATATCTTAAACCAAGGGAAGAAGAAGACATCCACGCATCAAAAACATTCAGAGAATTTTTAGTGATAAATCGATTTGAAGACACATTGCAAGATAACGCCATCAATAACAGTTCAAACTATAATTTTGAAGAAGAAATTCAAAGAGACATCTTGCCATCAGAGCTAACTAATTATTTAGCACATTTAAGAAGAGAAGAAGACATTTCGGTGAACAATACTGTGAAGTTATCGTTGTTAAAAGGAAGAGCTTTGACTGCAATCCGGGGAAGTGGCCATGTTTGTAAACAATTAGGTTATTCGAGAGGCTATAGCATCTTTTTAAGAAAATTTTATAAACTATATTTACGATTTCCGTTTATTAAGAACTCGACGGAATCTATATCATTTTTCAAAAGGAACTTCGCTATTATTGACTCGTATCTTCGCCATGGGAGACACCGCCCAACCCTTGATCAAATTTTAAACTCAATCAATTGAAACGGTAAGCTACTCGCAATGGATAATAGTACTATGAGTATTACCTTATTTCTATTTACGAGAAACAAATGTATCATGTCATAACACATTTTCTAGTCAACATATTTTATTCGTTGTAAACGATGCTACTTGTCCTCATTGGTTTTATAGTACTATGACCCTTCCCTTATTTCAATTTACGAGAAACAATTGTATCATGTCATAACACATTTTCTAGTCAACATATTTTATTCGTTGTAAACGATGCTACTTGTCCTCATTGGTTTTATAGTTCTATGAGCCTTACTTTATTTTACTCATACAGAAACAATTGTATCATGTCATAACACATTTTCTAGTCAACATATTTTATTCGTTGTAAACGATGCTACTTGTACATAGTACTTGTCTGTGATGTGAATAAAATATTTCAAAGATGGAAATGTGTTTTCATTTTGTATCGAGTTAAAGCAGTAGCAACTACTGGAATTGTAAGAACGCCAGATGAAATGACAATTATTAAAGCATTAGACCATCTCTTTCTTAATTTATTATAATGTTCTAATCTAAGTAATAATTGCGATTCCTTATCTTTCATATAACGTACTCTATCTTTGTGTTATTAAAGCAATTATTAACGCAAACGACAATTATTAAAGCATTAGACCATCTCTTTCTTAATTTATTATAATGTTCTAATCTAAGTAATAATTGCGATTCCTTATCTTTCATATAACGTACTCTATCTTTGTGTTTTGCAATATCCATTTCATATGATAATGAAGGATATATTCTTACGGTTTCATCCATTTCTGAAGTTCCTTCCACTTTTGTTTCTTCCATTTTTAAAGAAATATTTTTAACGGCGAAGCCCTGGAAGACATCTCAGATGTCCCGCAAATCACATGATATATTTTAAAAACCTGAAAGATGGATAAAATTCATAAATTTGAAATTCTTAACTTTTATGATTTTTTCGGTGTCCGGGTTTTCGGTGTCCTAGAACGGTCATGATTTTCAAGGTAAAAATTGTAATTCACAAATTTGAGATTCTTAACTTTTCTGATTTTTGGTGTCCTAGAACGGTCATGATTTTCAAGGTAAAAATTGTAATTCTCAAATTTGAGATTTTGAAAAATTTGAAAATTGGGTACTTTTAAAAACGACATAAATTCATAAATTTAGACCCTTTTTCAGGTTTTTAAGACCTAAATTCATGAATTTATGTCGTTTTTAAATGTACCATTTTTGAAAAAATGGTACTTTTTGAATGAACCAAATTCATGAATTTAGGTCTTAAAAACCCGAAAAAGGGTCTAAATTTATGAATTTATGTCGTTTTTAAAGATACTAATTTTTTTGATTTTATGGTGTCCTGGAACGGTCTTTTACCCATTACTCGTCATCTCCGTGCCTGCGAGGCCTTCGCCGCATACCCAAAAATAACTATTTACGTTCATAAAACTTAAGTGCAAATAGTTTTGATTTTTTGTGTTTGAGAGCATCTTTACGTTTACACCTTCATACACACTTTACAGTTTCAAGTCACTACTCTCAAATACGTTCCGTGAGCCAGCGCTCAGCTGTGAACTGCTGGGATCTTCAAGTAATCACACAATGCGCTGGGGATGTGTTCACAGCAAATCACAGAGATTTGTGTGTTTGTGTGATCTGTGGAGCGTGTGCGCTTAGCTCGATCGTCTTCTCCCGATAGACGCGAAGAAGCAATTACATTGCAACAATGTAAGAAAAGATCTATTTATAAATTCTTAGATTCAGATAGAGAGAGAGAGAGAGACGCAAATTTTCCCTATTCGTGGCTTCGCCAAATTTTGGAGAAGATGATGACGCGTTGAATCGTCGTGTCTGCGTTCACCAATGGCTGAATGTCAGATCGGAAGGTTAGAAGCCGCAGAAAGGAGATAGCCATGAAGTGATTCAGTCAGAGATAATTATTCAAGACATATTCTGATATTATGTTTATGGCGACGATTTCAACAGTGGTTATTTTCTACACCGGCCAGTCGTCCGAGGGATTATGCAGAAAACTCTAGCCATCGTACACGAAGTTTATGGTATTGAAATATAAACTAAACCACTTTCAAGGGATAGAATATCAGGAGAAGCACAAAAACATTTTAGCAGCCCTAAATTTGAAACATGTAAGTGATTGACAGGCTATAATAAACACGACAGAGTCTTGCGTTGGCGAGAGCTTCCACGAGAGTGAATGTTCTCTATAGTAATCTCACCAAGGTGATCAAGCGTCATGTGAGAAATCAACATCACATTTTCATTGTCATTTGACGTTAAAATCTTGGGAAAACAAGAGTCGCGTTGACGAACAGTCAGCTTAGGATTGCATGCTTATGAGGCTGTTCAGAAAAAGAGGCTGTCACATAGGACTAACAGTGAATCACAATTCACATGCAGAATAGTCAACATTGGGTAGTCTAAGGACTTCAATGTACCTTTCATTTAAATATCAGTATCTATTTCTCACATCATTTCATTTCATTCTGTAGTCATGGATGCCGTCATGATTTGAATGTTCATGTAGGCCTACTTGTACAAGTGTTTGAAAATTCACTGAAATTAAGATAGTGTCAAATTAATTATTTTATACAGTTCATGTTGTCTGCTGCAGAAATATAGGAATCCACTTTGGAGCGAAGGCCTATGGTCTGGGAGCACGCGACGCCACTGCATCTAGTATTCTTCATACATCATTGTCACTGTCATGGCTTCGACGCTGGTTGAAATCAACAAAGTATTAATAATTTCTTGGAATTGCCGGTTTTTGTATTTGCTGCCTCTTTCCCTTGGTCAAGTCAAGGCTCACAAAAAAATTGAGCATAATGAGCCATGACATTAGTTAGTGATCGACGGTAGGGGCATCTTTGTACGTTACCGAATCTGACTTTAATTCAGCTGATGTCGATGGCGTGGCGATATATAAAATAATCAATTAGCGAACTGATTAGACTACGAGGTCGAGCATGACGCTTATATTATGTGACCTCTTTATCATAATATAGACTACAGAGAGTGCAATATTCAAATTCATATTCAAATTTCTTGATATCAGAGGTGCGGCGTCTGCTACAGGGTGTCTTTTGGTAGAGGAAATACGGTACAGATAAACCAAATAAATGGCATAACGTTTCATTCAGCCGAGTGTTCTTGTAGTTTCGACAGCTGCACAGACAGTAGAATGAAACGTAGTGCAAATTATTTTGCTTTTTTGGATAACAAAATTCCGACAGGAATATGCAAACATACTTCACAATTTGATGCATCATTGGTAATTGTCACATAAATTCAACACAAAGCAAATGATCCTCTGGAATCACAACAAACAAAATATCAATCGTGAACATTTTTCGTCAACTACTTAAAGCGTAGGCTTTATAATTGTTTTCAAATTTAACATTTGTAGACTAAAGACAGAAGCAACAGCCCATTATGCAGACAGACATCTTGTTGAGTGCTGAGCCATTATTACGAAAGTATTTCCGGATAATTCGTCACCCTTTGGGACATACGAAAATGGCGAATTAACAGCATAAAGATATTTCCGTAATCAGTATCTTCAAAACCCCTGTATTTGTGTATCAGGTATTCACAGCTTATTCTTTCCCGTTAAATCAAAACAAATTAGTTCTAAATTTAATGTCTATTAACGGTTAAACGACCCTTTCTGTAAATACTTTCTAAATGAACAGGATGGGTCTGGCCAGACCGGAGTCTTGAAATCAATTAGTATGAGCTCCACACCAAATCTGAAACACACACAACATCTGATCAAATCTGGACAAATCTCATCTCACACAACATCTGAAATTTCATTTTACGTTTCTATTGAATAAAGCATCAGCGAATTGTTGCAGTTATTAATGAATGCCTTTATCCCATAAAGTTAATGCAATCATGGCAGCAACAAATGATCTTTGCGTGTTCCAAGCGAATGTTTTGCCTCAAATGTTGAATATAGGCCTAGTTTTGTCTGCCTGTCTCTTCCACCAAAAACTCTTGAAATCAACCTTGAAATGATAATGTTTTGCTTCATTTACTGATTTCCGGAAGGACAACATATTCCACAATTGTGGACATAAATTGATTGCATGGTCCTCGGTCAACAGCTTTATGGACCTTATGTTTCCTTGTCAGTGACATGACTCATTTATCCGCTAGCGAGAGAATTTTGTAATAGTGCTAAAATGAAAATGCGAGCGATTTTGAGGTTCCTTGACGAATTAAGGGTAGAGATTAGTATGAAAATGCGCGAATTGGGGATGGAAAAAAGTGACGAATTACGAATTAGAAGTTACGAATTATTTGTACGTTTTACGATGTGTAACATATGAAACTTATTCGGGGAATAGGAAATGTGGCGAATAAACCATGTGGCGGCGAATTATCCGGAAAACACTGTAGTATGCGGGTGACTGATTATCGTCAAAAATGCTTGCAATCAATTTATTGAATATTGATCAAATATGCATTGAATATTTCTATCAAAAATTCACTGATTGTCAGTCAAGTATGTATCTAGTATCATATTAAACTCCGATCACAGTATAAATAATTTCATAATATATAGGGCATTTAGTAGAGCATTTAGTTATTTGAGAGTTTTATGGATGGAATGCACGCATAGATACAAGCTTTATTAAAGCGATATTTCTTGCTGCTCAGACTCGGACATGTTGAAAAATAGACTGCAACCCTTGAATAGAACTCTACCTAAATCAGACCGCCAAGGCGTCTATTAAGCATGTTGAATTTGTAACACGATGTGAGTGTAAATCAATGAAATTCGATTTCTAAATTCCCTTTCCAAATGTGGAACTTCAAATATCACAAGCAGCCCTAATCCATGAGGCCAGAGAATATTATGGAGGATGGGCATCCATGAAACCATTACTAATTTTTGCTCTCTGATTAACAGACGGACGAGACTGCAATTCTAACACATCAACGACGATGTATTCGTAGAGGCAGCTAATACACAGAATTGATCTGGTAGTTGTCTCTGTGTGCTTGTTCAACTCAATTTGATATCTAAACACAATCAGAGTGCTTTTGAATGTTTATCTTAGCTCACAATAAATTGATTCATACAGGCGTCAATACGAAGATGAGATTAATTCAGAAATTTGAGCCTTTCTTTGAGAAATGAATATTTTTTCTCCGCAAATTCTGCATTACGAGTGATATCATCCGCATGTTAAACTTTTCTCAGCTGAGTCAAAAGCAATACGAAGACTGCAGCGTCTTGTAATTCAAAAAAAATCGAAGAGAAATGGCTTTCAATATCTGCTAACATCAAATTTAGGAGATCTTCACCGCATTAAAGAAAACTAATACGTAAGCCTACCCTCTTTCAAGCATTATGTTACATGCCAAATGCGAGATTCAATTAAAGAATAGCAAATAAGTTGCTGTTCTAAGACACATCTAAGCATATGCGTGTGCAGGAGGAAGACAAAGCCAATTGCAAATATATATCATAAAGCGCAGGTCGAAGAGTTTAGAAAAACATTTCTGCAATTTCCCATGTGATCACATTCACTTTGCATTTTGAATAGATTAGCAATCGGGACGGGTAATCCATGCGCCTGTCTGATGTTGTTGGACTGAAGTGGGCGGAACGGGTCTTAAGTATTTAGAGAGAAACGAAAATGCACAAGAAAATGGGCCTAACCGGCCGCTTCAATTTTCTAAATTACACCCCGTAGTTAAAAGATTAAATATCTCCAAATACTTAAATACGTTGCTGCAAATTTGTTTAACTTCGGTTCAACCGCCTAACAGTGGACGGTTTAATTGCTTAACATAAAAGATAAAAACGAGATGTCTTAATCTCGTTACGGAATGTCGCTTCACATCGCCTGACGTCCATGTAGGCCTAGATGTATTGTTTTATGAATTATTAAAAGCTTAATTCTTGTCGCGAAGAAAGCAACATCTCTTGGTTTGATTTAGCAAAAACACGAAATTTCAAAATCCTTGGTGCCAAGAATACTCACAAGCCAGTCGCTAATGTCTGCTGAAATTGACGATAACACTATCGCGTGCCTATTGACTGTAGGCAACTTGATAATACGTGTAAATAACTACATTGAGCTCGTATACATATCTCTTCATGCATGTTCTTGATTCCATCTCCCAGAACGTGCAAATATTCAGCCTACTAATAATTGTGCATCATCTTGTAGCGGTAATTAAAATTACAAAGACGATAACGTTCATCGAACTATCGAATTATTTGACGAATCGGTGCATTTTCAATGTTCGCTCAATTGATGTACCTGATTTCAAGTAATAATTGATTGACGATCACCGAAATGGCCTATCAGAAATTAAAGGCATTCGGTAGGAACATCGGGCTGTGGCTATAGGAAGATGAAGATAAATTTGATGTAGCCTATCTGGTAACACTTCTGTGTGTAGTGCTGCAAAAAATTGCATTGGTGTAGCAGAGCTGAGTTTCATACAAATATGCAAATATGAAATACTTAAATATTGCGCCTAATGACATTACTATGCTCAACAGGAGAGCACACGAATAACGGCTTAGAATAAAGAAACCTTCATATAGGAAACTTTCATGCCGTCGAATTCCGACCAAATAAATCTAAAATCCGATCGAAATTCCGCCGCTATGCTACGGAATAGCACTGCGGATGATCTAACGTGCAAGATTGATTGACCGAATCACATTGACGTACAGACACAGAATCCTGTGCATCAGTTGTTGGCACAAAAGCGCATTAAGCGGTACAGAAACAGCCGAAGGTGCGGAGTGGGCAGCCCTGCAGCACCCTTGGAGGCCCTGATATATAAAGAAAAACTGATAACCTACATCATAGATCATTATAGGCATACCTGAACTTATCTTTAGTAATCATTGCTGCATTAATTATCAATCATTTTCAATGAAAGTTCATCAAATGTCGCTTCACGTTGGATGCATGCGACTCGGCTCCTCCCACCTTGTTGATGTGTGCTTCACACGTTTTTCTCCAGTCTCTACCAAGCAGGTAAATCCACGCCCTTTTTCAAAAAATATGAGTACACTTTCGATTTCATTATCCACTTTGGAGGAGTCATCACACACGATTAACGTGAGGGTAAGAGGTAATGTTCTGAAACAAGTTAGTATTTCAGTTTTGTCTCTGATGTGACCTTTGGTGCGTAAGTGTGATCGAGGCTATAGGAAGGCTTGTCTTCTCTATTAAATCACTAAAAAAGACAATCTTTTTTTCTCGATCAAGGTTCATTCCCTCAACTATTACAAGCTTTGCATGCACTGCTGTCTCGACTGTACTTTTGTTTGACGGAGAAAGTTGATATCTAGACGGTGGAAGCTATGCAGGAGAATAAATAATTTGCTTGTATTATATTTCGGGTCTAGTTATAGGCCGGAGTCCGGAGTCCTACTCCGACTCCGCATCCCTGGCAGGCGCACCACTTTAAGCCGACAAGGGAAATAGCTGCTCTGACGGGAAGGTCCCCATGAAGCTACTTAATCCCGTTTAATTCATAAAACTTATCGATTTTTATGTTTGATATCAACCATGAAGGTGTGACATGTAGCATATTCATACAAGCGTTATTGTGATTGCATTAATTACGGGCCTTTAAGGATCGAAATAAGCACGCCGGGACTGAACCTAAATATTTATAATAACAAGGATACGTGCTTTTATGAACGGAGGAAAATTCAAATCCATTTATTAATTAGTCTAGTCGTGTAAATTGTGAGTTTTTGAGTTGTAGCCGTGGTAGGAATCGAACCCACGGCAGCATTGACTGATCTTGATCATTTGTTTTCATATAGCAAAATTCCGTGGGAGACAATGAGTGGGTTGTTGTCTGTGACAGGAATAGAGGTACACCTCACAAAGAGGATGCGAGCGTGGGATGATGGAGAACCGAGCATTCCAAGTTTTACACTTTTAGTTTCGACAAAGAAAATCGCGTTTTTGAATTTCTCGTGTTTTAAAAGCCAACTTTAAGTAACATTGTTTCTACCGTTATAAAGATAAAAGTCGGATTCCTGTTGGCAGTGTATTTCTGTTGATTTATCGTTGTAAGTCGTCACTTTTGTAGACACGTTCAATTAATCGCTTACTCGAATTTGCTTCACTCATTGAATGGATCCATAAAATTCAGAGCGCTATTTTCGTCTAACAAATTTTTCTGTTACTACTCCATCAATTTCGAAGATATTTCACTGAAACCGTCGTCTCAGTATGTGTAAAAGTCAAAACGCGGACATTCACGAGATCATGTCAGGGCAACAGGGAAGTCACACCAATGGGGTAATGATGAAATTTTTTTCCGTCAAATGTTCTTGGATGGAGGTAGTCAGTTTTGACATGCCATAAGAGCACAACGTCGTGACAACGCAAACCTGCTGACCAATTAGCTGTTCTTGCAATTCAAATATCTCCGATTTTCATGAAAAAAATCAATTTTTCAATAAAAACGTCAAAAATGCTTTGAAAGTGGAAAACTAGAGACCGAGATTTAAATGAAAAAATGTCAAAAGACGTGAACAATTAAAGTGGCCAAGCTAGCCTTTTTTGAAACCCTACCCGACATGAATCCGCACCGGTGAACTTCAATTTTGCATGCCTGAACCCGACAGCACTCGACCCGCACCGGTCAATTTCGATTTCGTGTACCGATGCCCGACCCGTGTCCACAACTGCATCCAGATCACCTGCACGTCTTGTCACCAGTCTGTGTGACTTCGGCTTGATCATACAATTTTTCACCTGACACAAAAGATATTTGTCAATTTACAATCATGCCCACCCAAAGCCACACCCGCTGTAGCCGTGGATACGGACATATCCGCAAGGCTCTAATCTAAAATGGCTGACAACAGGTTGCTCTGTGTTGATTTGCAAAGGCTTTACCGAGGGGCTGATTGAATAGTTTCAGTTCGCATGGGCATGGAGCAGATAAATGTCCATTAGATTAGAGGTATTTAAGCACTCTATTCCTTGGCAGCCGTGGACGCTGAGTTTCGTTCTACAATCACTCAACAGTGTGGCTCGGAAGGGTCCAAATTATCTAATAACAAATATTTAATATGGTGAGGAAGTCACTTGTTATATCATCCTTGCTACAATTGTAGATAAGGATCAAGCTCTATCGTGAATGCGCAATTGGGGTATGATAGCTCAGTTGGTTAAGAGTATCGCTTCGGAACCGAAGCGGAA
Organism: Prostheceraeus crozeri; assembly: GCA_907163375.1. Classification (NCBI taxonomy): domain Eukaryota; kingdom Metazoa; phylum Platyhelminthes; order Polycladida; family Euryleptidae; genus Prostheceraeus; species Prostheceraeus crozeri. The sequence continues at coordinate 379,030 of CAJQUW010005047.1, forward strand.
GGGGTACAGGGTTCGAGTCTGTCCGTCTCAGGAGGTACCATCGGTCTCTAATAGCCCTAACCTGGTCAGAGTTGCATGTGTGTGAAGGCGGCCCCACCTTCACGTGCCTTGGGTGGGGCAGGGATGAGTAAAGAAAAAAACCCTGTAAAATCGCCTTAACGCATGTCTAGAAACTTTCAGATTTCATTGAATGAATCAATAAGTCATAAATTTTGGCTGATCGTATTCTCTAGGCAGTTGAATTAAGGAAATTTTCAGTTGTCAAGGCTGTCTCAAGGCCAATCAAGATGCCAACAACACAATTCAAATACTCGTGCTTTCTATTATACGTCAAAGATTTTAGGTCAATGTCCTTCAGACTTTTATATTCACTATTTCAAAAGCGTAGGAGTCACGATCACTTTATCATTCAATTGTAACTGCGGAAACAGTTACGTTGGACGGACTGAACGGTGGCTGGCAAAGCGAGTGGACGTGCATCAGACTTTCGGTATGGCTGATGAACAAAAGACCCCGACCACGATCATCAGAGCCTCCCAGCAGTGCTGTGGCAAGGCACGCTCTCAATTGTCCACAGTTTGACGTCACACGCAGAAAGATGTCGTACTTCAAGAAGGTCGCCAAAGCTCGTCATACAGCGTTACTACCATTCCTAGAGGCGACAATCATCAACGTCAGAAGACCCAAATTGTGTGTACGAAAGTAAACAGTGATGACACTCGCGCTACCGTGGATCTAACTTCTAACTTCTGACCATTGACTTAAGCTCACTTTCGTTTATTTCATTCTGTACATAAACGACTGTACATAAACGTTTTTCATGATTTATCTGTAAATACGACGTACTGCTTGACGAGAGTCGTCGAAAGGCCTCGCGGATTAGAATTTGATGATGAAACAGTTGTGTTGTCTCCAATTTATTTGCAACTTTATCCAAGGACAACTATAAATGTCTTGCTTCATCCACAAAACTGGCACTTTATCTGCAAAAACGTACACGGAATTAACTGCAAGTAAGTCTTTGATGATTGAAATATCCATACACCTCCACATATGCATTAGCAAGTACGAAAAGTACTTGATATGATTTCCATTAGATTTACTTGTAAGTGAAACTGTTTTCGGATTATTTCCTTTACAACTTTTTATCGCTTTCAGTCAGTGGGAAAATCAATTTTACACTCATTCAACTTCTTCGACGAGTCAATTACAAAGTACCCTTTGATCTTCTGTGAGCAAAACGTGACATTCGCTAAATAGAAAGTTCCCATATCTGAGTCATTTTCAGACGTGCTGCAGCGGATATTAATTGCAACAACTTTATTTATGTTGTGAAACGTTAACAGATTCCTTCACATGTATTTCTATAACATTCGGATGTATGTCAATTCTTGCTTCACACCTTAACCGCATGTAAACCTGCATTGTCTGCATGACGTATTGCTTCTCGGTCAATTCTGGTCAAGCAGCCAGCTGGAAAAGAATATTTTTTTTCATAATTGTAATGTCCACGTTTATTAAATTTCAACAGGTGTGACCACGGTAATACGTACAGCATTTGTACGCCCAGAAGAATCTATCACCGTTTTGTAAGAATCGTCATTATTGATTATCAGAAGCCTTAAAAATTTAATTGAGCTATGTAAATTGCCACATGTGATAATCACATTTTTTACTATTTTTGTCCGGGTCAATTCCGTGCATAACTATACCCAAACAGTGGTTGTTAAGGGTCTGATTTGTGATGTCCTGTACGTAATATGTAATACGTACGGCTTTGTACAGCATATGGACCTGAATTTTAAAGTTCGGTCAGGCCCAGTGCCACTTCATCGGGTCCAGTGCCAAACCCAGGATCGGTCCGACCAGATCGTTCCGCCATTAATACACTTGTAACATTTCAGTATGCAGACATGATCAACAGGGCTGGAAAAAATGATTGATTGGATCAGTTGCCAATTATTCCAATTAATTGCAATTATTCACAAGTCAAAAAATTCATTTATTGAGCGATTATTGTAAGCTATACAGTTAAATATATCGGCCTACACAATCGATAAAATAATATGCTGTAAGCCTACTCGTATTTGAAACGAAGAAAGGTTTCATTTTAGACTAAGACGGAACTTGTTATTAATAATCTATAGCATTTATTTAAACTTTAATTTAAAAGTCTCTAACTAAACATATATGTTTCACACATTCTCCTGATCTTAGATAAGTTCAAATTATGACAAACCTAATGAAAGACATGCGATCGCGATAGACAGAGAGGCGGTGTTTCAGTGATGGAACTGGAAAACATTACGCTCGTGGAATGCAGAAGAATAGAGAATGATATGAACATAATTATCAGTCACTGCTTCATATTCCTATCAGTGAATTTGCATACTTTGTCATGCAAATTAGTTCAGCAAACATGGTGACAGAGAAAGTGCATGCATGTGATTACAGGTAAATTCCATTTTTTGTAAGTGTCTTAATGCACCTTCGTAGACCTATGTATTATAGAAATAACATTCTACGTATTTATCAATCAAGTGTCAATCCTGCAATCATTTTGCGGAAATAATAATAATTTACATAATAATAATTCAAATAATTATATTATATTAATAATTGAAATAAGGCGAGCGAGTGGCACAGTGGTTTAAGTGTCTGCCTGTGGTCTGGATGGCCCAGGTTCGACTCCTTGCGCAGTCAACCTTATTAATAATACTTTCGACCGGGTGTTTGGCAAGCACCTGTAACCCAGCTACTTGGAGGTCATTAAAAAGGAATAGAACCTTAATAACTATATTCTAATATCATCTATAACCTTACAGCCGACCGGGTGTGTGGAGAACACCTGTAATCCAGCTACATGGAAGGTCGCAAGTGGATTAGACATTGGCTGATTATTAATCAGACTGCTGACGCTCGAATCACAAAAAGTGCATACTCGGGAGGGAAAAGCGGTTTCCTCCATAATCTCGTCCTCGCCCAACACCCATACATAACATATGGAGCATATTAATAATACCGATTCCATACCGGAACAGGCGTCGCCCGGGTTAACAAGGCCGTTGGGCATTGGTGTACCAGGATGTTCAAGCGGAAGGGCTACTGGACATGATATACCAGCAAGCAATATTCGTAGACGACGGAAATGGACAAAAGATGATAACATCAGTGTCATGGAGTACTACTTCGCAAGTCAACCGGATGTGAGAGGCTACAGGAGGAGAATGTTCGAGATATGGCAACAAAGTAATCCCGGTTCTACAATTACAGAGCAAGGTCTGCAGTGCTCCTAGCGCTAACATTCACGGAATTTCGGGCCTGACATGAAATTTCGGGCTTTCGGAAATTTTTGAAGTAAATGAGTTTCACGGGTTTATCATGTGATCGTCACAATGCCTAATCAGTTTTGAGTAAAACGTAACCGTTTATTTAGGTCTATCATACTAAATCCAACGTTGAAGTAGTACTTATCAAGTGTTAAGGGGTCGTTCAAAAATTACGTATTCGTTTTGACTTTCTCACCCTTTACCTCGTAATCGCTTTTTTAAACAAGTGCATGGTTTTTTCAACATTTTTAACACCCCCCCTATGCGATTATGTGATTGAGCAATCCTATAGGAATGAAAAAAGATGGACATTATACCACGGACGTCAAATTGTAAGAACTAAATAACATTATTATGGCGAATGGCAGTTTTCACCATCTCAAAAACATTTACGTCATTAATGTTCTTCCAATATTTTTGGAAATAAACATCTGATAAGTTCTGATAGTTATGTGATAGTTTAAAGTAATTCCAAACCGGTTTATACATTATTGAAGTAATGGTATTAAATCACTTACAGATTACAACAAATCAGATGACACAATACTTTATGAACCTTGGCCATTCTTGTTCACTGTTTATTCATTAGCCATGATTGAGCTGTGATATTAAAGCTACTCATACTTCTCAACTTGAGTTCCCAACGAAATCATAACACAACCGTTAGCATATACGTATGCTGTACATGTAGCGTTATGCGCTTTATATTACTTAAAAAGGTTTGACGGAAATGTGAAAAGCATTTATCACTGTATCAGCTTATGAATTACATATTGGAATAAAATCGCAAATACGTTCATGGGATAACAACCCTGAAAGAAACAGAAACGTCGATCGACAGTCTGAGTCACAACACCAAAAATCAATCACTGTTTGCTCGTCGTCGGGTGGTCCGCAACGAATCGTTTTAAGACGCTTTGAACGATTTTATCGTTTTCAATGCTTCGCTTCCTCAAAATGGAAGTTTTCTGTTTCTGTAGTTCGTCGAATTCGGCATCAACTTTGGACGCCGACGCTGTCAATTCCGCGATCAGCTGCTGAGTGCGTTGCCTCTCTTTGAGTTTCGCATCCAACTCCTTTTCGACAGACATTTCTTCTTCATCCAAATTTGCCAAGTTCTTGCATTTCTTCTTGTCTTTTTCTATTTCCTCGACCAATTCTTTTCCATACGTTTCGTTTCTTTTTCTTTCATCATCTTTCTTCTTTTCTTCCGCCTTGGCTTTGGCCTTGGAATAGGCCAATTCAGCAAGCTGAATCAAATCTTTGGTCACGGGCATTGTTGATGGCGTCCAGCCTTTCACCAGGAGACAGGATCTCGAGACTACCAAAGCCGATATGGTTTCAGCGCTCAAGCTTTTGTCGTTTTTTCTGAACAACATCTGCCAGATTGCTGAAAACCCTCTCAACGTCAGAGTTGCCGTGGGGCAGCACAAGAAGAGCGCGCACAAGTTTGGTGAGCACTGGAAACTTGCCGGTTCTCATAATCGCCGTCCAGTAAGACGTAACATCTGAGCTGTCACCGCTGGATGAATTTGTCTGGTGTACACGAACTTCTAATCGTAATTTAGCCACATCATCTGAGGGAACAACTGAGGGTAGTTGCTTGCTCAAGAAAACCAGTTTCTTTTCCAACTTTTTGGACTTCTGCTGAGTTGGACACACAGCTGAACAATATCGCAATAACTTATTCTCGAATGGTAAGTATTGCTTTAATCGCAATGCCACCTCCATGTAGAATTTCTTGATGGTCGAGAAAGCTTGGATCTGATTGCCTGCCGTCATGTCGTTGATCTGTCTCCTTGCTTCTTCTGCGATGATTATGTCTCTGTTGTTGACCCATATTGTTGTATCCGTAACGTCTGTTCTGTAACACTTGCTCTCGACCTGATCTGTCTTGATTGAGGGGGGTCAAAAATGTTAAAAAGCGATTACCCTGGGTAGGGTTTGAGAATTTCAAAAAAAGATTACATAAATTGTTTAACGAACAATACTTTTAATGAGAAATCTATGTAAATCACAATTATATTTACAAATAGGAAGATCGAATTGTTTCATTTGTACCGAACATGCATGGAATTGATTTTTAATGTTGATTGTATTGTAAAATAAGTATTTTTTACAGAATGGGCCACTAAAAATTTCGGGCATTCTCGTTCAAGAATTTCGGGCGGGCGCTCTTTAATTCGGGCATTCGGGCCTAGCTCGGGCGAAGCCCGAGTTCGGGCTGTACTCGGAGCACTGGGTCTGTTGAATCAAAAGCGATCCATTGAGAAGAATAAGTTGCTCACAGACATAGAAATAACGGGTATAGAAAGAAGAAAGGATGGCAACAATACAAACAATACAAGTGATAACGAAGAAATAGAACAACAAGTAGAAAGCATTGATGAACATGATAGCGGAATGCAACCTAGTCAAGAGCAATTTGTACATGCAAATGAATCAAGTACTGAGCAACGTACCGAAAATGACGCAGGGATCAGAGATACGATAATCCAATATATAGAGAAGTATGCAAGCATTGTCATGAGACCTGCCATCCGAAAAATTAAGAACAATAAGGAATTCCGACAAACAATTGAACAAGTTAATGCAATAGTCCAAACAATGCAAACGAACGGGTTAAATCAACTGAACAATCTGATGTATGCATCCGCCAAAGTAATCGAAGAGCTCCTCGTGGAAGAGACACACAGCAATGGTACCACAACACCAAAGTGCAAGATACGATTGACAAAGAAAATCAATAACCTTAGAAGTGATGTCAATCGACTGACGGCAGCAAAAACTTCAAATGGAAGACTTCCATTCTACCTATACAATAGATATCACCTTGAATATCGAAGCTTTAGCAATGCAATAGAAGACGCCAAGCAACGCCTAATTGCCATTAGTCATCGGTTGCAGCGATATGAAGGCAGGTACGAACAATACCGAATCAATAAATTGTTCCAGAGTGACCCGATAAAGGTGTTTGGTTTATGGAAGAATAGAAGTGTCGATACACACCGTCCTGATTTCACTGACACAAAGCAATTCTGGCAAGATCTGTGGAGTGAATCAGTCGACTACAATACGAATGCCACGTGGCTAAATGATGTCGTCCAAACTAACAATTCAATTACCGAACAAGCAGATATTGTGATCACTAAAGAAAATATAAAGAAGAGAATAACAAAGATGGCAAATTGGCGAGCCCCTGGAATTGACAGATTACAAGTGTTCTGGTTGAAGCATCTGACGTCATTACATGAAAGGCTGTCAAAAGAATTCAACGTCATCATAGGGCAACCACAAACTATGCCCGAGTGGTTAGTAAAAGGACGTACAGTGCTACAGTCCGTTTCATAAAAAGTGGATCATCCTAAAATTTGACTACATAAAACATAAGTATGATACAGAAAGCATTTTTCATGTTATTTCATGTCCCTAATATATTTAAATGTCCTTATATAATCTGATAGGCTATGATACAGTAACGGTTCTTAAGAAGCTAATATTTTGTGGCCCTACCCTTATTGTCAATGACATTACCAATTCGTCTAGGCATTGATTCGATGACATCGTTGATTTTTGACTGATCTAACTTTCTCCACTCTCTTTTTAACAGTGACGTAAGTTGTGATACGCCATCTGTAGATAGCAGTGCGTTACGTTACGTTTTAGAATACTCCATACATTTTCTATGAGATTCAGATCAGGAGAATGAGCTGGCCAAGATAATGTCCTAAGCCCTAATTGAGACTTGCATAAGTTGACTCTACTACTCCTGTGATACGTAGCATTATCATCCATAAATAACCAAGTCGATGGATCACCAAGTTTAGCAAAGTCTAGCAAGGCTGACACTTTGCCTTTTGTGAATGCGATCTCGTTATTGTTCATTTGTGCTTTGTATTGTTTTCAACCGGTAAGAGATAGATTTCTAGCTGAAAGCAATCAGGAGTGCTACCAACACCACCGCAACGAAGTCAGGAAGCTATGGAACATGCAGTCCAGTTAATCACATGTAGCAGTTACATTATTGTTGATGTATAATGGTGCTATACTGGCTCTGATTGACCGATTTTCTTTATTTTTGTTTTGCTTGATAGCTTTTGGCTTGTAGAACAACATGTTACATAACAAAGGAAACAAATGTAATTTTATAAGAGTGAGGTATGATTTTGTGTAACATTGCTAAATGAAGATCAAATTATCTACTACTTTTTTATCTATAACAGGAAAACAACTCAATATTCATGCTTGAAATGTCCAACAATGATATCCGTAAGCACAACTGACATATCTTCCAAATTTCAGAGAAATTCGTTCAAGTTTGGCGGAGTTAGACAAAGTTGAAGTTAAGGCGATGTTTAAGGGTGATCCATTTTTTATGAAACAATCTGTAATTGTTAAAGATATAGACAAGCAACCGACGCCTGATAATTTCAGACCAATAACGTGCTTGCCAACAACATGGAAGCTCTTCTCCGGTACAATAGCAAATAAGATCCTAACCCATGTCATCCAAAATAATATAATAATGATAAGTGTATATTTTGTGAAAATGAAAATCAAAGAAAAAGTCAAGCTGTACATAATAGAGTCATAGATGTGAATGTCTGCAAAGCTCCGCGTTAAGAAGTGAAGTAGTAAATGGGAAGAATGTCTTTCTTCTCTTGGAAGTCCGGTGTAAGTTGACTGTATACTGGCTTCTAAATTTTCTTGGGATGCGAGAGTGTAAACAGTGCTGCTTTATTTTCGATATCTTGAGGAACAGAGATTTGCTTAGGGTATTTCGACGTGCAGAAATTTCATTTTTGTGACAATTGCAAGTTCTTTCGTTGCTACTACCATAGTATAGGTCAAATATCATACGATGTGCTCGGTTATCCAATCTCTGAAGTTGCTTTGAGAGGCTTTTATTGATTCCCACGAAGACGGGACAGGCGTATTCAATTAGAGATCTTAGCATGGAGGTATAGATCCTATGCAGTTCTTCCTTTGAAACAAGTCTCTTAAGGCGACGCAAAATGTGAAACCGCTGATTGACTTTGGTACTGATCATCTTTGTGTGTGCTTTCCAATCCAATTTGCTATCAAGAACAACTCCCAGTAAGCAAATTTCTTGTACTTGTGGCAGCGGTGTTTGAAATGGGGGCGTTGTGTTCGGATTAGTGAACAGAAGTAACTTCGACTTGTTCATGTTCAGGATGAGCTGGTTGACGTTGCACCAAGATGTAATATTATCAATTTCTGTCTGAATGCTCTCTTGAATCTCCAATGCACTGTTCGAGCGAAGGGGAATTATTATGTTCACGTCATCAGCATATTTGACGGTGCAGACGCCAGTCGTTTTAGAGGCAAAATCGCCAATGAAGGCACAAAACAAGGAGGGAGCGAGTACGGAACCTTGGGGACTCCTGCGGTCATATGAATAACTTCTGATAGTTCAGATCCAATTCTTATGCTGCCTGTGCGCCCTTCAAGATAGTTATGGATCCAGGTTAGTAATCCATTCGGGAAATTATTTGTTCTAAGCCGCTTTATGAGCAAGTCGTGATTTACGAGATCGAATGCACGAGACAGGTCAAAGCTGAGGAGAGCAGCTCCAAAATTCGTCTTATCGTCTATCATCTGGCTTACATTATCCACAACGTCTATCAAAGCCGTTGTCGTCGAATGTTGGCGGCGAAATCCATGTTGTCCATCTCCATAAGTCTTTATGGAGTCTTATATATAAGTCTTTATATATATATATATTATATATATAGTCTTTATAAGTCTTTATTTATTTTTTTTCCATAAGTCTTTATGTCTCACATTTTTCAATACAACTGCTTCTAAAACTTTTGCAGGAACAGGAAGGAGGGTGATGTAGCGCATTTTTGACACATTCGGAGGGTTGGTTTTCGGAACAGGGATGATTATGCCATGTTTCCAATGTAGAGGAACCATTTTTTCTTTGATGGACTTATTGAATATCGTTGATAGTGGCTTTGCTAATAAATCTGCCATCTCCTTGTAAATCCTTGGTTGAATACCGTCAGATCCAGTAGATTTCTTTACTGACACTTTTGAGAGAATATCAAACACATCTTGTTCTTCTACATGGAATTCCCAGTCGGATATACCCTTCCCAGTAATATACTCTGTAATGAACAAAAAGGAATTCGACCTGAAAGAAGGGGTGCAAAAGAGCAATTGGCTATTGACCGAAGCGTGACAAGAGACAACAAAAGAAGGCATACAAACCTAGCAATGGCATGGATAGACTACCAAAAAGCGTATGATTCTGAACCGCATTCATGGATTATGAAATGTCTAGAAATGTACAAAATCAACACCACACTGAGAAACATGATTCAAGCATCGATGAAACTTTGGACAACTACACTTACGTTCGATAAACAGGATATCGGTGAAGTTAGGATAAGAAGAGGGATATTTCAAGGTGACGCTTTATCACTACTACTCTTCTGCCTAGCACTAAACCCACTAAGTGAAGTTCTCAAGAAAGTCGGTAACGAATATACTCTCGCAAATGGCAGTAAGATCAATCACCTGCTTTACATGGATGATTTGAAATTGTATAGCAAGAAAGAAGCAGAAATCAACTGTCTCATCCATACAACAAAGACATTCAGCAATGACATTAAAATGAAATTTGGGTTTCAAAAATGTGCAAGGCTGATTATCAATAGAGGTAAAGTCAAAGATACCCAAGGCTTGCAAATTAAAGAAGGAATTATACACGATACTAGCAAAGATGGCTATAAGTACCTCGGCATACCACAACACAGAAGCAATATGGAACACGAAGCCAAAGAAAAAGCCAAGAAAGAATACAAAAAGCGACTAAGACAAATCCTGAAATCGAGATTGAATGCAAAGTATAAGATAGACGCAATCAATATCTACGCAATTCCTGTGATAAGTTACACAGGAGGAATCGTGAAGTGGAATGTCCAAGAAATGGAAGAACTAAATCGCAAAACTACAAAGATGATAAATATGTACAAAGGCTTACATCCAAGATCTGATGTCGACCGCCTATATCTACCCCGAAGATTGGGTGGTAGAGGACTTAAGAACATCCGCGACGTGCTTGAGGGTGAAGACAGGAGCTTCAACCAATACATCTGGAATAACACTAATGATCCACTGCTGGCGGTGGTGAAAGCAGCTGACGTGTATAGGCGAAAACCTGAAAGATTCCAGGAATGGAAAACAAAGAAAATTGAGATTCGACAAAGGACTTGGCATGAGAAACCTCTACATGGACAGTATCCGAGGCAGACCAAAAATATGACGACGAAAGATACTCAGTACAGATGGCTCAAAGAGGTGAAGCTAAAAATTGAAACAGAAGCACTGCTAGCAGCCGCACAAGATCAGGCCCTAAACACAAAAGCACACAAAACATACATCACGAAAACAAGTACTGATCCCAAATGCAGACTATGCAAAGCAGGAGATGAAACGGTCTGTCATATCCTAACCGGTTGCTCGAAACTAGCAGGAACGGAGTATCTTCGCAGACACAATGACGTTGCTAGATCGATTCACAGAGCAATTTGCAAGGAGAAAGGAATCAGAGTTGAGAAATAATATTGGAAACATGAGCCTGAAACAGTGATAGAGACAAACAACACTAAGATCCTGTGGGACTTCGAGATACGCATGGATCGCTACATTCAAGCAAGAAGACCGGACATCATAGTGGTAGATAAGACCCACAAGAAGACGCTCATTATAGACATCGCAGTTCCTGATGACCGAAATATACAAGAGAAGGAGAAAGAAAAGATTACAAAGTACCAAGATCTGAAGTTAGAAATAAAGAAGCTGTGGAACACAGATGCCAAAGTCGTGCCGATAATCGTCGGCTCATTAGGTGCCCATACACCAAGGTTGAAGACATATCTAGACATGATCCCCGGTAACCACCACATACCAGACTTGTTAAAATCAGCACTCCTTGGTAGTGCCCATATATTACGTCGCACCCTTGATCTCCCTGAGGCTTGGTAAGTCTCCGAGAACTTGGGTTCATACCGATCTGAATGTATGAGATCGTGACTAAAAAAAAATTGAAATAATAAAATAATTTCAATTAATTGATTGCTCATGTAATCCGATTAAATAAATTGACTTTGTTGGCAAAAAATGAAGCCATTTAAATTGCAGCTAATTTTTTCCAACGCTTGGTGATCAATTCGAACTTGATTTTCTGTCATGATCTAAGATTAGCCAGTACTATATAATTTTCTGCTTTGGATTGCCATACGATAAATTCTGATAAAAAATATGACTAATTCGACTTATAGCAAGTTAAGAGGATGAAGATACAAGCTGCGATGATAGACTGCGCTTTTGTCAGCCTATCGATAAACCTCTCTACGTTTAGGCTTCGATAATTATACTTTCGTGAATTCTTGTATATTCTAATACTCGAAAACTATCGCATACCGTAATTGACGATTACACGATTTACCCTTTTTATCGCAGTGTCTTTCGATCACGCTGTGCGAAATGTGCAAAAACCAAACTGCGTGTGTGCGTCACACTTGCTTCAATAGGATGTGATCCACATAAAGATATTTCCTCGTAGTCGCACCATGATTAATTTCACATTTTCCCATGAGAATGAAAATAAATTTGCAGGCACAGTCGGTCAGCGGTGTATTCTGTTCATGTCCAATCCCGGCACGCACTCGAGCTACTCGGCTTGTCCCGCTTGTTTGTCTGTGAAGGCACGCGGATATGGGTTGCAAGCGATAATTCTAATTTTGAGCAGCACATACCTTGATGCATAATTGCAACGTTTCTGATGATTTTCTGAACATTTCATTTTTAATTGCATGTCTCAGTAGGTACTCAGCAATTATAAACACACAGTGGTCTCCGTGGGAAAGTGGTTAAGTGCTTGGCCTAGAGATCTTCTGGTTCAGAGGTCGAGTCTCGAAGTGTCAATGGAAATATTCAGAAAGGCCATCCGGACTAAAAGATCACAATGCTCCAGATTAAAGTCTGACTATGTCAGCAACGTACCAGCCCCCAGTATGGCGAGTAGTGACGTTAAACCATTCATTCATTCATTCACACACACGCAGTCTCATAGTGTCTTATCTTAACAATGAATTTGCGTCATTGAATGAGTTTATCTCGCTATTTTCGAAGTAACTATCTCTCTATTTCTTTCAATCAGAGGAGCAATACAATGATCAACACTGTAAAATGAGTGAAAGTCAAACGAATGGGTCCTGTCCGGAATCACTCAATTGCTTCGATACAAGTTCATTTGATCGACGACATTAAAGCACACTACGCAAGTAATTGATACTCCCACAATCACTGTCCTATAGAGGGACTTACTCAACAACAGAAAAAGGAAAAGTTAAACATTAGTTCATCAAACTATGAATCTATCTAACTTTCCGCCTCATCCCCATAAAATATGTGAAGCATGTGCGCTTCTTGAGATGGTTGCCAGAGTGTAGTACACTTCTATCATCAGGACGTACTACAAAGATTAACGACGGTTTGATCTTCTGGCCATAAGCATACAAATCCTTCTAAGCATCTCTCTAATTTCAAACGTCTTACTTAGCTTCTTCCAAGACACGATTAACATCAAAAATGATGAGAACAACGCAAGAGAGTTGACAAGTCACAATGCAAACCGAGGTGATGGCATGTCATAGGAAATCGATCGCTATTCCGATTATCTACAAACTTAGCTGCGAACGTCTTGCCTTTTTTCTTATATTTCGATGACCTTTGGGGATTGAATATTGGCTGTGGTAATCGTGATTTTTGAAAATGCGTCTGACTACATCAATTATTAAAGCTGCAAGAAATAATATCAGTCAATTAACTCAGTGATAATTTTTAAACTGGTCCATCGGTACATGTTTGAAAGTCGTCAAACCAGGGGGACTTGACAGCACTGGTGCCACAGCGGGTTTTGAAAAATCCTCCGCAGCCCGATTTTTCCGCAGTTTAGGAAGTAGGTCTAAACGAGAAGACTTAAAAAAGTATAAAATATTTAATGATAGCTTAATTTTATTGTTTAGGCCTCATCAGCTATTGATAAAAAACTAGTCAAATACTTTGAAAGTATGACACAATGACATCTACATTTTTGAGTTCAACTACTTGTAGAATTCTTGGAGTGAAAACGTCAAAATTCAAAACAATTACTATTGAAAAGGGGTTTTAGAAAAATACAAAACAAAATATAGAAAAAAACACAGATAATCTGTCTGATATGATAGATAATCTGGACACATTGTTGAACTTTGAAGAAGTACTTGCATGGTAATGACCAACTTCTATAACGAATGCGTTTGCAGTAGCCGATGGACCATTGACCATTTATTTTGCCGGTCATTCATCAATGAGAGCGAGAAGTCAAAACGAACGATGACCTTGAATAGAAGAAAATGCACGGTAGGCTGCAATGGTAAAATGCAGCTGTCCTTAAAATTTTATTTGCCAACATTATTCAATTTCTGATCAAAATTATTTTCTGAAAAGAAACACGATTTTATCGAATATAATCTCACTAGAAATGGAGGCCACAAAAAATCCGCAGCGATAAAAATTCTCCGCAAATCCGCAGGTTTTGCAAAGAAATCCACAGGCTGTGGCAGCTATGCTTGAGAGGGAGAGTATAAGAGTATTTTTAGATTATCTCTCGCTCAAGTTTCAAATGTGAACAGTCAGCTACTCCCGACAAAGCTTTAAACATTTGTGTATGTAGATGAGTGCATTTTCCACATTCACAGGATTCTTTTGGATGAACGTTTTATGAATAACATCTTGATAGTGCTAAATGTGGGCTATGTCACCGCTTTTCATTTAATCCTGCCGTAGCCGAAGTCGGACTGGCAAGGAGTGGTGAAGCAAACTTCACAAACTCTGAACAGGTTAGGGTAAGCAACTTCAAGTCAGCGCGGTGGTACTCCATGCGAAGGAAACCTAATCCCAGAACATTCTGCGCTCACATGCCGACGTGCGGCTCTTTATCAACTGAGCAGACAACGGGAAAAGTTTGAGATTCAATTAGATTCCGATTCGGTGTGCTTCGACTGACCAAAAACTTGATCCATTTGTTTCCTTTTGATTTATGGCCTCTTCTCTTTCGCTAAGACTCGGATGTGACGTTGCAGCAAGCTTGTGATGCTAGATTCTCAGTAAAAGCAGATGAGTATGGAGGCTGCGTTGCATGTTGTTCAGGTGACAAGCAGTTTTAAGTTCGGGTCCTTGAAGTGCTTTGACTCAAACACGGGATTATTACCTCGAGCTTCAACGATTTTCTATTTAGAGGCATGGCTTGGTCAAGCTCATAGAAAACTCAGTCAACATTACAATGATTAAAAACTTTGACAATCCATTACTTAAATGTACTAGGAAGACATGGAGTGACGAATTTGAAAGTCTAAATCATAATACAGCCGACTATATACATGTCTGCGCATTGTTGTGACCTCGGCCTAAATCATTTAACTAAGAAAGGTCATTGCGGACAGCGATAACATAGGAAGTTAAAGACATTATTGACTTGCTGCAAAAATGATATTATTGTCCTCTCAAAGATAGAAAAGGTAGAATCTATTGAATTTTAGCATTATGAAAATTCGTGCTCCCGGACTCAGGATTTAAACATGAACGATTGATGCATGTTGCGTTCTCAGTCAAGGGTGAGATCCGAAGGACAAATATTTCAAAGCTTCGGGTTGCAGATTCCTGGCATGAAGCTATACGTACATATTTTGACATAATAAGGTCAATGTGAAGTCGTAGATTAAATGAACATCTTGTCTGACTCATAATCTGGTGTCAAGATGTCATACAAGATAGTCCGTTGCAGCCCATTTTATTCACTTTTATCCAGTTGAAGTTGATCGCGAAGCGTCGACAAAGCTGTTTTCTATGATTCGATTAGGATCTAAATTTGTCAACCCACGGGTCCTAGAAACTGACCTATCCTAATTCTTTCCACTGCATAATTGCGCATTTGCGCATTCATTATTTTGTTTATGAAAACGGTAGTGTTAAGGTATTTAGCGCTCATTATTGACGATTTCTTAGATGTCTTCTGAATAGCAAAAATTAATGATTCCAGCAGCATTGGACAGCTTGCGTTTACGAAACACGAATTAATACTACATGTTTCCGAAGTCACTTGTACAATTGACACATATGTGACAAATGCTAAAATACTTAAATAGACTGCATGATCAAATAAGTTTATTGTCATACATGCTTCAATACGTGAAACGTACCATCGTCAGTGAACAGCAACAGTGATACATGCGCGAAGACTTAAATACATCCAAGAGTTCATTCGAAATGAAATCTCTACGACATCTTTCATTATACTTAAATAGACATATTTAAGATGCAATATGCATAGGTATGTAATTAATTAATTTGGTAAGTTATATTGCCAAAACAATCGATTTTGTCAACTTTTGAGTAATTAGGCCTTATGTTCATCTGTCAATGTCATTTGTCTCGTTAGTTGTCGAATAACGCTAAATAAATTTCCATAACCAGTGTATAATGTAGCCGGCACTTTGGAGTTCCTTGTCACCTGAATACGCTTACAGCGAACACAGTCACACACAGATGTCAGCAGCACATGTTTATGTTAGCGTGCACTAACATCAAACCCGGCTATAAACTCATTGAAATAGAAGCGCAGGTGACCGGTAAATACGACATCCAGAAAGACTTGGTAATTGCCAAAGCTATTCTTATAAAAGAACATCAGCCAATCCTGAACAAACAATAATAAAGCTGGGCACTTTTTGTGATAACTGTACATTATAAAAAGTTATTACTCTGCAATACGTGAAATACATGAGGTTTAAAAGCAGGGGCCTACACACATAGTGGCTACATAGAAACAAAAAAAATAATTTTTACTTTCACGAATTGCGGTTGAAAATTTCGCAGTTTTCAGCAAGCAGAAATATCAACATACATTGAATCTGAAACCGACAGAACTGTGATTTCCCTCACTGTATGAGTGCTATAGACTACAATGTATTTTGCTCATCCAATTAATTGACGATTAAAGAGTTTTTAGTTCCATGTGAGTGCGTAAAATAACGCTGATGTAGGTGAAATTTTAATAATAGATTTCTGATGGGTAACCGGCAATTACCCGTCGTATTATGTCGATGACATCTACTGAATGAACTGTATCAAAAGAATAAATTCCAAAATCATTTGATATTCCGCCTGGGACTACGATTTAGGCTGTGATACCGATTGATTGATAATATTCATGAAATTCCTCTTCCCTCAACTGATTTGCTCTTTCGTGTAATTTACTGTGTGGGTCGACAGATTCGCCCATGAGATTAATGACTCTTCTCCGACTGAATGATGTTCAGCATCCCTTGAGTAAAGCTTGAGAAATAGTGATTATACCACGTTCGCTGCTTACCAATCTCAATGTAGAATCATATTAATGAAAAGATTGTCATCAAGGACAGATAGTTGTCACATTGGGAGTAGAAAATGTTTATCAAAATAAGAAGCAATTTACTTATGCCCACGTAGTTTCTCATCATAAGCTATCATAATCGCATCATTTAGTCGACATTTTGATTTTTATCGGACAGAAAGATAACAATATGTGCAAATTAAGCGATTTGAGAATATTCCCATTGCCACTTTATCCACGAAAGGAAAGTATTGTGAGCTTCTGGGACATATTTATGGCTGGCATAAGAATTCTTGTCGGAAGATTTACTAGCATTGATGTTCATTCTTGTTATGGATGACTATATTTATGGCCAACAATCAACTGTCGCAGAGAACGTAGTCAGCAAATATAAAATGTAACCGAGGTCATAATTCAGGTGAATATATTTTCGAAAAAACACCACTTCTAATCGTAAAACAGTTGGATTTCTACTGAGTTCAACATGCATCGCAGAAAAATCAAGGAGGCAATCTGCATCCACTCAAATAGTGACACGATCTATAACCGAGATGGTGGCTATCAGTTCCGTGATATTTGGAATTCACTTATCTCATTGCACGGCAATAAGTTTGTTTTTCATTGACTCTTACCTTTTTTTGTTATTTATTTATCTTACTCATTTGCATTCATAAGTAGCAACATGTACACATTACTTTGTGACACTCCTGCATTTATTTTCACAAGTAGTATCATAGTGACATTTGGCTTTAACTTACCCTCAACTGTTAAGGTACAAACCCGCAATTGTATATCACGTGATGAGATGTAGTCAGTCTTGAATGCATGTTCAGTTTGTACACGCAAGATTCACTTTGCATTATTAAGACAGCAGACAGAGGTCGAAAGCTCGCGAAAATCCAACTGTTTTACAATTACAAGTGATGTTTTTCGGAAATATATTTACCTGTATAATGACCTACCCACTTGGAGATAGTATATTTGGCTGTAACCGAGATCGTACAGTGCTGGTTCCCGGTACGTGCGGTTCCCGGGACTGAAAAGAATAGGACCGACGTTCCTCTGCGTGTCGTAAGAGGCGACTAAAAGGGGCCTTTTGCCACTGCAGCTCTGGTGTTGGCAGTTTGATGTCTTATTCTTATTGCCTTTTCTCAGTGGCTATACTAAATTGATGTTGCGGGGGATCCTGACAGCCGAATCTTAGCTGTTCGGATATGCAACAAAGCTCTTTGAGCTTCCTCCCCTGTGGCATATCTGGCTATGCCTTTCCAAAGTCCCCTCAGCGATGGCCGCCGCCCCTCTTCGGAGGTAAGGTGTGGGGTGGGACCATTGGGGTTGCTTCCTCCCCCGGTCAATGCTGTTCACCCTGTGTGAATAGCTTTGGCTTGGGTATGCTAGCACCCCGGTGGTATCGAAATGGCCATCTCCTCCCCGGGGCACTCCGCGCCAGCAGTAGACATTAATTTGCTTACTGGGTGTGTCGCTTCGTACTGTCTCGATACGAAGCCTCCTATCCGCTGGACGGAGCCGGGTAAAACAACAACAACAACAACAACAACAACAACAATCTATGGTTGCATCGCGAAATATATGAATGAGTATATTGGACTATATTGATATCTTGGAAGTCTCTGGCTAATCACAATCATTATTCTATGATTTGTCCTTTATAGGAGTTTACATAGAAAAGTAAACAGCGGGAGGAAAACTTAGTTTTCTCATCCTGTGGGACTGAAAAGTTGATTTTTCCAGCCGGCAGTTTGCATAAGAGAGATATCTTTCACTCCCACACAAAATGGAAATTAACTTACACGTGTCATGTGTAATCCATCTGCAATCTACGATCTGTAATGAGTAAGCACGTTAAATGTTGTTTTTTCCACACTAATTCCATTGATAATACTTCCACACTATTTATGATGAAAAATTATTTTGAAAAAAGCATCTTCATCACATTTATTAATTAGAACTTCAGCAAGTCTTTATGGAAAAGTTGAGATCCTATTGTGCTTCTTGGCTGAAATTTCAAGTTTTTAATTCAATTAAATTAACTAAATTTACGTTTCATTTCTTGATTTACAACTTTCAAAATTAATTTTGATCATTGTCTTTATTATGATATTTTGCTCTTTCAGTGGCAGATAGAGGCCATTGAAATGCTAATTTCATAAACGTTACCTCTCCAAGGTTGTCATGGGATTTGTAAAATTGTATTATTCCCTCTGTATTGCTATCATGATCAGTCAATTCCGTGGTAATGTCTTCAAAACTGCAAAAATTTGCATGTACATTGGGGATTTAGTTAATACTGAGTTGCTACTCCAGACATAGTTATTGTCTTCAGCGTCTACCATTCTCACTTCAAATCATAAATTGTAAATATCTCACTTTTGATTTCATTGACATTTTGTAAATATGTCATTTTATGTACTGTACGCTTTTGTCATCATGTAAACTGTCATTAAACCTGATATGTTTGAATCTGATCTAAACGTACTTTTCATTTATTGGAAATATGAGTTTCTGATATTCTGATATTCTACCTATTATAAGTTTACTCTATGCCAAAGTAGGCCTATATGCGGTTTTTCCTATTATACCCATTTGGACGGCAAATTGGTGTCAATTACCACTAGAATTGGTAACCTTTGCAATTCTTACAATTCTTTCAGTCGAATAAAAACCCTGATAATTACCACGAGGCATTACATTGGCCTGTAATGTTATGATAATGTCACGTAAGCGTTTTGAACAAAAATTCATTGAACTCAATTCAAAATCAGATGTAACAATATTTGAAATGTTAGCACGATTACTTCTTCTCGTTCTCCTCTTTAGCCTATTTCATTCTCTTTTTATATTGTATGTATCTTAAATAACCTCTTAATATACTATATATAGCTATAAATATCTTAACTGTAATAAGATACAGTAATCTCATCCATGAACATATCTGAAATCCATTCGGAAATGGCTGAACTTCATTTGGAAAGATCTGATAACCATTTCAAAATATCTGAAATAGATATGGAAATTGTGTAGATATTTCATTCAGTCACTGTGTTTTTGACATTGACATTTCCTTCGCCCACTGTGTTTTTGACATAGATATTTCATTCAGTCACTGTGTTTTTGACATTGACATTTCCTTCGCCCACTGTGTTTTTGACATAGATATTTCCTTCAGTCACTATGTTTTTGACATAAATATTTCATTCCTTCACTGTCTTTGACATAGAAGTTTCATTCAGTCATAGTGTTTTTGAGCATTTCTGCATCGGTAAACCGTCTCATCTCATCTTCAATGGTATTGTCCTATTCTTGATGAGTTCTGGGAAGATGCTGGTGCACCTTGTCACGGGATCATGTCGATGTAGGAATTTTCTCTTACTATCATCTGCTCCTGAATTATGAGTTTGTCACATTTCCCGCGAGAATCTAACAGTAACGACAAGGATTCATAGACTCGTTCAATTTCAGACTAAGTCACTATGCGCTAGATCGAACCAGATTCTCAATTCTGGAATTTTTGAATTTTGAATTTCATGATTTTTGTGCTTTAATAATAATACAGTAGGATTTCTTTTTACAATTGCTGCAATTACTTCATTGAAATACGGGCTTCCTCCTCAAAATTGCTACAAAAAAGTACACAACGAGCTATTTATGCAATACGAATGACCAAAATTTATATTTATTCGAATATAGCGCTTTTTGGATCACACTGATATCTATTGCAGGAGAATGTACAACATCGATGCACTTCCATAGCTGTGCGCATGCATAGAAACATCTCGACGACTCCGCATGCCTTCATCTATGTCACTGAAGTGAGGAAGTGGCCTAAATATAGTTCATAATAGATCTACATCATATTTCCTCCATTACTCTAAATCTCGTAACAAATTGAGAAATTGAACCTATGAGAAATTGAGTCTATGAAATAATTTGGTCTTTATTCCCCTTGTTAACTGGAAACTTTGTCCGAGTGCAAGAACGATGAAAAAAGGCGAATTTTAAGTGGCTAATCCTGAAGTTAACATAGCTACTCATGAAATTTTGATGATTAAAAAATGATTATCTTCAAGTTGATTGATCGTCTGCGGTTTTTCTATAGCATGACTGAATCTTCAATATCCTATTGCAAGTGCGCGATTTGCTTCAAATATTAAGAAAAAGCCGATAAGTTGAGGAGGCAAGCGTTCATTTGATTCCTCGTTCATGTTTTCGTACTTACAAAACACTTAATGAGTTCTTGCAATTCCAGATGGTAAAAGTGTAGGAATGATCAGATGAAACAAGCAGATTCACTGTAGATGAATAACCGATTCACCGGTTTCATTTTTTCTTTGTTTATGATATTCGATCAGTGAAGTCAGCTAGCTGTAAACAATCAACTATAGAGCTCATGAAATCGAAGACAGTAGTATGTAGCAGAGATGGAAACGGGTCACTGGGTCAATTGGTCACTATTTCACGCCGGGTCATCGGGTCAGTGTTCAAATATGGTGACCCCGCTATTCTTTACTTTCGATGTTTTTATTAACTTCTATAGTAGGCAGCAAAAAGCGTCGACCAAACGTAGGTCGACGCATGTCGCGGACTCTGCCCTCGTCTTAAAGACCACAAACTCAAGTACACAGAAGGCGGAATGAAGATGCCAGATATATTGCGTCGTGCAGGCTTCGTCAGTGGTGCGACGTGTAAAGTTATCCATTTTATCGCACTTGTTGCAGGAGGACAGCGTTTCAAGAACAATCGAGGGTGAGTTGATGAATAGCAGAAATCCCTGTCGGAACGAATTAACCTTCTTTAAACAAATAATTGTAATTTATATATAAAATCAATATAGTTTGCTGCACAAACTTGCAACATGGAATCATGAAGTTCATCAATTATTGTCAAATTCGTCCTTATTTTAAATTCTCGAACTTGTTTCGTAACTTTCTTTTCTTAGAAATGCCTCATCAATCATACCTTCTACGCAAGTAGAATGAATTTTGAGTATGAGCAATACCAGTCATGGGATATTCATACATTTGTCATTTGTGGTCTAATAGGCCTATCGTTGTCAACCAAAAGAACAAAAGTTCAAGTCTAATGAGTCATACTCTAAGTGTACTTCAAATTACCTGATATCTCGCATAGCATGTCTTTTTGGAACACATTCAGTGTTTTATCATGAAGTTTCATGTCATAATTCTCTGTCGTTCATCATTATCATTGCTATTATTCAATTTATCATCTGCTCTATCTATCAGCACTCACTTAAATCAACATCCAACATTAAATCTTTTGTTATTAATTGAAATTTGCTGGTTACACTTGTATAAATTGCAGATAACTATTCGATTTTTTATGCGGTGCAGCCGGATGTCACGTATCTCTTTACTCACTGCGCTATCAATATATTTAAACAGTTTTATTTCTGGAAATATTCTTTTAATGGTGTCAAAGAAGCTTGCATGTAATTACTTTATGGTACTGAGTATTAAAATTGCATAATTATCAGACGCAACAATATAATCTGACCACTTCACAAATTGAAAAATGAAACATAGAGTTAAAAATGATTTTAATATCTTTCTAACTTTTATTGACTGATTGAAACTTCATTTTCAATAAACTACTTTGAACAACACAGCGATGAAAAACAAATTGGAACACTGAAAGAAGTTTTAAACAAATTGTATCTCAAGAGCATGCACTTAAAATGTTGATCGCAATAGAAGCAATTGTCTTCGGAAAAAAAGTGTAATCTTTTGCATAGTGAAGCGGGCTCAGTGTAGTTCCACGAAACAGAACAAAGACTCCAGACAAGATGATGTAGCTTCCCTATGTCAGCTTGTCGTGACAAAAACAATTGATGGAACTCTTCTGTTCAATGATAATGATCATACTTCCTCATTCTTTTCGTGAGAAGAAAAGAAATCTTCTTAAGTAAGTAGTAACGGGAAAACTTCAGATCATCTTCGGATTTTGAATTTTGACAAAGAGATCTAGTGTGAATTTATAAAATGATTTGTTAGTGATTGTCGTCAAATCGTTAAATGTATGACATAGTGAATGCTGGAGAATTTGATGATGCCTGTAAAGTGTGCATGTCACCGGACTTCGCGGCTGATTAGTTATCTCTCAGGAGATATTATGTATTTTTCGAAATAGAATTTACTATGAAACTGAAACCACTAAACAATGGTTCATAGAAACTGGCCACAATGCTATCTGACTCATTTCTGTCATTCAGCTTAACTCATGCAAATACGCAAAACTATATTTTGTAGTTATTCATTTGTAGTGAGTTGACTGATTTAGATATTATTCGCTACCCTATACACGAATAAGCGATAATTGACAATTGGTTTTTGGAAAGATTCTGGTACACTTTAAAGCATGCTAGCATACAAAAAAGCATTTTAAAGCATGTTTATTTTTACAAAATATCACCCCTAGCACAGCTATGAGCCATGAACGAAGCTAGAGTTACTTAATGAAACAAGTAATAAATTGCATTACTTGAAATAAATGAAAGGAAAAAAACAGTTCTAATCTGATTAAGCTATCCCCATCAGAAACCTGCTCTTGAAAGCATCAAGATTGTATTGGTCAGGGAAAGTGGTGTGGAGAAGCTGATTCCAAGGCTGTGCCGTGCGAACAAAAAAGCTTTTCGAGCGACTCACAGTGCGTGCGCGTTCTAGGCTCACATGATAGCATGAGAATACATTAGCTGTGTGTGTGCTTCTGGGGAAGATCTTAGGTTTCGGTACGCACTCATTTACTGCAGAGCTGCTTCTACCGAAATAGTGTATGTAGAAGAGACTGGGTGAAGCAACATGCCGTCTGACAGAGAGCGGCTGCAACTTGTTTCACCCATGAAGTTTCATGACACGATTCTCAACCCGTTCAAGGAGGTTAAGATGCGTTTGTGATGCACCGGCCCACAATGACAACAACACTCCATCGGAGGACGAATAGTGGACTTGTAAAGATAACAGACAGTCTATGGTGGAAGATTGCTGCTGGCACGATAGAGACTACCAATGCGTTGAACTGCCTGCTTGCTAATGGACTGGATATACGGCTTCCATGACCGCTAATCCCAGGAAGGAGATGAAATCTTGTTCTCTGATCCTATTATCTGACATCTTCATGCTATGAAAGATGCAAAATACTTTGAGTTTTTGAAGAATTGAGTGAAACAAACCATTTGGCGCCCCATTGACAATTTCAAGCTTGCATTCTGCGAAAGGTTCTTTGTTGCAGCGGTCACAAGATGATCAATCAGGCCGTCCTTTCTCTTGCCTCAAGAGTTTTTAGATATCTGCTGCTTCATGTTATAACGGAAAAAGATGAATTTATTCTGGAAAGAAATTTGAATCCAAATCCAATCTATTCACGTTCATAAATGAATATCATTTACATGCTAAGCAGTTGTTGTCTGGGATTTGGAGTGAAATAACAACCACTCTTACATGTATCAAAGCAGATTTGTTTTAGAAATGCTACAAATAAACAACAATACCTTCCGTCATCTTTAGAACTTTGCATCTTGCATAAAGTTGCACATTGCTGTTGTTCATCAGTTTTTGACTCATTTTTGTCGCGATTCTCTCGCTTGAGATAAATATGAATTCTCAAGTCATAAAGATACATATTTGCAATTGTTTTTATCTGAAAGAGAGGATATCATGAATGATCACATTGACTGTTTGCAACTTGTATTATCGTCGCTATGCCTACTGAAACAGGAGACATACACGATGAGAACTTATCTGTAAACTTCTTTCCTTACAGGATCATCGTAGCGGAAGTGGGAAACACACCCGAGCCTGGCTCAATCTGGGTCCGGCAGTTTTCGAAACCCGACGAGAACGGGAAGGACGGCGATTTTGAAGATGATTTTCCTTGAATTCGGCGCCTCCTATATTACACTGATGCACAATCAAGTTTAATTTTTTCGGTTTGTAATGATGTCTATCATTACGAGCAGTAACAGGGATGGGCCGCCATATTTGGATCTGTGACACATTTTGTCACATACCGATGGGCGCAGAAGATGCCGGTGGGCAGAACATTGGCAGTTATCAATGTTTCCTTAAAGGCTGATTTTTTTAAGTAGAGCATTTAACGTAATATTCATAATATATACAAGCGAGGTTACAACGGGACAAAATCGAGAAAAATCGTTAATTAATTAATTATTAGTACTAATTATTATTATTTATATAGCTCCAAATGTGTGGCCTCCGTGACACAGTGGCTAACTGCATGGCCTACCGATCTTTCGGTGCAGAGGTCGAGGCCTAAAAGTGTCATTGGAAGCAGTGAGGAAGGGCATTGAAGGTGAACAACATTTACCCCGAGAATTGGGGCCATAGCGAAACAGACCATGGGTAAAACCGTGACACATTTAATTTTGCTTAATCCTTTCGCGGCCAATGTAAAATTCATTATGTTACCCGATGTCACCATTAAGTGCTCTGCACGCACAAACTAAATATGCTCTATTGATGTCTTCCCAATCGTGGTGACTTTGCACCATTCATGTATGGCGTGGTCTGCAAGCATTGGTCGCGAAAATGTTAAGAGAAAAATTGAACTCAAACTTTGTAGTCTTATTCCAACTGATTATTTTTATAGTCTCGAATTCATTTACAATTCATTACGTATGGCAAATATGATTGTACAATAAACACGTACTCGGATTATGTTTCACTATGTGAATTCACGGACAATATTATTTCACAGAAGAGATGAAAAATTTGTTTTTAGTGAATAAATGCCACTTAGTTTTATAGCGATTACTACTACTACTGTTTGTATTCAGATCAGTGGTAAATATAAATACATGCGCGTGCATTATAGGAAGTATACATTCGCAGGGACTCCTACGATCTGGAAATGACAATCATGAAGCATATGGCCACATGCGAGATCATATTTACCAAATGTTGCAATTAGGCCATCACATAACACGTCGGAGTCAACTTTGAAAAGTCGGATAGATGACACCACGATTTGCCTGGTACAAGTGCAAGTCGCCATTTGGAGCAAGAAAGGGGAAAAATATCAATCTTGCATATCCCTAATATAAATTATCAAGAATAAGGAACCACTAGAATAATGACCTCCGGGAAAACATGACTTCTTTATTTCATTCAAACGAAGTTAATGCTCCTCTATGACTTTGTTCATATTTTGTCACACCACCAACAAAAAACACACATTTTGTCACAATTTATTTTGAGATGAAAAACTGTCACACACTGTCACGTTTTGTCACATCGACCCACCCCTGCAGTAATATCAATAGGCACTGATGTGTGATGCTCCCGGACACTCATGCTCTCTCCAAGAATAATGCAATAACTGGACTTAAAGACCAGCGCGTTGCACAGAAAACCATGAAAAGCGATTTCTCTGTGAGATATGACATAATTTTCAAAGCATTCCGTTGGCCGAATGAGATATTGAGAACATGGTAATTTCCATTGTGGGCGCGAGTCATAATCACGGTTGAGAAAGCAAACACACGTTTGCACATTTTGAATTACGAATGTGTTATGAATGCCTAGACTTATACCTTAGACACCAGCACACATTTCTGCAGGTAACGACGCCACAAATGACACTCACAGAATGATGAACAACTTAGAGCTACTGCGAATCTGCTCGTCTGCCGAGTTCTGTCACGTCCCCTTCTTCTTTAAAGACATAATCAAAGAAAAATACATGCACATGTCAATCCAATCGGCAGCAGACAGCATTTTTTGAAAAGAATGAGAATGAGGTTTTCTCTTACTAAAATAAAACGAGTTATTGGCCAGACCCGGTCCCACTCTGATCGTCACGATTTAGAGTAAAAGCAAAATCCGAACTACCGCTGTCCTAGGCTTTTACAAACAAGCAATAAACCGATATACTCGCACATACATTGATGCATGCAGACCAGTCAATCAATAAATTCCAATTATTCGATAACTCCAATCAATTAATGCAATTATTCGATAACAATAATTAATTAATTTTGAACAATTTATGGCAATACTTTTAATTTTTGACAACCCCTGTAAAGATTACTATGAGCCTTAGCCTTGTCCTTGCACTGTAACCATGTCCTTTGCTTTAATTCCAAATCGACAATCAAGTATTTTCAAGAATATTGAATAGCACGGCTGCACCCAAATAGCTCTTTGCTCTGAAAATTAGCCCCTTGCAACATAAAGCATCTGTGTTGACAAGGGGACATTTTCATGAGCCCTTTTCACTTGCATGGATCCAATAATGATGTTTCACATGTCTCCTTGTAGCTACTGTTGTGGTTGTTACGTAAATTAAGGTCAACAGCGTGGCACACACATGACAATTTCTAAAATTACTACGTGGCATAGCATCTGGAATGCACATCACGAGTGTCTCCCAAGGTTCGTATCAGCTGCTGAGTTCTCTTCCAAGAATAATGACTTCCCAGAATTCTAACTTATAACACGCGAGCAATATGACATGAATGTTAAAAGTATCAGACCATCACATATTCACACCTGCCAACCGAATTGGGTTCAGACAACCCAAGCCGGGACAAATTGCGATCGCTCATAAGACGCAAAAATTGCAAAATCACGAACAACACTAAGTTGTACACAAACCTACGCAAGGCTCGTCTATGAAGTTCGGCGCATGAAGTCGCGTCTCTCGTTGTTTTGTGGATCTTTGATTTCTCTGGTCTGGGTCTACGTTTGCCAAATGCATCATTTTCGATATCCTTGGCTTTGTCGTGTTATTATCTATTTCATCGTTGGATTGGTTTGAGCGATTTCATTCCGAATTGTCTGGAAGTCTACGGTTATCTGCATTCTTTGTCTCATTCACCGAATCGTGTTCACAGTCAGTGCCAACCACAGAATTAGACAGCTCGTCTCTTCTTCTTCTGTGCGAAGTTTCAGTAACTGTTATCAACCGGATCACACAGCAAAGAGACGCAGTCGATATGAAGTTCCGCAGAGAAGTTCGTGAACGTTTTTTCGTGCGCCGGTTTTCTTTTTTTTAATAATGATCGGAAGGACCAACATTATCGAGAAAACTTTTGCGCAATGATCTGAATTCTTCGAATCTGAAGGAATCGTGGCAATCGGATCATTTTGAAGGAATTCACAGCAATCCGCAAGCGGCGCATGACTATTTTTCCTATCTCTGCAAGGTATTAAAAATTTCTTTTTGCCCACTTAGTTAGTTCCTGCATGTGCCATCGATTTGTATCAGTTTCACTTCTAGCAAAGTGATGCGGTTAAACAATTTCATTCTGTGGTGCCAGCAGTTGTAATTCTTCGTCCATCGAATCCATCATCTATTTTTATCAGCAGTGAGGTTTCGTTGAAGATTTACAAGCTTTGCGTCATCGTATTGTTCAAGACTGTTCTGCGCTTCGATTATTGTGTGTTTCATCTGGTTTGGACTACTTTCATTTTCATACCTGGTATTGTCAGCGGAATCTCAGATGTTAATTACGCAAATTTAAGAAAGCTCCCTGTCGCTGAGAATTCTCATTATCGATTTTTCATTACGTGATTTGGTCGATATTGTGGAATTCCTTTTGACTTTGCGGTTTCTTAACCTTGACATTGTGAATCGATCAATCTGTCGATTCAATTCTCATTTTCATCGATAACCAGAAAGCGTGACTCGTCACTCTCACGCATCCATAGACAGGTCACACATTTTCTCACACAGATGGATTTCTTAACTATACGACTGTTTATCGGTGTCAGTGCATTGTCTAGGCAGACGAGAACAATGCTGTGTAATCGAAAGACATCGAATTCATTCATTTCATTTGTTTTGTGTCTCTCAGTCACATGCGAACTGCTATACTGAAAGCTTACCAGAAAGGCTATCTTAGGGGTCCAGCTGAGACCTTGATCCAAAGTGGCCGGCCAATTGCCACTGTGTCGGAATAATTTATGGTCCCCAAAAGTACTATTTACTTTTGGTTGCGAAGAGGCATGTCAGCGGTCTGATGGAAGGTCTTCTGGTCGACCACGGCTGACTTCTCGCAGGTCAAATCTCTACATCACCTGTGTGGGCGATAGTGATCCCATATACCTCTTTGTCTGAGCATTCAGCAGGTTCAAATCTTTCCAGGACAATTGCTTCGAGACGACTTAAGGAGTTAAAATATGCCAGTCGTAAGAGATCAAGCTAAATCTGTCCGAGCGACACAAAAAACTGAGACTACAGTGGTCAATGAAACATTGCCACTGGCGGAATCAGTGCTCACGTGTTGTTTGGTCGGATGAGGCAGCTGTCCAATTAAAATTCAAAGATGAATGTCTGCGCCTATGGCTGAAGACTGGGCAAGACATTCGTGATCGCTTTTTTACATCAAGGAGTCAGGACGATTACAGGAAATTACTCATCTGGGGAGCCATTTGGAGTGATGGTCGCAGTTCACTACATATTATGAGGGAAAACATGAACTCCGAACGCTACGTTGGAGTGCTCGAAGAACACGTTTATCCTTTAGCATTCAGTTTAGGTGATCCATCATCTGACTGGATTGTCATGGATGACAATGCTCCATGCCATCCTGCCAGGGCAACTCATGGCACGTATATAAGGCAGGCAGGCAGGAATACGAGCCTTAGAGTGGCCGGCATGGTCTCCTGACTTGAATCCAATCGAGCATGTCTGGTCTATCTTGAAACGTAAAACTTTGACAATTTATAAACATTCCAGAGTCAATGCTGTTAACATTCTTGGTACTCAAATGACTGATACTCTTTGTATTCTTGGAGTTTATTTCAATTCTAAAGGAACTTGGTCAGATAGCATCATAAATTCTCGAAAATTATACTTTCTTAGAATATTGCGACCTCTACTCTAATGAACGATTTTTCATTCTGAAAATATAAAGGGCTTATTATTATTATTATCATTATTATGTAATACAGTTAAAGATACTATGTAGGACCTATGTGAAGAGCTAATTATAAAAGTTCTAAAAGGCTATTATTAAAAAAGGTCAATAACGGTTCTAATTTGCAATTACATCATTTAGTTTATAAGTCCCTGTCTCATTGAAAAGAAACAAGTGAATACAAGCCTCGAGTAAAGGCTACACTGGATGCGGTCAGAGAAACAATTTTTTAAGAAAAATATTTTGCAAAATGCAGGTGCACTTTCGAGTGACAATTTTAGGGAAATGTGTTGCGACTGAAACGTGTCGTGAATGCTTACTTCACGGTTTGAGGAAGAGTGAAGGTCGCCTGAAAATGTAATCCAGATAGTCTGTCCGGATCCCTGTGACCGAAATCAGAGTATTTTTAGATAACTACGACATCGACGTTAATTTATAAATTATTTATGATAACATGGCCTCCTGTATCCTTTGTCTGATGTGTGTCCTGAAAAGAGTAGGCGAGAAGCATTGATTCCACGACAATGTTTTGTCTATCGTTATTTTGTCTCGCGTTCATCTCAAAAGTCGATAACATCTTTAATACTGATTGATAGTCAAATAAGACAGGCTGCTTAAATATGTTTACGTTACATTAGCTTGTATCAAAAGCAGCTAAATCAGTAAACTACAAGAAACTATAGCCAAATATACTATTTGAACAAAACAACACAAAGAAACAATATTGCAATTGGCAAG
The DNA here is from genome assembly GCA_907163375.1 of Prostheceraeus crozeri. Lineage (NCBI taxonomy): Eukaryota > Metazoa > Platyhelminthes > Polycladida > Euryleptidae > Prostheceraeus > Prostheceraeus crozeri. Next base: position 409,457 of record CAJQUW010005047.1, read on the forward strand.
GAGTAAGACGACAGTTGGCCTGAAGCATCAGGACGCACTGTAAAACAAAACTCAAATAGTCCCTTCGACTCTACTTGTGTACAACGTTACAAGATTCAGCAAGTCTGTGTCTAAAATCTGATCACTTTGTATTTGTCTTGTTGAGTCTAACCTAGCGTACTGCGAGAAATGAAGAGAGGTGCAAGTTGCTTTTTTGCACTTTATTAAAAAGTTGAGTTCGCTTCCCATTATAAAAATCAGCAGTTTCTACAGTTACATTGTACATGCTGGACCGTGTCTCAGTTCGGTTTTTTCGAACCACGCTGAAGACTCGTTCTCGTGTTAAGATAGAAAAATCAAGACTTTTACCACTGAATTAAAAAAAACAGGCGACTTGAAAGTCTGTATATCATCAAAATGGAGGCAGGAGAAGCATAGTCGACAGAAAAAAATTGCTAGCTATGAAGTGTAAACTGAGAACTTGAAGATTATCATAGTGGTATGTTATGGTGCAAATTTGAGTAAAAATTTCAATGCTTTCATCATGAAAAAGTAAAGATGTTCACTCCTTCCTTATATATTGACCAAAAGTCGAAGTAAATTAAAGCAAAAATTTGCAAAGTCTTCTGTAAGTTTCCCAGAGTAACATTTATGTCATCAGAGGCAGAGAGCAGCAATCAGATTAAGAACTCGACAAGTTCGCGTCTGCGATATATCTGCGGTGAATAGTATTTGATGTAGCGAGCTTCTGTTATGCGTGTTTCTAATAAGAGAGAAACTATTTGAGAGCAAATAATATCATTAGATAGAATTATGAATGTAACCACATTATCATTTAATCTTCATTTATAATGATGTGCAGATACACAACAATGGGCATTTTACAACAATGAATAGGCCTAAATCTTTCGTAAGAGACTAAATGTTTGGTCCATGATATTAAGATATTTCATTTCCCATCACGTGCATAACGACGGTTCTTCCAGTAGTAGCTGATTTCAAAGAAAACTAGTCTAGTACACTTGCTAGGTGTATGCAATAATTACCTATTTACAAATTATCAGAAAAATCTATCGATACGTTTTTCAGTATATGATTGAAGAGTAAATTATTGTTGTGTACGTGACGATAGGCCTATTGCAAAATTCACTTGTAAGTCTTAGTATGATACCTAAAACCTTATAGCGCTGTTGCAAGTCTTGATGGAAGATACTAGAGTAGTAGTTATTGACATGGAAGATTTGGCGATCAATTTTATCCTTGCTTAAAAAATGAGGTTATTTTTCAGATTGTTAGTTCGTGTTAAAGAAGAAGGTATAAAAGATAGAACATGGCATCGTAGGGAGCAAAATCGATTAAAATTCTGTAATTTGGGATTTTGTGGATAAATCAGCGTAAAAATTCAGGTGTGCATCTGAATTTTAATTTTTGGTCCTTATGTCTGCATTTCCATGGAATTCATTGCCCATATAATAAAACTGCAATCTATTTAACGTCATCCGTTTTACAATTTTTCGTTTAAAATTGCATATTATAGAATCCAAAATACATGTGAAAAGGCGTGGTTATCTGTGACACCGAATGGCATTGTAATACATGTAATACAAGATACCAGTAGCTGACTAGAGTCAACACTGCCTACACAACGTCATAGAATTTTACAATTGGTGTTTTTAAAACGATCTTAACCAGAATTGACATTACTTGATACCTCACTGATTGCATTGCGTGACAACTGAAGCGTCAGTTGCACAACAACGATCATATTCACACTTGATTTAAGTCTCCCACGGTACGATCATGTACGTGGGCTTATGAGTAACTTGTCTCATCATTCTTCTGTACTGACCTCAACATATATTTACCCTCGTGTAATAAACATTGATATTTTCTAGAGACGAATAAGTCAAAGGATATTATACTTATGGAATTGTCTTTTGAGATCAATGCAGCGATCAGACAAGTTAATTACAATGTTGTAAACATGATCAATCACCGCCTAAGCCACTATGGGGAATTTCCATAAGTCTTGATACTTCTGATAGAATTCACGCGTGGGAAGTGACCTCACCATCTAATATGCGTGGATAGGACGACTCATGATAACGACATTTACGACATCAATCGTTCAAATCAGAGCCCTCGAAGCTGCAGCCGAGAAAAAAGTATGACAATTATGAAGAAAATGTATGACGTCCAAAGATGAGCCAGAACTTTGAATGCATACTTTTACGATCATCTGAATCATAGAGTAAGTAGGCCTATATAGTAGGTAGAGTACTCAAACAATGTCGACATACAGCGAAACTTTTTGCATTAATAGATTCAGTGTTTTGTGGAGATTATGCTCCTGCGGTATACGAAAATATTTGATCACTTTTTAAGATGCTATTTTTTCAAATTATTCCTGTGTTTACATGCTACCGATGTGGAACCTCTATATACATGTAAGTAGTATGAAACTTATTGAATATCAAAAGGAATGAATGTTTACTAACAGCTGAACAGGTATCTTAATTTTTTTTTACATAAGAAACTTTTATTTCATACGACATCTCATTGCAGATACAAAGAAGAAGATAAAGTTTATATTTAAGAAAAAGAATTAAAGATAGCTGAGTCCGTTCAGGTCTCTGCACACTGGGAAACAAGACAACATACTCGTTGCATTACCTCTCTGTATTGCAAGACTCAGGCGCTGTTTCAAAAACGTTGTTGCCCGAGCTTCACCCGTGACGTCCACAATCCTTTGCCTATTTCCTTGATCATCGACAGCGCATTCATTCCCCAGGCACCCAGTGTTTTTGCTACAATTGGACAGAACTCGTATGAATGCCGCAGACCTTCATACTTTCTCCGCTCGTGAAGCTAACTATCCCCCTTCGAGGCTTGAAATTTGGAGGTTGCTTGCGGCCACTGTATCGACACAAGTGAGGTCCCAGACAAGCTGTCTACCTCTGCTCCAGGGGGTTAGAGTTACACCATCCGGCCTCTTCCCGTCATCACGACAGAGACCTTGCGGCTCAAGAATAGCAGGCAAGTCGGCAGAAACTAGCAATCTTCAAATTATATCGTTGGCTGAGTATGTCGTGCAACTCTTCCTGAGTTAAAGCGGCAACTCAGACCATGCGTGCCATAACTGTCGACGTCCGATCCACACTTGCATATGAAAGGTGCACAAATGTTGGCCCCATGCCGGAGAGCTATTGATATACGTAGCTGTTCGTTGTCTAGTTTGAGGCCTAGACTTGGAAGTGGGATAGCGTTTAGCCAAGCACCAGCTCCAGGGGATGAAGCAAATAGGAGTCTGCTTTTCCTCTTGACATTGGATGTTGAAATCAGAAGCGCATCAAATTGATTCTTTATCAACGGTAAATCCCATGCTTTCTGATACTTGACTTGTTCTCCTGTAGGTGCAACATTTCCGGGGAATTTTGCTTCCCACGTATTGTACGGCTTCACTAAGATCAGGGTCTGACTGGAAATCATGTAGGATTTCTGATACTGTCCTAGCAACGCCATTAACTGACGCAATGAAATCTGGCAGAGACAGATCAGTAGCTCTCTGCAATCCGAGACCTCCAAACTTCACCGGGAGAAAGGTCTGTGTACATCTTAACTAAGTATCTTAATTAAGCGGATTATCAAGGAAATTCCATTAACCGCATCATAATGTAAGTATTCATGCAAAAGTTGAGATCCTATTGTGCTTCTTAGCCGAAATTTTCAGGCTTGCCGTTGGGATGAATTTCCAGCCCAATCCCATTAAGAACTTCCATTGGGATCCCCACAGATCCCAATCCTAATAACCTGCTTTAGAGCCGAAAACGTACGCAATTTGACCCCAAGCCGCATCGGGACTTACCGCTTAGGCCTGCCATATGTGATACATTTTGATTTGACGAAGTCCACGGATGTAGGCCTAGGAGTAGAATGGCCTTAATAGTAGCAGGGGCTTTAATTGATTTACACAATATTGTATAAAAGGCGTACTGTATGGTTAAGTTTTGCAGCGAGACTGCCTTCATCCAAGAGCTTATAGGGGCCTAGCCTACGTGTATAGCTGATATATATGTATGAACTGCAAACACACTTGGTATTAATTAGGCCTATATCCAGAGATGCTTAACAGCCAGCTGTTAACAGCACTTTTAACAGCCACAGCTGTTACCAGTAACAGCCAGTTGTAGCTGTTAACAGCAAATTCGTAGATTGTGCTTAAAACACGGCAAAAAGATGTTTGATTAAAACAGGTAACTCTAGATATGATTCCGTTTGTAAAGCTATTGAAAAAGAGCTTGTTTCAGGAGATGAGCACATCAAGTTGCTTGTTAAAACAAGTAATATCTGAAGTAGCGAAACATTTAATGATTCTTCAAAGGGATGGATCTAATGCAATTGATGTAATTGAAGCATTCAAGGCCATCAAAGCTACCTGGCAAACGATTGATTTTTCCATCAAATTGGATCAAAAACAAATCTTAAATGACATTTTTGAAAAACGATGGACAATGTTCACCAATTCTGGGCTTGGCATGGTGATGTCATTTTTCAGCTCCATCTTAGAGTTGAATGATTTTCCTACACTCACACAAGAGAAAAATGATCAGGTTGAAAAATGGATATACCGTATGTTGCCTGACAAACGTCACACTGACTATCAAAATGAAAAACAAAATATTCAAGATTCTATGATAATGAGTGAATCGCTAGACATTGAGACTTTCCCTGTGCATCGTACATTGATAAACATAACGAAGCGTGTTGCTGTCACAGAAGCGTCAGTTGAAAGAGCTTTCTCGGCACATAAAATGTTCCATAGTCGGTTACGAGCACAGTTGTCGACTCAAAGACTCGACGATCAACTGTTTATTCGCTACAACTTGCCTAGCATCTTGAATTATGACACAAATATCTCAACAGATATTGAAAATGAAATACTCAACATCTCTAGCGAGGATGAAGAATGACAATGGTACAAAGTTGTTTTCAAGATTGTTATGATTCAATAGAGTTTTCAAGTCTGTAGACTTCCTTAAATATAGTCGTTATTATAACTTTTTAGGTTCATTGTTTTCTTTTGTCTAATATGAAGTTTATGTCATGGAGGTCTTGTTTGTACTCATGTATGCCTACTAAACGTAAGACGCAATGTTTCTAACATGTAGATGTAATTCGCTAAATTGAAATGCTAGTTGCAGTTGGGCTTTGTTGACTTCAATGGAAGTTGATTTATATTGGAAGGGAAGTTAAGCATTCTACAGGGCAAATTACAGTTGCAAAGCTAGTTAAATACGATTAAATATAAAAAGCTGTTAACAGCTAACGGCTTGGCTGTTACTGTTAACAGCAAATACAGCATCCCTGCCTGTATCGGAAATGCGGTGTTAATAAACAGCTCGCTACACGGGATCATACGTACAATAGGCAACAGGCAGCAGACAGCGGCTTATACGGTTAAATATGCCTGAATAGCTTACAGTGTATACCTTAATTGCAGAAGCAGCGAAGCACATGACAACGTACAGGCGAATTGTATAAAAGCCTATTACATAGCTCCTACATTTTTAGTGGCACTATTTTCGTCAACTATGGAAGTTAAAGCCATAGAGTCGGGTTAAAGCTGACTGTGTCAATTTGCATGGATCACACTAAGAGCTATCAATGCTCGAATTCGAGAGAGGCAAGGTCAGACTGAAGATACAGCAAAATGAACTGCTGTGTACAACCCGAAAACATTTGTGACGTAGTGACTAATGTCATTATATTTAGTTGGGAGAGGGCTTATTGGGATCTATTGGGATTGGGGTGGATTTTTGGTAGTCCAATCCCAATAGCAATTGGGATTCCAATTGGGATCCCAATCCCAACGGCAAGCCTGGAAATTTTTAATTCAATTTTCATCGGAATGATTTTATGATCCACTAAATTTATGCTTCATCTCTTGACTCTGAACAGTAATGTGGACCCATTTACATCTTTTCAGGTAAATTATGATTATTATCATCATTCGATGTTATACTGTTGATTACATTTCTTGATCACGTTTTAGCGTCAAGGCTGTTTTCTTTCTATTTCAATGACTTTAAAATGTAGAAATACAGTTAGTAGAAAATTTGCCTGCAAGAATAGAGAATCATAAAAAATCTGAAATGAAGGTTCACATAATCCAGGTAAATGATGATAAAGCCTTTATTAAAAAGAAAGAGAGTGTCAATTAACTGAGAGATATAAAGCCTGATAGACTGTCAATTTAATTATATTTACTTTTCACGAAACTGAGACGATTGATTGCTCGAAGAGGAGCAGTTTCGACATCGGCCGATTAAATTTTCAAGCCATTTGTAATAGGACAGAAATTTACAGCATCAGTATTCAATCGAACAAAATGCAGGTAAAAGACTGAATTTTATTGTCTATTTTCTGAAGACGGTATGTGGAGGGTACTCATCGAATGCATCGAGTTGAATCGAGTGTGAAACAAGTTTTGTATCACATTACCGCTGAAGTACGTGATGTGGATTCTGCATTACCCATCCAGTAGACCGCTCATTCTCTTCGCTTCTTACTGCATTGAAGCAACTACTTCTACGTTTTTTCTGCTACAATTCTCTTAGATCGATGCTTCCTTGCATTTGAGCAGTTATAGACGCTTCTATCGACCGCCGGAGACCGTCGCAACACCAGAAGGGAATTAAGAATTGATAAAGAAAACAAATTCTAACTGATCCACCAGAAAGATCAATTAAACACATTTGACGAAGACAAACATTCGTGATCCTAAATGGATCACTGTGAAATTCGTTGTTGATGCTGATTACATTTGTGAAATATGCAATGAAACCTGTAATTAGTTGACCCTACAGTCGGGGAACACTTGGTTTTCTTTCTGATGCATTGGTTGAGCATTGAAGCAACTTAGTAACAAATGGGTATCTGCACAACGCAGAAACTGGCATTGTGAAGCCATAGATACAAATCAGATACCGCAGATTCAAAACGCTATTTCACCAATCATAGTTGTTGGTAATTTCCGAAGGTGTGGTGCAGATCACAAGTTCTTCGGACAGCGCTCACTTGGAGGTCAAAGGTGACCGACTCCAAACAGCCAAAAAATTCTGTAACCTTGGTGACGTGCTGGACGAAGGTGAGGCGCTAATAATTCGATGTGGTTGGAGTAAGTTCAGAGAAATCTCGGCCCAGCCGGCCGACCTAAGAAGTCATTGAGAAAAAATGTCGACGAAGATCTTCGACTACTCGGACTTGTTCCCAACGATGCCTTCGATCGTGAGAAGTGGCGAGGAGCCATAAGGAGAAATCGTCGGACATAATCAAGCTGGAGCAATCGACGCTAAATGGATTGAGTGAGTGAGTGAACAATCATAATTATTGCATCTTCAGGCCAGAGTGAACGATCAAAAAGCTCCTCACGAAGAAGTGTTTGGATACTTCGCAATTTGGTGTCATAGCGATAGCCTGGCTAAAGTTGGCATTGAAAAGTGCACAAGGATTTCGTCTGACCTCAATTTGGATGTACACCGGGGTGGGATTCGGGCAGCTGACACTATCACATTATTACCACAACACTTCCTAAGTAAAACTGCGTGATCTAGGTCTCTGTAATCTGTTTTGCGCATTTTTGAAGATTTTGCAGGTAATTTTGAATTTGGTTTACTGCAGGAACAAAGGTATGACCCAGGGTGTCCGCGCAAATTTGAATGAAAATTTCCAGTTTTTCCCCAGGATTTCCAGGGTAAAATTCATTTTCCAGGGAAGTTTACCGAAAATCGAAAATCAGGAGTCAAATTTGAACGAAAAATTCCATACTTTCTGCAAGGAAGTTTTACTCAAATGCACGCGTCAAATTCAAAAGAAAAATTCCGGGAAAATCTACCCAAACATCTGTGGCTAAGGAGGTTACACACCGCAAAATTGATATTATTGACGAAAAAAATTTGAAAAGTGGCGTGGAATTGATTGAATCTTTAAGGCGCAGATGATTCCAAATAAAAAATACCAATATATGCATCAGACGGCTACATTATATTTATAAAAAAATGAAAATATAATCGATCGTAACAAATTTAAAGCTTGAGGATTGAGGAGAACAAAATAGAAAAAGAGTGCAGCAATCAATAACGAAAAATATAAGACTTAACAATAAAATGTAACAATTAACGGAATATCTGTAAAGAGTACTCTATAATAAAATGCAACAAGGTTAACGTCAGAGCGTTGTCATTCAGATAAGATCATTTCAACTGAAGCATTGCTGCGTGAATCCGTGGAAGGTGGAAGACCAAGAGCCAGAAAGAGGAACATAATGGTTGATGTGCTGCATATGCATGAGAGTAATCACAATCAGCTTAAGAGAATGACACAGAGAAGAATTGACCGAGGAAAGCTCATTGGCACACGACGTGTTAGGAAAAATATATCTACATATTGAAAACCTACTTGAAATGTGCTTGAAAATATTCAATATTAGCTTCGGATCATTCGGAACAAGCCTGGTGCCTAAATGAAGTTTATAAGTTCAGCACCATTTCGCGTTAGTAGATTCTGCCACACGGCAATCAAGTGTGCAAAAGCATTAATCCTAGATCACGGCTCCTAGTTCCCATACCACACGACGTTAATGAGGGAATTTACAATTTCTAGTTCACCATACCGCCCAGCGTTTATGAGGGAATTCACAGCTACTAATTCACCGTACTGTAGAACGATTAGGAGTTCGACAACAGTTCATAGTTAACCATACCACGCAGTTCAGTCTCATTCATGTTGTGTACGTTATGATAGGAGATTTCAGTCAATGAAATATTCTAAAAACAAAAAAATTGTATGAGAATGAAGGCTATAATTGAAACAAATAAGTAGAGAAATGAAGAATAAAATAAAGAAAAATAGAAAACACTTCAACCATGGAGTAAGTATGACTTCAAGAACTTGCAATTAGTGTTCTAATTAGTCTCAAAATTTCCAGGAGTTTTCCAGGGAGCGCGGACACCCTGGTATGACCCAACTTCAATAAGTACTTCTAAAAATATATGAATATTTTGTCACTTTTTTTGAGGGTTTATTGAGAACTGTCAATGATTCTCGATGCAAATATATTGCTTTATAAATGTCATTCTACAAATTACACCGTGAGATCGCATACAGACCTCTTAATTTGAATTCCCCGCTTTTGATTTAGGACGATTTTTAAAAGTCAAGTGTTAAAAGTTAACAAGCCTTCGTCGTCTAGCAACTTCTGTGTTCGATCTTACATGATGGCACAGAGGCAACATGCATTACAGCTCTTGATATCAGTCATTCCTGTATAGAAATTTTCAAGGTCGCATCTGTGACTTTGCTCAAATGACTGTTGAAATACTTACCACGAGTTAAGTATTAAGGTCTGCTCGTCGTTAAGTGGCAAATAGCATCAGGTAGATGCAGATGCGGTCGGCAGATGCGCAGATTCGTAGTAGGCATAGAAAGCCTCATTTTCGGCTTCGTTCATTACATTGATCGCAATCCATCAATTTCTGATAATACCTATCATTCGGCACAGCCATACTAAGCCTTGATCTCTCTAAAGCCTTTGATTATTTGTCCGTAAGTTTATTTAAGCAAAAATTTTGGAAATTTTCGCCGAAATTCCCACGCTTTTTAAAATATGATTGACCTAATTTTTTTCACTCTTGGTCTCCTTTTCCGTGTTAATTTTTGATTGAACATATGAATAAAAGGATTTATTGTAATGACCTGAATCCTTCATATTTGAAAATGAGGTCAAATGGACATATGATAGGTCTATTACGACTCAACATTACAAGGTCACATAAATGCACCACATCAAAAGGAAAGGGTACCTGTATATTAGACATTTGCAACCTGCGTTGCTCAGTATTTTTTACTTTTATTTTCCAGCAGGAAGCCCACTATAAATTTTTGTAGCAAATAAAATAGCAAAATGACCACTTTTCATCGAAAATTGTACTTAAATAATTTTGAATGTAAACCAAGGCCTTTCTGTAGGAACAACCTACCGTCATCAGGGAAACAATCTAACTGAAGGGTACATGCACATAAATTTCTACAAAAGATATTCAAAATTATCAAGCTATAGAGTACTATAAAACCTAGGTAAATCTATGGTCAATCAAAATACCAAAGAAATGATATAACTACTAAAGGCAAAAAAAAAGAAGAGACATCAGAAAACAGAAAGATAAAATGAAGAGCCTGAATGAGAAAGTTGACTGTTTAAAATTGGGGACCTCTTCTTTATGAAGAGGGCTTTTTTTTGCCTTTAGTAGTTATATCATTTCTTTGGTATTTTGAACATAGTCTTTGCTGACCATAGATTTACCTAGGTTTTATAGTACTCTATAGCTTGATAATTTTGAATATCTTTTGTAGAAATTTATGTGCATGTACCCTTCAGTTAGATTGTTTCCCTGATGACGGTAGGTTGTTCCTACAGAAAGGCCTTGGTTTACATTCAAAATTATTTAAGTACAATTTTCGATGAAAAGTGGTCATTTTGCTATTTTATTTGCTACAAAAATTTTTACTTTTAGTTCAGGAAAAATTACTTTTGAGTTATTATATAATTTCATTATAAGCATGTTATCATGTTAATTACATGAACCATTTACGGTATATCCACTTCTCATAACATTCGTGGATATTGACATGGTCAAGGATATGAAACCCTGTTTAATGTCGTGTCCCTATATTCTTACATCCATCTCGAGGGGCAACAAGATCAATTTTCCATTGAACGTAGTGCATATTCAAGACTGAACTCTGACGAGCCAGAAGATTAAACGACATAAAACGTATACAGTCAGGAAATTTAGATTAACCTATGTCAGTCTCTATCGCTTGCTACCATTGCTTATAATGACAGGGATAGGATTCTCATTGCTGTTCATATTGAAGAATTAGGCTTTATGCAACACACACAGAATTAGATTGTTTAAGCGTATCACTTTGCTAGAAGTGCTAACTGATTCAAAATAATGGCACATGCAGGAACTTAATAAGTGGGCAAAAAGAAATTTTTAATACCTTGCAGAGATAGGAAAAATAGTCGTGCACCGCTTGCGGATTGCTGTGAATTCCTTTAAAATGCTCCGATCGCCACGATTCCGTCAGATTAGAAGAATTCAGATCATTGCGCAAAAGTTTTCTCGATAATGTTGGACCATCCGATCATTATTAAAAAAGTTAGAAGGCGCATGAAAAACGTTCACAAACTTCTCTGTAGACCTTGACATCGACTGTGTCTCTTTGCTGTGTGATCCGGTTCATAACAGTCACTGAAACTTTGCACAATTTGGCGTGTTTAATGTTGAACTGGCCGCTCATTGTTCGATTGCTATGGTATTATGCCAGCAGATTGTGCCATTTCATTGACGTTACATGTTCCAATGTTTCCTTCCTAGTCAAACAGAAGAAGAGACGACCTGTTCAATTCTGTGGCAGCACAGTAGCTTCAATACGGTACACCTCCAATATGCGACGCTAATTTCAAAATCCATCGCAGGACTTTTTTGTATTTGCAATTGAACCACTTGCAACTTGACGAAAAATCTTTTGAGTGCCACTGTTTTCCATGCAACAGTTACAAATGACATATTCTTTGCGCATTTGCGGAGAATTGAAATTTTGTATAGTATGTTGCTTATCCATCCTTCATCGTCGTGAAGTATAATGTGCACTAGATGGGCAGTTTTTAGGTGTGACAGACTTAGTCATTAAATTCTTTCAATTTGAAGCCTCTTATGCATTTCAACTTTTCTAGTTGAGAGGATTAAAATTACTTTTTGAAATGATTCCTGAGAGATGCAGGAGGCCTTTTTGCTGTATCTATTTTGTGCTGTTTGACAGCAACTCTCTGCGTCTGAACGTGAGAAATCAGAGGCAAATAGGTAAATCCCCTGATTTTCCCAAGTTTCTCAGCTAAGCATAAATAATGGATTTCGAATTTCGTTATTCATTAAAAAAAGGTGCTCAGCATCACAAATTTAAACTGCAGTGTTTCACGGTTTGAGCACTTTTTTCATTTTAGAGGAAAAGAAGTCACGAAGCTAGAGGTGAACACATCACAACATCCAGAAGTTTATTACTTTTTACATTAAGACGTTTTAAGTGTTTAAACAGCTTCATGACATTTTTAACATTCACCCGAAATAATTCAGCGACCTTAAAGTCCACGTGTCACGATGACATAATCCAGATTTCCATTCTCTTTTGAGCAAGGCCTCTCAACTGTTGCAATCAAATGGAGTCTTTCATCATCCTTGAACTTTATTTCATCAATAAGAACCGCGTTTGCCTTTGAAAATGAATGCACATACAGATTCTCTATAATGATTGCTTCCAGATAGGGATGTGTACCAAGCTGTGTCCTCGGCTTCATTGTCAAATCATCAAGCCACACTGGTGTCATCAAAGCTCATTTAAAAGCGAGCTTATCTTTCGAAATTCTAGCCACCCAAAATGGCTGTGATGAAATGTTGCATTTCAAACAACAGTAGCTACCGACCTGAAACAATTGAGTAACTAATCACCAGTTTGCTTCAGAAGCAAGGTCAAGCATGATGCTGTAGAATCATATAGATCTAGCTCGCTACTCACTGACATAATATCCGGATGTCTCGATGCGTGAAAAAACCACAGATAAGGTCTATCGGAGATGAGGCGAAGACAAGGTCTTGAGTCGGAGCTTATTGAATTAATTTTCAAGCTGAACAAACCTGTATATTATCCAATTCATGATATTTAATATTTAACTCATCTTTGAATTGAATAATTCATCTTAAACTTTAGAGCAAGAATGTCAAAGCATATACGTTGAATATCTGAAGAGAATGACAACCACTAAGTCAATAAAAGACACCAACAGTCTTGATTCTCCAACCGCACTCGCCTGACCCAGGAACTGAACCAAAGTCAGGTGGAGAAGATCTCGCACCTTGGTGGCCTCCGTTCCCAAATTCTACTGAAAAATGTGTGTTGTAAAATAGTGCTTTTCCCTTGACATTTGCGTGTTTCAAATCTTTCATGAGAAGTTCAGATTTGTTCATGACTGATGGATGAAAATTGTGAAAAATTTCGATGCAACATCTAACTGCGCTAATAGCGTGGGTTTTATAAGATTCCTTTTATATAATTATTCAGTACGAAACCGATATAAACGTGTTAACACATTAGTCATCCGTTGAAATATATGACAGTTCAAAATCTTTTTTTTCATTATCAAAGCCACGTTTTACAGCAATCAGGTTTAAACAATGTTGGCATCAATACAGTTTGCATTAAAACTAATGCATTCCATACAACAAAAACGAATCATATCACATGAATTATAGGATATTCTATCTTTAGCTTATATTAACTTAAACGTAAAAAAATTCAAAGTTTGGGAAATCAAGGAATATTTCAAAATCAAAGCAGCAATTAAATGATTGTTGCGATATTTGAAGGAATTTCCGTATTACCATTTATCAATCAATTTTCTTGTCTGCTCGCTTAACAGACTTAAGAATAGACTGATCGCTTTTTAGTCTACAGTGTCCTACATGGAGACAGTGTTTTTGTCTTTGATAAACGATGTGCTCTTTATCTGTTACCGCATGAAAACGTCTGAAGACAATGAGAATGTTAACTGCACATCCAAATAAATAAAATTTTGAGGCATGATCATCTGCCCATTTTGTTCTTGGGATTCACTTTTGTAGCATAAAACTGAAAGTATTACTTATAAATCTATTGATAGTAGAGCTTGTGTGATATTGTTATTATTCAGATAACAATTACACAGATGCATTCGTGGATGGATGAACATGTTAATTATAACTTCATTTGCTTTTTGTCAAATGTTCATAAGTACTTTCTGTTGATTAAGAAGCTCAATTTTGCAAAAAATGAACAAAAATGCTCAATTTTTTTAAAAAACTTTCTCTATGCCAAATTTATAATGTTCCCACAGTCCAAATTTGATAAAATTTGAATTTATTCTCAAAAGTACGTAGAAATCAAAGATCACAAAAAATAAGGAGGGTTGTGAAAAAATGTGTAGGAGCTCCAGGAGTCCTCGGATAAAATACGGCTAAGGTCAGTGGACTCGAAAGATTGACCGCCTACTCCTCCATCAACTCAAAACGGTGTGCTGAAATCAGCTATACTATCTTAACATCTAGAAAGAATCTAATCAATCTAAATTAATCATTTACCAACAGATGCGCGTAGGGAGAATGTGAAATGCGAAAAACTTCTCTTCTCAACGCCTACGTAGCATTCTGAGAGATTTCATTGTGTATTGATAAAGATATTTCTTTGATGAGAAATAAACTTAATGAAAGCAGATATCATACCTGCCTTCACAAAATGATTGAGCAGATCATTGAATATATGACTTCGCCAACAAGAAAAACTTGTATTTTTCCCACAAACAGTTCAATTTCATTAAAGTACCTTCCACAAAATTATTCAGTCAGAATGAGGCAGAGAGCTTCAGTGAAACAAATGCAATCTAAAATAGAAAGGTGAACTTTTCTGGGTGATTGAATGGTAATATCGAACTTTCTTGGTCACGTCGCACGCAGTCAAGCGACGATGAAAGAACGGTGAAGTCTTAACAAGTTTTCTAGTGACAGTTTCGGGGCTCGAACTCTGATCCGAAAGATCGCTAGACCAAGCAATAAAACATAGCGTCGTGGAGACCACATCATAATGCATCGTATGGTACATGCAATGGTCGATGCGCACTGTTGGAAGTCTTAATTTTCACTTTCTAAAGGGTCAAATCCAACGAGTTTTCGTAAAAGGCTGGAATTCGCTGAAGCAGAAAGTCGGAAGTGCCTCTCTCAAGCGGTTTAACTTAAAGAGGTTGCAACATCCGTGTGGCTAGACAGGAAAGCAACCTCTGTATTCAAAGATCCAGCGAAAGTGAAACAAACAAGGCAACACTAGTTCCAATGACAAGACAAGATTTCATCATCTGATCCGATCATGTGATCTTGTGCGCAGCATGCATCCAGAACATGACAATACAAAAAAACTAAGGTTCATGAAAATAATCCATCACCGTGATCTCAAATAGTGGTATTAATGTAATTACTGCTACTACAATAAATGTAGTAGTAGTATAGTCATGCTATGATAGGAATAGTAAATTTAATCGAAGAGTCATATGCTCAAGCGGTTCTTCACGACAAAAATGTCCGCCCAAGTAGGGAAGGGGTCAATGACAGCAAGGTAAGACTTCAATTTATATCATATGTAGAAGTATCACATGAAATAATACATCCTGAAAGTCTCACCTCTGCCAGTCTTCCACCAGCCGACAAGTATGTAAATTGCAATTAGGAAAGCACCTACAGGATCTGAGTACTTGGCAGGGGGATAGTACCGAGCTGTAAAAAATGCAGCAATAGAAAGCTTACACTTGTTGAAAGAATACAATTACTCACTAATGAGTGTAGAAATGAGAACCATTGTATTCATCAAAATGTCATTCCGATGATCTTGAGCGAAGAAGAGTATTGTCTTAGTAAAACGCTTCAATCGTCTTCCGTAGGCCAGACAGATAATGAAGAGAATGAGTTTCGTCACTGAAAAGCAAAAGTCGGAATAAAAACCAATTAACAGAAATGTTCGCAAATTCTTCAATATCCTAAGAATCTAACTTATCACAGTGTAATTGCTTTCCAGTCTTCAATGTTATTTTAGTACATGTGGTCTCCGTGGCACAATGGTTAAGTGCTTGGCCTAGCGATCTTTTGGTCCAGAGGTCGAGTCCCGAAGGTGTCATTGGAAGTGGGCAGGAAGGGCATTCCGACTAAAAGTACTACAACGCTTCGTAAATCTGACTATGTCAGCACCGTCCAAGCCACAAGTATGGGGAGCAGTGACGTAAAAGCTTCATTTTTTTCATTTTTCAGTACAACTCATGATTGACCCATAATGGCCATAATTGATGTGATCCATAGGGCAAATCATTCTTATTGTTCAGGTTAACCGTCTTTGCAATGACAAGTTTGGCATTTTGTTGTTTGTCGAACAAAAGTTAAACAATATTTGTCAATCACCGACTTTATTTTTTTATGCTAACACATCCTGACAAAGCTGATTTCTTTCAATTTTTCTACAATTACAGGTAAAGCATGAAACATGTGGTAAACAAGTTATATTCATTCTTAATCACTTCTATCAGGCACTCTTGAAAATAGGGGATTGACATAAACATTGCATTTTATGTTAGAGGAAATCCCTGAGGCCCGATGTCGGCAAATAAAAACTAATTATTACACAGCGCGGGACAGCGTATTTCATAAGCTTCTCTTCTATGCGTTTTTCGTTTCTCTTTATCCTTTTCGTACTTTAGGTTGCTACTTTATCCTGGATTTTTAGTAGTGACTTTTTACACATATTTCTGTTTTCGGTTTAAGCTAGGGAGGCCAACCCGCAGCCCGAGATGGATCTCCTGCGATCCATTCAACATTTTTAAAATTTACTGTGATGCGTCCCATGCACCCTTACAGTACTGAAGTCCATAGCATTGGATCTCTACAATATAACCAAGAGAGATTTTCACGTATTGCTAAACATGAATTTGATCATTTCCATCAAAATGAGACTATAAGACACTTGGTCTATTTAGACATTAATATTACCCTATTAATTAATGTAATACTCTATTTGTAAATACTTTGGTAATGCAGCATTACAAATCAGAACACAGTAGAAGTCGTAAACAATGCATAAAAAGTGTGAAGAATCCATTATTCGTAATTGAAACTCAATTGTTTAGAAATAAAGTATGAATTACTACAATGTGTACTGTGAATTCGAAGTATCTATCAACATTCGCGTTTCTCAATTTTGATTCATTTGGTCCTTCTATCAACCATTGCCGCAAGCATCTGGCTTTTCTTACATCAATCTTGTAATGGGCATAATGATGCATCAAATAATTCAAACATTCAGACTTACTTATATCTGTAGTGTAGGCTATCTAAGGGCAATTGTTGCCGGGCTATGTTCATGTCGTGCACATGAAATGTAAATCAGACATTAATATTTGTATCGATATATTCAGATGACAGCTTTCAATGCGGAGACACTACATGAGCATGTTTAGTACTATTGTATGAAATATTGCCTCCTTTAAATGCGTGGGAATTCACACAGAGATTCACTGTGATGTGGGAATGAAAAATCGCGCAGCAACTGTTGTCTCTTAGGCACGAGCACTCGCGCATAAGTGTAACTACATGTGGCTACGTAGGTGGCAAATTTCTATTCATTGAGTAGCGAAACAGCCACACTTTTTCCTCATTAAGCCAATTTCATTGAGAAGTTCCTATGCGAAAAAATCGCGCGATTCCTGGTCATTCCGTCGCACGATTAACTGCGCCCGCCACTGTACATGAGTTGAACACCCAATCTGCAAACCCACCGTTCGCTCCTGGTGTACATCATTGTGTGAAAGTCTTATTTTAGGCCTCGTCCACTGCAGGAGCCGTGCTGTGGCCAGACTATATTCCAGCGACAGACAGACTTTGCTTCGACTAGCAAACAAACAAAAATGATATGAATTATTATTCCTACAATGATATGTATTTGGCATGTTCCAGCAACGACTTAATTGGGTTTTTCAGGTCATAAGAGACGACCCTTCCCGCAACTCCATAAGAAAATGATGACGCAGAATCGGCGATTGAGTTTTTCTAAGAGAGATGAAAGTTATTTTGAAAATTGGATAGGAGTTTCATCAACACGAGCTTGACAGAAGAGAAGGGTCATTTGTTAATGCATTTTGCCTCACATTTCATCGTTAATCACAATGCTGGTTCGAAATCTCCTTACAAAAAGCAGCAAAAGAATAAACAGAATTTAGTGAGTGAAGAGCATACGGATATCTAAAGCAGAAATACGAAGCAGAGTTTCAGCAAAGCTACGAAAGATAGCCAAGAATTCTTTTTTCATTCTTATTATTATCCATACTATTGAGAAAACCGAAACGTTTGGTTCATTAGCACGCAAATATTAAAAATTACTATCCTCAGCATTGTTGACAAGTACAAGTCGTACATTATCACTACAGAAACTATCTTCGAGAAGTATCCTTAAATCGAACACATGTTTGGAATTATGAGGCCAGCTTACGTGATGTTCTTATACAATGGAACAATTAAATTCCTTGGCATTTAATAGACTTTTCAAATGTCGTGGAATGATATCAATACATTGATGTGATGCAATTTCAAATTCCTTTCTAGTCAAACGGAAGAAGAGACGACCTGTCTAATTCTGTGGTATAAAGTGATACATTGATGGACGAGTCTGACAAAAGTGAACGATGTTGCATTCATAACAAATGACGTAGCACAAAAAGTGATGAAACACACAGATGAAATAATTACACGGACATGGGGCGTAACATACAACAGTTACAAACTGGCACGAATGATGAATGGTGAGATAACCCGCGCCACATACGAATCCGGTATTGAACATTTCTCTGTTCCGTTTTCATAAAAATGAGGTTCAGAAGCTTCATTTCATTACCTAACGCAGAGGAAATACACATATGTATGGAGGATGCATGCATTCGTACAGGACTCATCCTGCAGTGTTTCTGCAGCACCAGACTTAGAGCTGACCCAGTGCAGTGCAGGCCAGTCCGGGCTTCCGATAGACGTCAGTTAAGCTAGTTCAAGTGCTGCTCAGTGACAAGGGTAAGCTTATACGTGATCGTGGCCAGACTAGTCGGTCTCAGCAATTTCATATCCACCTTATCAAACAAACCTATTGAAACCCACCTTACAGAGAGCAAGGATAGCTAACAATCCGACCTCTTAAGACAAACTCCATTGGTACGTTGTCATAGAGACGCTGTTCTCGTATTTCAGAATATAGAATTTTTTCATTCAGCTATTTACGTTTACAGGGTTATAGGTATCTGTTGTCCACGATCAGCAATGACATGACGGAACGCTGTTATGGTAGCACTCATTACATTTTTATTGAAACTATGCCCATTACGAACCGACAGTCACACAGAAGTGAGATTGTAATTATGGTGAGTAACAATAGTAATATGGACGAAGTTGTCGGTCCGCAATAGACAATAGCATTACTACATACATACATGCGGTCCATATTGCTGCATGGTTGTACGATGGTCTCTCATGATATTGAATCTTTGCTTACAGACGTAAACGTCGATGAAACCATTGACATAGTTGTTGGACAATCTCAAAAGAGCTGCTTCCCAATCTAATTATGCAACATTCAATGGTGTAATCCACACCCAAACAGATTAGTGAGGAAAGTAGTTGTCTAGGGGTTGCTTTGCTGACATCTTTATTGCTTATTCTAAACGTGAGTTCTTTGTTCTTCATTTGTCGACTTACATACGAAATCTTGTTCTCGCTTTGTTGATGACTGCTTCACAGTGAGCCGACCTGATGGCGACATTTCCACTGTTCTCAAAGTGGTCAACGATGCACATCCCACGCTAGAATTCACATGTCATCTGAGAAGAAGGGGATTCCATTTTCCTTGCTCCAAGCAATATTCGACAAAGTGATGGAACAATTTTAACTGACGACTATAGGCAACTCAGATGAACTGGTCTGTACTCAAGTTGTTGCAGTTTTGTGCCACGCTCGTGCAAAGTAGAGCTGTTGCAGTCCCTGACTGTCAGAGCATCTCGTATCGGCTCGCCTGAGAGATTTAAGAGAATGATGCTTTAACGTCACTACCTCCCCATAATGGGGTTTGGACGGTGCTGACACAGACAGACTTTAATCTGGAACGTTGTGATCTTTTAGTCCGGATGCCCTTCCTGGCGCCTTCCAATCACACCTTCGGGGCTCGACCTCAAGACCGAAAGATCGCTAGGCCAAGCACTTAACTACTGTGCCACGGAGATCACTTCAGGGAAGCGCTTCGGGGTAATAGACATCCCCCTTCCTGACCAAATGCATGAATGAATCATCATCATCCAAAAATAGATTTGTAATATGATGTTGCTTTGTAAGACCATGTCACTTAATCAAATAGAGAATCAAATGCTTGGATGGATAGTTCGAAATGGTAAGGTATTATACACATGAGAATGTTAAAGCAACATGCAGTTAAATGTTTAAATGAATACTTTCATCAAAATGGCATTTGTCTATATTCGAATATTTTCTTAGAAAATAGTAAATGAAGCGCTTCTGCATTAAATTAAAGTTGTTTGCGAAGACTATGTGGTAGGGTCGGGTCGCATAATCATTCATGATCAGTGCATGACTTTTACAGCAATCAAGCAATTCCTTGTTCTTTTAAATTGTTTCATGTTCATTACCTTAATCTACAAATGCTAAGAAACTCGACATTTATACGTTCGCACTACAAACATGCAACTTGCCGTGAGTATTTGTTTATTGCAAATCATCTTTCATGATCGCTCGCTGATTAACTTAACGAAATTTACAGATCAGTGAAAATTTACTCATCTAAGGAACCATGAGTCTCAAACATGCCGTTGAACCATAAATTACATGAAAATTATGGCAGTTAACGGTATCTTCTGCGAACATGCTGGTAGATGAATTTCTTCAACATAATTGTTAACAGCATACTACCTTAAACTGCCAAACAAAATGCCCAGTGAATAAGAAAGCTAGATGCACTTTCATCCTCAAGGACATGTCGATAACAATATTCTAATTTTACAACTGTTGAATAGGAAAGTATGGCAGTGATAAGCGATATCGCTGCTGATGCATGCCAAAATCTGCGCCAAAGAGAATCATAGCATGAACTTTGTAGGTAAGAACGTCAATCATTGGGTTCGAGATGTTCCAATCCTTACGGCATGAGAACAAGATTCTCATTTTTCCGCAATTTCCTCCATTGAAGAAGAGTAAATTCAATGTTTCAAATTATGTGCCTCGGGAAAAATGCAGGATGTGAAATATTGATAATCATGTTCTGTGAGTTATTACCGACTGTTTACTGATTACAATAACAATCCTTAGAAAATCCTAGATCATCGTGCAATGACCGATTCAGACATGAAAGCAATAGAAAATATTATTGGATTATTTTTGGCTCAGGACCAAAGGCCCCACTTTCGTGGCTCGACCTCTAGACCAAAGGATCGCTAGGCCAAGCACTTAACCACTGTGCCACGGAAACCACACACAAAATGAGGAACGTGCGTTTTGTAACGTGCAGCTTTTACTGTCACCACTTCGCGTTTTAAACAATAGTATCTCAAACTAGCAATGTCGACATCAGTTGCATGCAATGTAATAGGTTTTGCAAGTCAGACCGACGTCTTCACAATGACCTTGACATCCATTCGGATATGCAGTCACCGTGTAGTAGCTCATGTAAATAAACCTTATTTATACTAGGACGTACATTATGTACGGACCTTATCCTCCATGTGACCGAGCAGCTATTTATTCCACTTTCATTTATTGTGATGAGTGTTTAGCTTCTAAAAGTCTTCGGTTTGAACCAGTCTCCCGGACACAGAGCGAACACTCTACCACTAGGCCACAGCGCCGGTACTGAATGTCTGCATGCAGCTGGTCAAGACATCAAAACACAGAATTGTAGTCCGAGAACTGCTCGCATATGCTGACGTTTCTTGCTAAATTCTAGAAGGCTTCTTCTTATTTTTGATTTGTAGATTGTCACCCCACATTAGTAAAACGACAATTCTTAAGCTACAGTTTCAGTTGCCTTGCAAGCTACGGAGCGACGAATATCGCAAAATTCCATTTGTTTATGTAGGTCCATGTACTTTCGAGTTTTATACACTCAATAACGTAATGATCCAGCATACGTTAAAAAACTCAAAATGAACTTTGTCATTTTTATACTTATGATAAAACTTTAAGGGCACAATTCTCCATCAGCAGGCAGAAATGCGACATTCCTCGCAACCGGTAGCTTGACCGATTTGCTGCAAAAGGTAATGAAAACGTCATGAAAACAGATGTTATTGTTGCAGTTAAACCAGCAGACTTTCCAGCTTACAGAATGATATACATAGAATTTCTTATAGAGGCAACACGTTTTACATAGTGACTAACGAATTCAGCAGCAGACTTACTTCTTACTTCGATTGTATTATAACAAGAGCAAACGGTATGTGTGCGATGCACTTTGTGGCTGTTTTAGCTTACCTTACCCCCGCTTAACGTCTCTTTTCCCCAGGTGTGGGGGTGAGACGGCCGTCTTGTGTCGATTCGGGTGAATTCATCAGTGAGTTTCATTGAGTTTCATCAGCTCCAGGTATTTCCTGATATTCAGATATCCAGCTTCAAGAACAGAATTAGATTGTTTAAACGCATCACTTTGTTATAGCGTAAAACTGATGCAAAACGATGGCATATGCAGGAACTTACAAAGTGGGCAAAAAGAAAATTTTAATGCCTCACTGAGATAGGAAAAATGGTCGTGAGTCGCTTTCGGATTACTGTGAATTCCTTCAAAATACTCCGATCGCCACGATTCCTTCAGATTCGAAGAATTCAGATCATTGCGCAAAAGTTTTCTCGATGATGTTGGTCCCTCCGATCATTATTAAAAAAAGATAGCAGGCGCACGAAAAAACGCTCACAAACTTCTCTGTAGAACTTGACATCGTCTGTGTATCTTCGCTGTGTGATTCAGCTGCTAACAGTCACTGAAACTTCGCACAATTATTCGCACAAAATCGCACCAACATTATCGAGAAAACTCTTGCGTAATGATCTGAATTCTTCGAATCTGAAGGAATCGTGGGAATCGGATCATTTTGAAGGAATTCACAGCAATCCGCAAGGGACGCAGGACTATTTTTCCTATCTCAGTGAGGCATTAAAAATTTCTTTTTGCCCACTTAGTAAGTTCCGGCATGTGCCATCGTTTTGAATCAGTTTGCACTTCTAGCAAAATGATACGCTTAAACAGCCTAAGAAACAGAGGAAGAGGCGGTCTGTCTAATTTTATGGATTCTAGCGAACAAATTCATCTCTTCAGATCAACACTAATTGTACTCTGCCATGAATCGCTTAAAACATCTACTCAACAGAAGACCTTCTTTTTGACCTGTTTTGACTGACAGATTTGTCCATAGAAATCCGACTTGTCGCTTTGCGTAGGTTCGTGGAGCTGCAGTTGGCAATAGCTGTTTGTTGATGGCAATTTCAACTGCTCGATCAGACACAGATCTAAGTAAATGTTGATACATCTAAAGAAGAATCAAATTACTGAAACCGTCTTGAGCATAAATTCTATTAATATCACGTTGTGAGCAGGGAAGTCTGCTTGTTTATCTACAACAATGACGTTTTCACCACCTTTTACAGCAAATCAGCCAAGTTAGCGTCTACGAGGAATATCACATTTTTTCCTGCTGAGAATGATATCTACGTTCATAGCGCAATCAAAATCATGAAAAGTATGAATAGTCGTGCAATAGGGATGGCAGCGCCTGATACCATAGAGATCAGATACATATGCTCCTGTTCTCTCTACATAGATATCCAACAATCCGACCTTCATACAGTACCTGTCGATTGCTTTCTGAATCCAAAAGCCACATGACAAGCGAGCCAGGGAGTTGATAATAAATCGTATATAAGTTTGACCCAACAAAACAAGTTTTGCCATTCAAGATTGATGATATCATTTCAAAGTGCAGAGGTCTAAGAGATTTTGCGTCATTGCCGCTTTAACTGCATTTTGATCGGATGAAAGCGTTAACTGCTGCTATTTACCAAATCAACTGCAGCATTGACACTTCAAATGCAAAATGAAACAGGCAGCTCTTATCTTATTCTTTCAACCTGTTCAGCCACAGTCATTCAAATTGCTCATGCCATGGATTATTCAAATGGAATACCACGTAGCACCTCTTGCATCGGAAAGTGGCGACACCTCCCTCATACTGCGACCTCAGAAGGAGCAGGATGCCGAGGGCCCATCGTGATTTTTAAAATATATTTTTAACGAAGAGACCGAAGATTTTCTGTTTAGTCGGGAATATTCAGTCGAAATGACTTCCACTGGAAGACAGCAGTCCGACTATCCTACATTATCATTCGCATTTTGAATTTCTAAAATAAGGCATTTTATTTTTGCATTTTGAAATAGAAGTTTCGTAGTTGACCATGTAAAAATTGAATCTGTTCCAAACGTGGTCAGCTGAAACCAAATATTCCATCCATGATGCGAATCATGAACAGAATTCTCTAGGGAATGCTATGAACTCAACGCAGATCAGTAAATTTCTGTGACGACTGTATCATTAACATTTGTCCAACCACTCAATGCTTTGAAATTTTGATAAATCTCATTCACGGCGAGATATAATTAGAGACCTACCGACTTTAAATTTATCTATTTCCTTCATTCACTCAGATTGGCTTTTGAGGAAATAATTTTCAGAACTTTTCAGTCTCAAGAAGGTTTGTGGTCAACGACGAAAATGTCTCATTGAATATGAAAAACTGGTTGAAGCGATACATGTGTCAACAGATATCGGCAAGTGGTACTGTCGAATATGATCATTTTCATAAACAAAAAGGCACATCCGCTTTTCATTCAGATTCAGTGCTAATAAGCACCGAAGCTGTGTACGGGTCGACCAACTCGGGAGCGAATTATGGACATTGCAGTCTGAAAATGATAAAGGTTGTCTACAAATATTAATTAAGTACAGCATTGACATGATGAGCATTACACACTTTGCAAAATTAGATATAGTTCTCGTAGTTTCGACAGATTGATTTTATAATTTCACAGCACTGACTTCTTATTGGGTCATTCCACATCAAAGCGTCGAATTTCGGAAAAAGTGAGGGGCGAAGGTTCTCCGATTTTCTCAGTCCTCACAATTTCTCGCAGCAGCTGTGTCAATCCTGATAGCAGCAACACAAAAAACGAACCAATTTTTCCACATTCTCAAATTCAAAAAAATCATACTTCTGGGTGGAAAAAGTTACTTCTGATTACAGTATCAGATATAAATCATGTGAAGCGTAAAGCACTCGACCTATCCGATTTGACGTAGCTGACGCGAGAAATTGTCAGGACTGAGTCAAAGATGATAAAAATTTCAATATTGTTTATACAATTTGAGGTTCAAAAACCACTTTCTCGATCCCTGATGATTTTCTAAATATTTTTTTAAAATCATTTGGATGTATTTGTAGTCGCCTGCGAAAGAAAGGAACGTGAAATTGCTCTTGCATTTTTTAAGAAATGTTTGAGAATTCGATTTTTTCAAAAATTGACTGAAATCTTTACTTTTTTTGAGGTCCCACAGAAATTTTCTCGCAGCGAAAAAGTCATGAATTCCGCTTGGAACATCTATGGTTGGGTAATAATTAGCAGTCTAAGAAAAATGTTCCTCCACTTCGCTGCGAGATCGGTGATGTATGCCATCAAAGATGTAAATGATTTTTTTATAAATTCTCTAAAAATAGAAAAGTTCGAATAAGTCAAGGCCACGCAAATGACCTTCCCGATGGAATTTTTCAGGAATATTTTGGATTTCATTTAGATAGAACTAGATAAATGATTTTATTTAGATAAATTTGAATAATTAATTTAATAAATTTTAAAATTTTATTAATATTCTAAAATATATATTAAAATTTTAAAATTATATTTTAAATTTATCAATAAATTTTAATAAATTATTTTAATAAATCACATTTCATTTAGATAAATGATGAAAATGTGTGAATTTCAAGAAAATCTAGGAATCTTCGCCACAGGTCATTTGACGTTTTGGTGTGGAATGACCATATTATCATTTCATTATGTAAGTAGTATGTGCTTTGACACATTGTCTGATTTCACGTCGTTCACGGCGCTTATCATAGGAATCCTCACCTACTGTAGCACCAACCAAGCTTAAAGTGACGGCGTCGATAGTTGGACCCTTTGCATTTTCTTTGGCCATCTTTATGATGTCCGTTATGGATTCTCGGATGATCTGGAGAGCTGCAGAGCCCATCAATGCTGAGAGAATGACGATAGCGAGAGGCTCAAGGCGAGTGCGACCCTGTAATGTCAATGCAAAGACCGTCGGAACAAACTTTCGTGTTGCAGTGAGAATATACAAATTTGCTAATCAAGAGCAAAAAAGATTACATGAGCGCATTTATTGGTAGAACTTTCGATAGAACGTCAGTCTTTCTGATTGACATGTTTTGTTTACTGTGTGGATTTCGACTCGCCGTTGGCTTATTGTTTGGGCATGTCATGCTAACTGGCAAAATTGAAGAGTTTTCCTTCATTCAGTCATACTTTAAATGAAATTATTTCATTATATTATTTATGATATTTATGTAGAGATGTCTTTCATAATAATGCAGTCTGTCGCAAATTATTGGCACCACCTGGATATCTTCGACCAATTATGACTTGAATAAATATGCTCTCTTTAAATGTGCTAAATATTATTGTATTGACTATTTATACCTAGAATTAAGTTTCCCATGAAAATTCAAAAGTTTTTATATGCATTCCATTGCTATCGCCACGATTCAGCTTAGAAAGCTACGATAGAAATGAATTGATGGCAGGCTTAAAATTGCGATGTTGTGTAGCCATGAGTACTGTAGCTCCGGAAGGTTCAGGTATCTTTATGCACAATTCCGTTCCGTGTCATAGAGCCAAGATCTGCGCAGAGTTTCTTTGTCAGCAAGCAATCAATGTTCTCGATTGACCGGGCAATAGCCCAGACCAGAATCCAATCAAGACAATATGGGCTATTGTGAAGTCCAGACTGTCTAAGGAATCCCTCATGACGAAGAATGATTTGATCGCCGAATTTATTAGAGCATGGCATCGTGACGCTCTACCGTGTGGAGCAAATGCTACAGCGAATTCATGATGTTATCAAAGCCAAGGGTGCAAACACCAGGTAATGGCTACTTTAATTTTCAGTTACTTTGACTACTTGAACGGAGAAATATAACCCATTGTACAGCTTATTCTGGATACATTGTTTTTCCTCTACCTCACAAAAAAATTGCCTGTATGAGGAAACAAAAAATGTAAATATTTTTAGAAATAGCATAAAAATCACAACAAATGACTTTTTAACATATGGTGCTAATAATTTGCGACAGAATGTATTATATAAAATTGACTTGACTTTTGTCTGATTTTATAGGACGAACATAATTTTGTCTGGTGCAAAATGCTTTGATACACAAAAAAACTGGTCACTGATTTTAGTGACTTCAGAAAAGATAATGACCACACAATGAGCCCAATCATTGATGAGTATGATATAAGCATAATGATACACCTTGATGTGCTATTCAAAGCGAGAGTACATTGTAAACCAATAGTCATGTTGTCTAGAACAGGGGTGCGCAACCTTTTACATTTTTCGGCCGCTATTTCGAAGGCCGAAAGAATCACGGCCGCACTTAATATGTGTGCAAACAACTAGGTCAATAACCAATTCATTTTTATATTCCACCACTCAAATTAGCTTTTCCTGATGAATGACGCACTGAAAATCGCATAAAGGCCTGCTTCGTAAAAAATGAGTCAGCAAGTTAATCCATATACGACCGACGGTCACTTTTGACCCGAAAAGATTTTAAGCTTAAGGTGTTATCAGAACTTTAAAAGAAAAGTTGAAAGCATGTTTTTTTCTGAGGGCAACCGAAGGAGAAAACACTTTACTAAGCTATTGTAATAATTCATAAAGGAATCACGAGCCATACAAAGTTCATTCATTCATCACAGGGCAGGTGATCTATCAGGCATCCTTATTCAGGCCATTGACTTGAAGCTTACGTGCGCGAACAATTTGAGTAAACTACAATTGTCCCTTTTGTTTCTTTTAGCTGATGACTCTAGCCATGAATGCACATGAATGTAACTTCCCTAAAATATTCTATTCATGAGTTATCGAACTGCTTGAACGCCTTCATCGCGCCTGCATGGGCATAAAGGTGTTCCACAGTTACAAGGTGACTAGTATGCCACTATATGTTTTTCGATTGCCTTGAACTCCAGAAACATTTGCAATATACATGTACAACATTCTTTTTCATTTACTTCTCATTGTCACGGCTGCACTTTGCCTCTGCTACGGCCGCAGGTTGCGCACCCCTGGTCCAGGCGAATACGAGCAATACTTTCAAGAAATTGAGCGCGTTTCAGTAAAAGTAAGCAGTATGATATAAACATGCAACTTATTAAATCACGAATGACATGTTGTCGACATTACAGGTGCTTTATTTCACACACAAAAATAACTTTTGAGGCTGCGGACACGTTTAATAGGTTGGTCAACTGAAGAGATACGATGCAAAATGCTGGAATCAATTAAAACAAAAAGCATTTGAAAACATGGCTTCTTAAGACCACAGTTTTTATCAAATTCTTACACCGCTCATTCCGAAAATTAGTTGACAATTCTTTTCAAGTGGGTGAAATATATCAATTATATCAATATAATACAATCAATATATTACAAAGGCGAATATATCGATATCTGACGAATCCACAGGCAATTTATTATCAATGCATATCTCTCTATTGGATGAATGTGCTTAACACCTACCTGAGGGTAAAGATATGGATTTCTTTTTGATACCATTCGATTTGTCCACCAAATTATTACACTGGTTGCGATATCAACACAACTGTCGACCAAGCTTGATATCACAGACAGTGACACGGACATATACACAGCCACAGCTTTTCCAATCAACAATAACTGTAAGATAGAAATAAATTGATGGTTATTATTACACCTTAGGGAGAATGTTTCTCACGAAATCTAAAGATTTTGTGACTAGCACCAAATCTAAAATCATCCACGCTCTAAAGGAAGGTCTCAAAATTTTCAAAATTTTGATCAGTCTGTTTAGTTTTTTTCACTCAATTGATCCGACTCAAAGAGAAATCTATGACCTTTTTGGAATCGGACTGATTGAATCAAATAATACGTGTAAAAGAGTAATTTCATCATAAGAAAACGCATGCGTAAAAGGCCTGTTTGGTAAAATGCCCAAAAATTAGTTTCACATTCACCTATATATTTTCTAATTCGTAACATACCTACATAAACTTACATAATGCGCAATCTTTTTGTTATCAACTATTTATGCTACATGCATATGGGGCGCTAAAGCTTGGTAGGCCAGGCTTTAATTCTTATTAGTTACTCGGCGGTCAGCACAACATGATACACGTATTTGTATGCACACGGACGAAACCTAAGTAATAGATAAGTAAAAGAGGTGTGTAGGTAATAAAATGCACGCAATTCTGCAAGAAGGGGATTCTTTATCTTACTAAATTACTTTTTATTAATTTTTCAATCATTTTTTAGTGATAAACTTTGAATTTTTTTATCATTTTCATCATTATATTCACTATCATTCCTCCATCCGGAGAACACATACAATCATTCGTAGATAAAATTTCAATTATTAACACAACGATTCGCAAGTGATTAACGGCTATTTTTCTTATCTCAATAAGGCATTAAGAATTTCCTTTTGCCCACTAAGTAAGATCATGCATGTACCATTGTCTTGAATCAGTTTGCACTTCTTGCAAATTGACATGCTTAAGCAATCGAATTCTGTAGTGATTGGAATCCTTGAATGCTGAGTTGCAACCGCAGTTTAAAAATGTGAATATGTCTGCAACAGCCACTATTTCATTAAGAATCAGGAATTAACAGGACTATTTCATGCCCTCCACCATCAAGACAAATATAGTAGACTTCTTCCAGCGGGCCATTTCGATAAGAGGACCATTTTCCATTGGTTACTATCGATTAACTAGTCCTACTTTG
Source organism: Prostheceraeus crozeri (assembly GCA_907163375.1). Classification (NCBI taxonomy): domain Eukaryota; kingdom Metazoa; phylum Platyhelminthes; order Polycladida; family Euryleptidae; genus Prostheceraeus; species Prostheceraeus crozeri. Next base: position 439,278 of record CAJQUW010005047.1, read on the forward strand.
TACATGTAAACCCACATGTGCAATGTGCGTACATGCACAGCTCAGCAAGAAAACGGCCGGGCACATGTCAGTGAAATATAGCGTGCATATCTGGTCAGGAAAGTTCGTTGTGAGGTAAAAAGTCAAATAAAAGGAAGCCGGTTTTGCTTCCAAGTGGAATTGAACAAAAGACGAATAGTAGCGATTGCGCAATACTCTGGCTAAAGCAGTAGCAGATATCATTGCTCAGTCTAGCAGACGAAGAGTAAAGAGTTTCAATAGCATTGTGAATGTTTACAAAGTTGGGAGAAATAGGTTGTTTTCTTGTTGAATTGCACATGTACACACATGTAGGTCTACATGTATAAAACAGGACTTCTACATGCATCAGAAAAATCTTCATGTAGTAGCTCAATAAAGGATCGACACTCTTGACTTACCTTATTATCTTGTCTTATTAGTCCGGCAGCCAGAACGAGTTTCTGCAGGGAACGAGGCCGAAAGTGAGACTTTCACAGAATGATGTACAACCTATGCCTACTATGAAACGGCACGTCTGCCGAGTTCTAGTGAGTTCCTCTTCTTGTCAGACGATATCAAAGAAAAACACATGTAAATCCAATGGGACGCAGATTGCAGTTTTTAGCTGAAATGAAATTTTCTATGTTTTCTCTGATTAAAAGAAAAGTATTAAGCCCAGAGTCATAATTTTTGACATAGAATGTCTTCAGGTCATTTCCTATGATATGCATGTGCTTTTACCATGCATCTAATCGGGAATGTATGCGAGAATGTGGTTGAATGTGGATAAAGTTGCTCAAAATGTTTGTGTTTGCCAACATTAAGAGGCTCGCCAAATCTAAATGTGTTTAGCTTTATAGACAGGAGTGCATGAACATGACAGGAAATGACCTGAAGACATTCCATGCCAAAAATTATGACTCTGGGCTTAATACTTTTCGTTTAATCAGAGAAAACATAGAAAATTTCATTTCAGCTAAAAACTGCAATCTGCGTCCCATTGGATTTACATGTGTTTTTCTTTGATATCGTCTGACAAGAAGAGGAACTCACTAGAACTCGGCAGACGTGCCGTCTCGTAATAGGCATAGGTTGTACATCATTCTGTGAAAGTCTCATTTTTAGCCTCGTTCCCTGCAGAAAATCGTTCTGGCTGCCGGACTATATTATATATACTATTTTCGATCAATATCTCTTTATGAAAATCAAAGTTCTAATAATTCCGTGGAAAGCGTGCGCATAATGTTTGGCAATCAACCAATTAACCTAAATTGTGAAGTCACTGTAGCCAAAACTTAACCTTCAAGCTTCCTGAAATTTTGTGCAAATATGCAATTTGCGGAGAAGGCATATGAAGCCTCATGGTGTTTTCTAAAAACTGTCTGCAGATATCTTGCAGACTTTAAAGGATGAGATAAATATTTCCCCATCACATGAAGAGTTAAAGCACTACTGAAATGATGGATGTGAACCAGTTCCGCTAATGATTTCTTAACCACTCAACTTTCTATAACATCAACCCCCAAAGAGCTGAGGTACTTCACACCCTTTGAGACCGTAGCGGTCCAGTTGACCCCTTCTACAAATTCTCAGTTTACCGGTTTGAATCAATATCAAGACACTGGGAAAGTTGATTTGGGATAGTTGATTAGATACACTGGAAACACTGGGATTGTTGATGACGTGTACGAGTAGCAGATCGATATAACTAGTCCCTTGAGTGTCTTTCAGCCTTCTCAGTAAACACAGGCGAAAATATAGTGTTTTTATAATTCCACGACATTTAGCGCAGTATCAGTTGCACTCGGAGGCGGTTTTACGTTTGCTGTCACCATATGACCTCAGATAGATAATTTGGATGAAATTGATTTATTCTACGTAGCAGTACCCTTACATTTGTCCAATGTTTCAAATTCATCCATTCCTGTCGGAAATAGGCAAAGTGTTTAAATATAATATAAAATCGTATATTATATTATACCCCCTTAAATCGTATAGAGTGGTTTGTAGTCGTCTTAAGTACCTTGATAATCAATTAATATCTATGCCAAATCAAATCTAGCATTTTAGCCATAGAAATGGATCTTCATCTCATGTTTTTGTCTTCTAGATGTCTACGGATAACTATGTAATCTTTCAGTGCTTCATTGTTTTGACATAGCTATTCAGTCCCTTCCATTCAATATTTCAATATTATTCTGTTGTCAATTGCGATATCAAATAAAACTGCTTATAAGCGCTGGCAAAAAAGTAATATCATAGCTGTCGCCACAAATCAACCATTGATTCCATACTTCCCTTATATACTTACTTTGAAAATAGGTCTACACAGAGCCATATTGCTATACTGTTAGAACCTCGAAACAGCTGTGGAGTTCTCAAACTCATCAATTGCTGCTGTGAAACTTTATCAGCGGTGATTTTAGTGTTTAACTATGAATGTAATGATAGCTTCCATCTTGAGCATTGATTTATGTCGAGTTGTTCATGTAGGCCGACCAGTCACATGCGCCATCACGTGGAAAAAGCAAATAATTCGCATTTTGCGATCTTCTAACACAACGCACATGCACGAGCATGATGCAAACAATCAATAAATGAATTTTACTCATGATGTACCATCGTGGACATGAAGAAAATCATCATTCCTCTGATCACAAAACTTTTTCATGGGAATTTCTACATCATCTGAGACCTGAGGGAGGACTAGTGGACCCCTTAGGCTACCTACCATGCTTCTACTGATTCAATTCAAATGAAATAAGACATGCAGAATCACTATCAAGAATGGTGACTTTACATGGGCATGAGCGGTTGATATATCCTAAGCATAAAAAGTGAAGTAGAAATATATGGTTACGGGTCTACTTGACCACCCCCTCAGGTCTCAGGGTTAAAGGATGCTTATTCTCCTAACTCAATCGATCGAATATAGTCAGTGTAAATTTTTTTGCGAATAGTACATATTTATTCTCTTGACACATACGTTGACATGATGCATGAGAAATAATCTCATATGAATATAATTTGCAAAAACTTATACGTATAAAACATCAAAATACAAAAAAGATAATTAAGCTAACTTGCATAAAAAGGAGGTTTCAATGATGCCGAAGTCAATGATTTCTGGAAGATGGACATCATTGCACCTACTCGATTGCTTCACCCTTTCTCCTCGCGACTATGAGTGATGTTCGTAAGAGGGAGAAACGTATTCTACGCCTTATATACGACATTACATGGCAATATTTTTCGCGAGTTTTCCTTGATATCCTGTCTGCCATGTTTTTATGAAAGCGAAGGCATTCAGGACCCATACCACCGGTCGTTGAAAATATGAGTGGGGTGAATGATGCAAGTTCTACTTCCATGATTCTCCTGTTATACTCCTGTTTCTTTTGATTTTCATGAGTACGATGAAGAGATTTCATGGGAGTAGCCAGATATGATGGGGAATTGAGATGAAAGATCCTAGCATCAACGAAGGTTCGTTCCATAGGCCGCCAGAAGCCACGCATGGAAACGTCAAGACGAGCATCATCTTTGACATCACCACCTAGGTCGTTATTTTCGGAAACCGGAATTAATGATGGTTCTACTCTCACATCGGTGCATATTTTTGATAGTAAATCAGCTTCAAGGTCTCTTATTTCGTTGTCTTAAGTGAACGAAGCCTCCCAACTTGCAGATCATGGCATGATTAATGTCATTCGATTGTTCACAGGAACATCTTTGAGGCATGCCCGAAATTCGGAAAAGTTATATCTTAGCAATATGGCATCAATGAATTCTACTTTATTCAAGTGAAATCCATGTTCTTTTAGGGGTAGTGTAGAAAGCCATACTGAGGATCCCTTCTCTTGATTTGCTTGAATACATCGTTTGCTTTCCTCCGAAAAGTTTTCAAATAGTGATTTGAGCATTGATTTATCGGCTATATGTTTTTTGCTTTTGTTTTCACTTTTTCTCGAGTAAATGTCATCAATTGTTTCTTCACTGAAGTCCATAATTTGGTTGATTATGTGTTCTCGAAGTGATTTTGTGATATTTAGAGATGCATATTGGCTGTCAGATGTTTTTACTGGATTTTCAATGCCTAGTCCACCGAGTGAAGTAGGAAGAGCAAATAAGTCTAGCAAATCACCATCGATCACTTTGTCACATAGAGTTGGAATAAACTGATCCCGAATTACATCTTCCAATGGTATGAAGAATTCGAAAATGTCACATATGTTCTTTGCAAATATTTCCATTTATGTTTCATTCCTGTAGTATACGCACAGTAAGCTGCATGAGGATCAGTTTTAGACATTTCAACTAAATTCAGCATTTCAGTTTTCCATTGTTCGACTTTGCTAGACACAAACTTTTGAAATTTTCAGATCCGATCGCAGCACCAAGATGACGTGCTCAATGCGATGTGACAATAATGCCAGTTTCATTGAAAAGTTCAATAGCTCAGGCTGTCTACCAAATAGAAAGTCAAAAAATGAGAAAAAATGACGAATTTTTCAAAAAAATGAAAAAAAAGAATTTTGGGGGAGGAAAAATGAAAGAAATGATATAAAGTATCCACTAAGAATCGAACAATATAGCGTATCACTTTCATCATTGCAATAGTATAATGAAATCTTTAATTGACTCCTGTAGCATTTCCATCCAAACAACATGTCCGACAGTCAACATTCAAAAGATTATACGCTGCAAATCTTACGGTCAAAAAAATCGTACATATCAAAATCGTGTACCCGTATGTAGCGATTTAATAACTACAATGAATGCATCATTAATGATCCATCACTGTATACCGTCTTTAGATATCGATGTCTCACTTAACATTACCTACGCAAGTTGTACATGCTCAACATCCAGTCAAAATAAAAACATTGGTGATAGAATAACAAAACCAATCAATTCATGAATAATTGCAAATATAGTTCATGGCTTCACATCTTCTTGCGATTTTTAACATTGTTCATAAGTTTCTCGAATGCACACTTTCGCTTCGATCCAATCTCTGCTCTTTTTATGGATTGTTTTGTATTTAATTCAAACACTATTTTGTATTTAAAGTCACACTAATTTAACGATGATAACAAACGAAGTCACACTTGTTGAACGATGATAACTAAGTCACACGAATAAAGCAAAATTGTCCTCTCATTTCTTGTTTTATGTGTTGCATACACGGACTTGGTTGCATAGAACATAGGTCCGGAGTCAATGTTTGGCTAATTCAAGTGGAATCATCCGAGCAGCATTTATAACAAAAACAAAATACTGACCTCAGGTATTTTTTAACTGACTGAAATGACAAGAAGGAAAATCATCGAAAGGAAATACAATGAAATATGTCTACACTCTACATTTATTGTTAATTGTTACACGATGTTTCCTGTGGTTCGTTGATTTATTAAAATCACCCCTAAGATAATGAATAGCCCAAAAAACAGAGTGTTGCGGAAGTTTAATGATTCTCCATCAAGTTATACGACATCTGGAGTTCAGTGCATTAGTCAACAAAATCATAAAATCCAAAAAGTGAAGAGCTGATATCTCTAAGGATAAATTTTGAACTAGGCTAGTAGTCGGCAATTTACGAAAATCTATTTGAGAATGCATGATTTCGAAGAAAAAATGAAAAAAATGACAGCAGCAGCAAAAAATGAAATAAAATGATATGTTACCAAAATAATAAAAAAAATGAAGAAAATGACGCACTAGACAGCCTGATAGCTTCTTGTAAAAATTGTTCTTTCGCAACTAAAGTCGTTTTGCTGAAATTTGGATAATAGCCATAATGAGGGCGGATTGTTGTTAATTTCTTCCACCATTTCAGTAAATCACTCAAAGAACCTGCTCCAGCGGCATCATCAGAAAACCAGACCTGCTTTACAGATGGTATGTCATTGAGATTTTCAATTGATGGTACAGTAGAGCATGCATAAAATATCATGGAAAGTGGATTCCCTTGAATGGTTCCCTCTTGTGACCACATCACATTTTGGAAGTAGTCATTATTTGCTGTTTGTATGTAAAGAGGCGCTGGGATTCTGTATGTGTTTATCAAATATGTTCCAAGTTCAGGACACGTTTTCTGAATGTTTGTTAGTGCCAAAGATCGGTTTAAGCTATTGAATGCATTTTCCGTATCGACCAGCAGCATCCCTTCACAACAATCATCAATATATATATAGTTTTCATAGCGTGGATAGCAGCTTCTGCTCCTCCAGGTTGCCCAGCACAAGTTTGAAGATTACAATGGAGTATTTCAGTCTGCAGGAGAAAAGAAACAGATTTTCCGATGACTCGTTTAATGACCTCACTTATTCCTATTGGTCGAACTCCTGGGCTTTTGTCTAGAGGGATAAGTCGGCAAGAATTGAAGCATTTCAAATAAGATGGATTGACATCCTCAGTACACAATTTCCGTGCAATTCTGGCAATTGAGTAGCACAAATCTTTACTGGCTCTCCCAAATGACTTTGAGCATAATACTTTTGATTCCATCAGAATGAAGTCCACTTGGTCCACCAGACCCGGCTAGTCGTTGAGTTGCGTTGTATATTGAATTCTCATCGATATCGTCAAATATAACTGATTCAACTGAATGATTAATAGTTTTATTTGTAACATATTCATGATTGTGTTGCTGGGCTGGAGGATGCTTGCGTTGTAAAGCTTCGAAGACTTCCTCATTTCGGTCTAATCTTCCTGACTTTTCATTCACACTTAGGCAGCGGAGTGCATTTCTTACTTTTCCTTGAAGCATCAGTTTTGAAAAGATGCTGTTGGTATTTGCATTTTTCTTTGGAGAATGACGAAGCTTCGATTGAATTACTTGACATTCTTTTATTATTTCATCAAAATTTCCATTTTTCCACAACTTAAGTCTCTTTTCCAAATATTGAGAATGTTCATGTGCTAATAGTCATTCATTGTAAATAGGCTATTCCACATTCATGCATGTGAAATTCATGTAGAATTGCAGAGGATTTCCGAGATGGCAAGAACGGAATACTTCTGCATCCCATGGGTTCAACAAAATTCAACATTAATTTTGATAACTGTACATCGCTTTCCTCGAAACTGTTCTAATTTCGCTTCTAATTTCGAATATCAGAATTACAGGAATGGCAAATATTTCCCAATAGTATTTTACAGTGCAAAGTAAGAGAACACTGAATCAGGTGGTAAGACAGAATCTTCATTCAGTTACCGAAAAGTGAAAACAGAATTCCCTACTGCGTTCTTCCGTGTATTTTGGAGGAGAATATCATCTTAAAATATAATAGAAAGACTTGACCAATCATCTTAAAATATAATAGAAAGACTTGACCAATCTAAGCACAAAACTTCATTGGGCACTCGGAGACGATGCGTTTCGCCCTAAAAGGGCTAGTCAGTACGGCTCCCTAAGGCTTGAACTAGTTTACACTCTCTAGAATGGCTGATAAAGCTGAAGGACCATACAACAACATGACATGTAAATGGAATAATTAAACATTGAGTCGCACCTTCAGTTGAAAAATGGGCACCTGAATAGCTGCTATTTCGTCCAAAATCAGGAACATGATATGTGTTTATTCGTTCCGAGGCATACTGCCACGTCTATGACCGCCAATGAAGCTTTGTGCTTAAATTTCTAAAGTCTAAGAACATCATTCTATTCTGTGCCCAGGCGAACTGGTGCTCGGCAATCTTTATGATTCTAAAAATATAATTAGCCAGAAACATATCGTTTCATAAGACATTTCATTTGCAACTCGGTGACGTCAGAGGTGGAACTGATAACATGTTGAAATGATGATGAACATGAACTGATGAAATTTCGCCTGTATGTTCCGATTTTTCAACTGAGAGAGCAATTCAATATTTCATTATTCTATTTACAGCCACAAGTATGATTCCAATCATATAACATCTGACATTTTCTTGTGATATTTCTTTCCTGATATATCTATCAACAAAAGAAAACATGACTCTTATTATTGCAATCAAAAGCAGATGATGATATAAGAAAAAGCCTGTAAATTGATGCAGCAAAAGATCCGTACAAGAAACATATGCCGATGACATAGAGAGACTATGAACGATACATAACCTTCATGCATCTGCCACATAAGGCTGTCGTGGCTAACAGCAAAATTTGTCTGAGGAATAGAGGTATTCTGATCGGGTTCGAGTTACGTGAAAAAAAACATCATGTTTTGTGGATGTTAAATCATTGAATTATGGATTTTAAGATGTGTCATTGTAATTAATAATGAATCGTGATAGTCATGTCAATTCTCAATGCAGGAATATTTAACTCACAATCTCTTCGAGGTTGACTTCGAAAATAACTTGGCTAAGACACACATAATGGACTAGCAGTGTGTGTTCAAACTCTTTTCATTGTAGTAGAACTTAGTGATCGAATAAATGAGCGACGTTTGATTATTATCCATACTTTCTGGGTCGGGTTGAGGCTAGTTTTTGGGACCACTTTACGCATCTACTATGAACACAGATCCTTTAATCATTCGTCATTTACATGACAGTGAAACAAGGCGCATTTCAGCTGTGGCCTCGAGTGAAAACAAAAAAAAAACATTATGGTAGCAGACCACACAATATTAATGTCTGATCGCATAGTAAGTTATCAGATCTTCAACAAAAGGAACGATAGAAGAACAAAAAAGGAGAAGGAAGGCAGAAGCTGGAGGGAAGTAGCAAAGCAGATCGAAAAAGTCGAAGACCTTGGAATCACCAAGCAAGATCAACTACTTAAACATCCCACTGTTCCGCCGAGGAAGAGTATAACGCATATCACCACCCATACATCACTTCTAACTGACTGCAGCAAGAAAAAAGATACAAATACCCTGAGAAAGAAAGCTGAAGAAACAATTGATGCAAGACTGAAAGACATGGACGTCTAGATCTGGACTGATGGATCAGTGATGGAAAATCAGGAACGAGGAGGCAGCGGTGCAGTAATCATATGGAATGAAGGGGACTACTCGACCGTCCTTTCCACCTGCCGGTAGATGGTGTAGCAGCTACAATAGTAGTAAGTAAAACTCCACTTCTGGATAGCGCAAGATGGCCGCCGTCGCTGACGTCCCCCCCCTCCTGTCCGTCGAGTCGGTCGTGGTGTGCCGTCGTGTTGCTTCGAGTCTGACGTCCCCCCCCTCCTGTCCGTCGAGTCGGTCGTGGTGTGCCGCCGTGTTGCTTCGAGTCTGACGCCCCCCCTCTGGCCGGCCGTCGTAGCGCGCGGTGATGTGCTGTCCAGGTTGGCGTGGTGTGCCGGCCAGGTTGGGAGGGTGGACTGTCGTAGCTCACCTGAAAAAATCCTAAGTGTCAGAGTGACTTTGTATGGACAAAATTTTGAAAATTTTCCAAAGTGTGGCATTTCGACCTGGGACCTTCACCAAAGTTTGTTTCATCAAATTTCACTGACCCCCCCCCCCTACAGCAATCTTCTAACTTTGGTTCTAGTGGACGGATTTTGTCTTACAGCTACTCGTTTGAAAGAGGAGAAAAAACTGCTCGACGACATTTTTGCCGCGAGTCAATCGGACCAGCCGTTCAAAAGTTAGAGCTGTTACAAGATTTTAGGTCGGAGCTCACCTGAAAAAATCCTAAGTGTCAGAGTGACTTTGTATGGACAAAATTTTGAAAATTTTCCAAAGTGTGGCATTTCGACCTGGGACCTTCACCAAAGTTTGTTTCATCAAATTTCACTGACCCCCCCCCCTACAGCAATCTTCTAACTTTGGTTCTAGTGGACGGATTTTGTCTTACAGCTACTCGTTTGAAAGAGGAGAAAAAACTGCTCGACGACATTTTTGCCGCGAGTCAATCGGACCAGCCGTTCAAAAGTTAGAGCTGTTACAAGATTTTAGGTCGGAGCTCACCTGAAAAAATCCTAAGTGTCAGAGTGACTTTGTATGGACAAAATTTTGAAAATTTTCCAAAGTGTGGCATTTCGACCTGGGACCTTCACCAAAGTTTGTTTCATCAAATTTCACTGACCCCCCCCCCTACAGCAATCTTCTAACTTTGGTTCTAGTGGACGGATTTTGTCTTACAGCTACTCGTTTGAAAGAGGAGAAAAAACTGCTCGACGACATTTTTGCCGCGAGTCAATCGGACCAGCCGTTCAAAAGTTAGAGCTGTTACAAGATTTTAGGTCGGAGCTCACCTGAAAAAATCCTAAGTGTCAGAGTGGCTTTGTATGGACAAAATTTTGAAAATTTTCCAAAGTGTGGCATTTCGACCTGGGACCCTCACCAAAACATTTTTCATCAAATTTCTCCGAACGAGGGGGGAGGGGGGTCAGTGAAATTTGATGAAAAATGTTTTGGTAAAGGTCCCAGGTCGAAATTCGGAAGTTTTAAATTTTTCAAAATTTTCACCACACTGGAGCTCTCACACTTAGGAATTTTTTCACTTGTGGCATGTTACATGGACATGTGCTGACGCACCGACTTCCCGTGGTCATATGAGAATGGTTCAGGTGTCATATGATAGAGAATGATGAGACGAATCGTTTGCAACAAACCGCATGTTGCTACGATGAATACTTTTGGAGATAGAGCCATTTTATGTTTTCTTCCGAGCATATATAAACCCCCGACAACGTAAGTCTCATCACTTCATCGAAAGACGAGGTAAGCGACGGTCGTCGCTCTGAGCTCCCGATATCGGGTGTTTCAAAGTACTCTATCTTTTGAAGTAGGCAAGCTATCTTCTTACTTCAAAGTTTGTGTGATAGAGTTTGATAGTGTCTTTACTACTGATGAAATTTTTTTAAAAGTAGTATGAGTAGTAAAATGCGGAATTTTTTAAAAATTCTTAATTTTCAGTTTTTTCAAAGTTTTAACATATAGACTAAGGTTTTCAAGTATGCTGAGTTCAAATCTGCTATCAGATTTGAAATTTAACTAAGTCTACGGCAGCTTTGAGGGGTTAGATCCCAGCTACTGATCACTACCTTTGACTCGGCGTTGCTATTACCACTTCGGGGCAGTGACAATGATGTATTCAGCTGTAAATAGCGGGTATCGGGGAAGATCTCTCACTTCCCTAGTGATCAGTACAAGGCCTTCGGGCTGTCGACGGGATCGAGTGCCACTCACTACACTCAAATCTATCATTCCTCACTAAGTGTAATGCTTTAGGAATATGACTGTACTACATGATTCCAAACTTATACAAATTTCATTATCTTACAGTCAACAAGAAATCTCAGGCATGGCCAACGATAAGAATCGTAAATTCCACATCAAAATGTGTGTGTGCGGTCGAATAAATCGCAGTGCGGACGCCAAGGCGCATGTGAAGAAGGCGGGCACTGACCACATGATTATCCTGAATAGGGTTGCGTGTGTAAAGTGTAGAGTGTTGAAGGGTGATGAGGATGAGGCGCGTTTTTACAGAGTGCATGCTGACTGTAGTGGAGTGGAGGTTTGGTGAATGACTTGCGATTCACGCAGTTGATTGTTGAAGAGAGGGAGCGAATGTTGGCGATAGAGCGAGACGGCAAGGTGGAGAATGTTGTTGAGAATGATGAGTTGGCGAGAGCAGTTGCTTCGTTGGAGGCTAAGATTGGGCGAAAGAGAGTGCTTGAGAGTGATGATGAGGATGATGTGGATTTAGATAGGGAGCGTGTGAAGAAGCGTGTGAGGAAGCGTGTGAGGAAGTTGAGCTCTTCGTCGTCGGAGGTGTCAAACATTGTCATCACCGACCCCCCGCAGAGCTCATCTTCCCAAAAAGTGAAGAGTGGTGGGATTCGTAAGCAGTCGGCGAGGTGGTTGAAGGATGAAGAGAAGAAGCATGTATCGCAGCAGATGGCGCATGATTTGTTGGTGAATAAGTATGAGAGTTTGAAGAAGGTGAAGGATGAAGTCGTGAAGGAGTTGGATGAGTTGAAAAAGAAGGAACTGAAGTCGAAGGAGGTAGCGGATGAGAATATTCGAATGAGGCGTAGTGTGACTGATTTGAAGAATAAGACGCGAGAGTTGGAAGAGAAGAATGATGACTGTGAGAAGAGGGCGAGTGCTGCGGAGAGAAGAATGAGAGATGCAGAAGCGAAGTTTGAGGAGATGATGAAGGAGATGAGTGTGTTGAGAGCGAGGAATGTTGAGTTGGAGAGGACTGTGGCTCGGCGGGGTGATGAGAGGCAGGCGTTTGAGAAGTTGGAGCGCATGAGGGATGAGTGGAATCGTGTGAATGAGGATAGGTTGTTTGAGTTTCACATCCCTATTCGGGATAATCATTTGGACGGTGAAGTACTCGTCAACCGAAGTCTGGACGAGTCTATAATTTGCTATAACGGCCATCCAACCAAAAAGTGTCTCCATGCCAGCCTGAGAATGCGCGGCCATCTCCACAAATTTTCTGTTAGGAAGCGCGCGAGACTACCTCAGGATGGCTAACTTGGTAAGTGAAAAGTAAAAAAAGATAGTATATCCTATTCTAATACATATCATTTTCATTGCAGATCTTTTCCCGCCTTCACCACCCCATCAATTCACTCCCGAGAACGAACCATCGGCTCTCTTAAGGGCCACCTAGGGGCAAGACATGATAGAACCTCCACGCGGTTTGCCCTGGGCACTCTTCGGACTGGCGAATACTATCATTAAGTTGAATCTCCTATCAGTCAACTTGAACGTTGCGTCGCGTTAGAGGGGTATATAAACCACTGCCTCTCATTTCATTTCATTTCAATCATGCAGACGCCGAACAGTCAAGTCAGCTCTCCTCGCGGACCGCAGTTATGGCCGCGAAATTTATTTGAGGAATTTGTGAGGCTAGAGGAGCAAGACAGAGTCCACAATAATCTTGCTCGGATTGGCAATCCGATGACAGCAACTGTTGTCAATCCAACGGAATGGCGCTACATTCCACTTTTCAGCCATGTGCCAATTAGCATGGAAGTCGACACTGCTGCCAAAGAGAGAGTCAAAGACCCTCTCAGCAGAATTGGTAGGCTGTAAGATGACGTTACTCCCGAGAACGAACCATCGGCTCTCTTAAGGGCCACCATGGGGCAAGATTTGATAGAACCTCCTCCCGGTTTGCCCTGGGCAGTCTTCAGACTGGCGAATACTATCATTAAGTTGAATCTGCTATCAGCCAACTTGAACGTTATGCAGTCGATTGCTATCCCTGAAGCATTCTGATTCGCTGTTGAGCAATTCATTGTTGAAAACCCTATATAAGCCAGAAGATTGTAGCGCTTCTCATTCAATTTTAAGTCACGATGGAAGCAACATCTGCTAGCACCATTCCCGTCTTCATCGATGAAGACAACGCCATTCCCGAGTTCATCATCCTCGACGAGTGGGATGAAGAGGATGAGAAGAAGGGGAAGATCAAGAAGATCGTTTGGACGGATGAGGTATGGACTCCGAATACCACTCGCATCCGAAAGGTGCCAGATGCACCACCATGGCTTAGGCGGCACAGGGTTTATGACAACCTAACTGTCATACCCCTTGACTATTCCAGCCAATAGTCAACTTACTTGACACCGAGAACGAACCATCGGCTCTCTTAAGGGCCACCATGGGGCAAGACATGATAGAACCTCCACGCGGTTTGCCCTGGGCAGTCTTCGGACTGGCGAATACTATCATTAAGTTGAATCTGCTATCAGTCAACTTGAACGTTGCAAATGAAGTTCGGTGTAATACTTCCTTTCGACGGGCGTTCCTGTAAAGGGCGGCGGTGAAACCCGTAGCTATGTATACCGCAAGGGACATTCGGCAATGGTCAATCTTGTTTAACCTCTCTGCGTCATGTTTGCAAGTGATTGCCTCTGTCTCAACGTAGTATGCATTCGCGCCAGGGCGACATTTAGCCAACCGTCGAAGGTTGCCTAAAACTTTCCATTGCATACGTTATGAGAACCATGAGTTCTACCTGTCTCTATCAATGAGACGAATTGATGAATGGAATGAAATGGGAGGACACACGCAACATAACACACTTCTCTCTTCCGTAGTCTAGCAAGCTCTTTACACATGGATCGCAGTCGATTGCTATCCCTGTATCAGAAGTGTAAGCTATCTTAATTTTATTTGACACTATTTCATCTACCATCATCGCCCATATGAAATGTTTTAAGATTTACAAGTTAGACTAAGCGTGCTACTATTTCCAAATGAAAAAGTATACATGGTTAAATCATCCACTGAAGCCCCGTTCAAGTAAGTCAGTATGAAAGCAAAGATAATACGAAATAAATATTTATAATGGCATGTATTTCAAAAGGTCTTCATCGTCAATATCGTCCCAGAGTCTGGCTTCACATAGATAACAAAAACAGTTCACTTGCTTTAATCGTTCTTCCACTGCGAGCCTCACTTTGTCGATATACTCCCACTCCGCCATAGTTCGTGGCTGGGAGTTAGGGGTGTACCACTCCCATAATTGGTGGAGGACTTTGGTGCTGGTGATCTCCATCACATCGTCAGTATCGTACTGGAGATACTTCCACCTCACGCTTGTTAAGTCGGGACACTCCTTCTCACATACACTCTCTTCGTCGTCCGCTGGCAATGACAACTTTCTGATACTGTCCAGTCGGTACACCTTCTCTACCTTCCCTTTCGTTGGAGCGTTTGGTGCAACGAGCGCCTTTGGTGTTGAGCATGGAGAAGAGAATTTTGTGTTTGGTGTTGTCGGAGGGCTTGTCATGTTGACTGTGAATAATAACTTTGAAATGTTTTCTAATTCTTAAGTAGCAACAAGCAACCAATCAGAATGAACAGCCAATGAATGATGAATATGAAAGTATATATGTAAAGTGACATTCGTGTCATTTCACTCTGTCTTTGTGACATATAAGTGAAGTGTTCTCTGGCGAATTCTATATTTGAGGCGTACAAGTGAACTGCTCTCTCGTGAATTCCAAATTTGAGTGAAGTCTCTATCTTGTTGAAGTATCAACCTTAAACTTGATTTCGTTGAAAATTTCTTCACTCATCTCCCTCAAACGTGTGGCTAATAGCATCTTCCTCAATTTCAGGCATCAACTTCATCACCAACGCCCTCCCTTCTCGAGGAAAGTTTAGAGTTGTTGAGTCAAAGCAGGTTGTAACAATACACTGAGACTTGAACAGATATGATAGAATGATTTCTCCTTCAGGTGATGTGAGTTCCAGCTCAGGACTCTCGCGGCAAGGCAACGAGTGGGAATGTGCCGACTGCGGACATATGTTTACAAGGAAGCACAGTCTCCTTCGACACATCAAACAACGTGTGTGTCAACGCAAAGCGGCGTCAATCTCCGGAGGTGAAGTTGATTCTGACGATGACATCTCCTTTCCTTGCGATTTGTGCCCTCTTTCTTTTGATAGTCACTTTCAGCGATCTTCACACAGACTTCAACACACGCATGCAAATGATCACTACACCAACGGTACCTCTACCATCTCCCTCATTAATGTTTCACATAATAATTTAGTACGCGACTACTGCATGGAGTCCAATACTCAAATAGTAGATTTTCCTGAGTGGCTCCTTCAAAATTCTAACATTATCGAAGCGCTCTTCAACAATTTAGACAATTTTAGAATGAAGGCGCTCATCTACCTTAAACTAAAATATATTAAGATAGATTTTCAAACGGGTCAAGTGACGGAGAGAATACAGTTTCATGTTCCTTCCTCTTCCGCAACCGAAGTTGTAGACTGCGAGTCTTGGCTAAATTTTCACATTCAATGTTTAAAATCAAATGTAGATAAATTCAATCAACGCGACAGCGCTCTCATTTTTGCTGGTGTGGACTCAGACATATTCAAAATTTCTCTATTAGAAAGTCATGCAGCTCGAGGCACACTTAAACTACCAAAAACGTTGTATAATAAGAAAGCTGTCATCAATGTCATTGTAAATCACAGTGTTTCAAATATGCAGTCCTATCCATCCTTCACTATAATGATATCAACGCGAATCGAAATCATACCTATAGCTATAGACAGTGGGAGGATGAACTAGACTTTGAAGGTTGTGATAGTAACAACATGAAAATCAAAGATGTAGAAACGTTCGAAAAACATAATCAGATTAAAATTGTCGTTCACGTGTGGGAGAAGGGGTTGAAGGGTGCCCGCTATAATTCACGTTCAACTTGTTGTGAACGTGTAGTCAACCTCTTATTAGTAAAACAAGATGATAGTGAGGAATGGCACTACTGTGGTATTCCCAAAATCTCTCGCTTGTACACTCACTTGGGGCACTCTAAAAGAGGTGAACATTTTGTATGCGACCGCTGCATCCGCTCCTTTTGGAGTAAAGATAAATTTGAAACTCACTATGAATGGTGCAAGCGAGGTAAATTACAAATGGAACGCATGCCCAAAGATAAAATATTTTCACATAGGGATAATGGTGACGAATTAAGTCCCCTGCGTGTCATTTACGCAGACATAGAATGTTACATTGATGATATCATCCACAAGCCAGCAGCCATATCCTGCTATGAAGTATGGCATGACCACTTTAGGAATAGACAAAACAAAATGCATACTTGGCAAGGTGAAGATTGCATTTCAAAATTTCTAGAATTTCTCGATAAAGCCGCTAAATTTCAACAATCATATGATTCCCAATTGCAGCGTAAGTCACTACATATGTCAGATGAAGACAAACAAAAATTTGAAAGTTGCACATCATGCCCTAAATGTCATAAAACGTTTGATGACGATAAAATTAAGAAAGTGCGTGATCATGATCACATCACCGGTAAATTTAGAAACGCACTCTGCACCAAATGTAACTTTTCACTTAGGTTGAGACGTCGTGTACTACCCGTCATTTTTCATAACTTTAAGGGCTATGACAGTCATATGCTCATAAAAGGAGGGTTGAGCCAGATGAAATCGTGGCTGTTTAATGTAATAGCGAAAACGAGAGAAAAATTCATGGCAATGACAGCAAAAGTACCAGTAGATAAAACTAAAGAAAATAAGACAGTCTTCTTTGAAATAAAATTTTTAGATTCATTCCAATTCATGTCAGCGTCACTAGCTTCTCTCGTTCGTAATCTCAAGTTTCTTCCCCATAGTCAAACTTTGAAGAAACACTATCCAAACTTAACGGATGAAATAATCACCCGCAAAGGAGTCTTTCCCTATGCGTATTTTAGCTCAATGTCTAAACTAAATGAAACAACCCTTCCTTCCATTGACAAATTCCAAAACGATTTGACGGGTCAAGATTGTCCAGTAGAAGATTATGAACATGCTCAAGAGGCATGGTTAAAATTTGATTGTAAAACGTTTGACGATTATATGATCGCTTACTTAGAATTAGATGTCATTTTGCTGGCTGATGTCTTTCAGGAATTTCGACGAGTGGCATTAGAAGAAGACAAATTAGATCCTGTCCACTTTGTCAGTCTACCGGCCATGTCCTTTAAATCAGCCTTTAAAATGACTGGTGAGACCATCCATCTCTTACAAGACCCGGAGATGTATAATATATTTGAGCGCGGAATACGCGGTGGTCTCACATTTGTAAATAAACATCATATAAAATCTGAAACAGTAGGTGATGATCATATCCACCTAAAGTACTATGACCAAAATAATTTATATGGCAGTTCACTGTCTAAACCACTACCTCATTCCGAGTTTAGTTGGTTAAATCAAGATGAGCTTGAGTATTACTCCAACCCTTCAAACATACTGAAGATTCCAGATGAAGGTGACTGGGGATATTATTTTGAAGTGGATTTGATTTATCCAAATAGTATTAAAAATCAAACTGCTGATTTCCCACTCGCACCTGAATCTGGTGAAGTGACTGAAGATATGTTTTCACCATTCATGTCACAATTTCATAATAACTTAACGGAGTGTGGACAGCCAAGGTACAAACCATGCCGCAAACTTTTACTCACCCAATATGATAAGAAAAATTATCTTGTACACTTCTGCATACTAAAATTCTATTTAGAAATGGGCATGCTTCTAAAGTCAGTGCACCGCATTATCAAATTTAGACAGAAAGCCTTCCTCAAACCCTACATAGATAGTAACAGTCAAAAAAGTGCACTCGCCCAAAATAATTTTGAAAAGGATTTTTATAAATATAAGAATAACAGTCTTTTCGGAAAGACCATGGAGGATGTTAGAAAACGTAAGAACTACAAACTAGTCGATGAACAAAAATATCACAAATTGACCTCATCACCTCTTTTCATTGATAGAGACATCATCGATGAGGATCTTGTAGGTGTTAAAATGATAAAATCAGAAGTTGAGTTGTGCAAACCCATCTATATTGGGCAAGCCGTTTTAGATTATTCCAAGCTTGAAATGTACCAACTCTTCTACAAAATATTAAAACCATGCCCTCTCGTAAAAGAGGTTCGCTTGCTCGGTGGTGATACAGATAGTTTCTTTTTAGGAATTACCACTCAAAAAGATTTAAATTTTAATGAAGTAGGCAAGTCATTAGAAAAATATTTCGACACATCTAACTACAATCCCACTCATCCACTCTATTCCATCAAAAATAAGGCAAAACTTGGTTGTTTTAAGGATGAAACAGCAGGAAAGGAAATAGATGAAATGATTCTCCTCCGTCCTAAAATGTATTCCATGAAATTAAAAGAATGTGCAGATAGTATTAAGCGTGCTAAAGGTATATCAAAATCCATTGTTCACAAAATGAAACATCGGTCCTATAAGAAGGCCTATAAAAATAAAACTATAACGTTTGTCAATATGACAATCTTAAAATCTCAAGTTCATACTGTGAAAACGCACACGTTCAAGAAACGAGCGCTTTCAGCATGGGAGGATAAGAAGTGTTGGGTAGGACATAACACATCTCTTCCACATGGACATCCTGACACAAACATACCTCCACCCAAAAGAATAAAACTCACGCTACCACATTCAGGAGATGTATTGACATAATCAACTTTAACTCAGTATTTTGATGTTGCTTTTTGTAGATATACATGGTTGTTTTATGTATCGCATGAGATCGTTCCTTCCTTGTGAATATATGCCTACAGTCAGCCCATTCCCCCTTTATCTGTGAAAAGACTTTTTCATACACATATTTTTATTTCAATAAACATATCACAATGACTTCACTTTGTTTTCCGAAACGCTAAAGTTACGAGGGATTTAGTATCTTTCACATGGATGCACTCTTGTAAACCATTGGTAATTTTGATAGCAATAGAGGGTATAGTTTGTTTGACGACGGGATGATAGAAAATAGATTCAAACATCTTCTCGACTATTCCATATGAAGCGTCTTTATCTTGAATGAAATCACGTAAAATGTATTCTTTTTTCTCACCAACAGAAATAGGAAGAATCAAATCACTTTGAATGTAAAGGTGCTGTTCATGTTTATCAAGTGTCATTGGTGTTTCTATACCAATCGTATGCGCAGCAGTAAACACAGTTTGTAGCATTGAAAAACCAAAGAGTTTTTTTCAAATTTTTACTCAACTGACATTGAATGTCATCACCCAGTTTCAGAACAACGCGTTGATTTTCAATTGAAAACGAAATGTGGTGTGTCTTTACATCATATTTACTTTTCATCACATGCTTCAACTTCTGTTGCATATAAGGATTTACTACATGAATGAAGCTTTCAACTGTATGATATAGACGCGGCATTATATTGATAGCAACTTTAGATTCTTCATAAGACTGGTAAATTTTCTTGATGCGATCACCATAGATGTCCACCCACCATTCATCATTAACTGAATCAGCTTTAGTGTGATATTCATGAGAAGCATACACCACACCGCTTCCAATAATAGGTGTATAATGTCTTACAAAATGACGCAAGGTTGGAGAGAAATAAACTGTAAGTTTGTCATTATATTTCTGAATAACCAACTTATTTTTGTCCGCCATAATTTTCTCTCCATACTTCTTACCCACAGTCTCATTCCATCGTTTTACTAACTCAAAAGTGATAAAGGTTGAACACCACACTTTTTCAAAATGATGCGTTCTTCGCATTCTACAACATCTTCATCAAATATTTTAAATTTATAATGAAATTTGTTGATTCGATTTGAATAAACTTTTTTAACATTTGCAGTAGCAATTGACTTTAGATGCAGTCCATGACCAAAACCGAGATGTGGATAGAATTCATTATCCAACCTCAGTGTAAGACCTTTAGTAAAAGAATGAAAGCGAAGGAACTGTCTCCCACTCCAATGATAGATAGTAAACTCATAAACTTTCTGATCCTTATTCTTCATGATGGAAGTATTACCACTGTTGAATGCCTTAATAATTTTCTCATTCCCAAATGGACCATAATAATCTGATTTTATCTGAATCCATTCATAGTTCCACTTTCCATCTGACGTTAAATTGTATGGGAACTGGAATGCATTATTCATCGTTATTCCATCATGGGTGCGAGGAGTCAATATCATTTCTTCCAAATCATTCACATTCTGAATATTGCTATCATAGCAAATACTAGAAACGCCAACCTCCCATTCACCTTCTAAATGTAGTGGGCGATTTAATTCTACTCGATAGTCTGATGGTTTATTTTTGGGAAATTTATTCATAGAAGCATTACTGGGCAAGTAGATTAGAAACGAGTCCTTATTTTCACTTTCCATATTATTCACATTGGAAAAATATATTAGCATACTTTTGCATTAACTCTTCATTCGGAAATGGAGTGTGATACTTGTCACAGCATCTTTGTGAAAAGGAATCAACGCACCAGCATCGTCATAAATTGCAATATCAATTTGTGGGATGTAGTTTGATTTCAGCTTTGTATAATGCACTTTCTTGAAAGTATGCTCAGATAAAATACTGCAGCTTTTTGGCTGGTATGGTATCACTGCTAGCAATGGAGCTTCAACATCTCCCACACGTACATCTTCACCAATATTGGAATATATCTGAAAATAGTTAATACGACGCGATAGTGACATGTCTGCGCTAGCTTTGGTTACAGTACCACTTTTAAAGATATTTTGATCAAAACCCAAAATGTCCATTAGAGTTTTATCCATAATTAGTTCAATACCTTTTCCACTTATAGTGAGAGACAAAACGCCTTCTTTTTCAGAAAATGAAATTTGTTGGTCATTAATCACTTCATTTAAATAATCTACAACCAATTTAACCGAAGTAATAATGCGAGGCATCAACACTCTTGTTTCATGTAAGATACCACCTAAAGGCTCTACACACTTTCTGTATAAAGATACGGTCCATTCTGTATCAAATTGATTTGACCTTTCACATGGTAAATGTTGCATATCAAATTTTCCATGAACAGCTGCAGAACGATGTCGTAAGAACTGATGAAAATCTTTTGAACAAACTAATACTAGATCATCATCATTTAATTTACTTATTGCAATATGATTAGATGATTTCGTATAAGTCAATGTTGCCACTTGCTTACCATCAACTCGAAGGAGATAATTAAATTTCTTCAATAATGTTTCAGGAGTCATGTTTGTCTTTCTTGGCTTAATCACAATCTTCTTCACCAACGTCTTCTCATTTTTTGGAATAAGATCTACATAATAAGCTTCCTCTCGATATATTAACTGTTGATGACCACTTGGGTGGTAATTAACGTTATAATTATCATAGCTTGTTAAGGCGCTAGCGAGGTAACCTAAATCATTTCTTAAACTTGGACTTAAACCAACAATCCAATCTTTCCCAACTACATCATGTACATAATTATGATCATCATTGTGCGGAGGACATTGGGCAATATGATTACACGCTTTATTCAAGAAATCATATATAAACTTTTTACATGATAAGAGATCTTTCTTTGGCCACTGTGGAATGTATACTCGGCAGCCCTTTTCACATTGGTAAGCAGCTGTGCGTCTCATATTAATAGTCATCACCTCATGATCAAAAGTATAGACACAGTTGCTATGAACAAGTTGAGTGACACCCACTTCCCACTTTCCATTTAGCTGTTGTGCATGATCAATGGGAGTAGAAAAGGGGTAAATCCAATTTAATCTACAACATTTGACGAAAATGTGTCTTTGATTTGTAAAATCCATATTTCTGAACCGATTTCAATAGTTTTTTTAATCGAACCGTAGAGATCTCATCTATTATGGCATGGTTTTTAAAAAGTCACAAAGCCAAGACCTTCTTCACAAGTTGCCGTTTTTTGCCGAAAAAAGACCAAAAAAGCATGTCCAAAGTTGCAGTACTCTCACTTCAACACGGATTTTCGATTAGATACATTCAAATACATCCACTAATATTTATATCATCTGAAAGAAGAAGATCAGCTCTTTAAGGCAGTCTAATTTTAAATATTATAATCAATATTAATCATTGAATTTTCACTGGGTTTCCATTGTCCAATGAAAAAAATGTCCTCTGACCGAGACGTTTTCTGTCCTCTGACCGAGGTACCCTTTCTCGAAGAATATTGATTCTTCCATTAAACGTTTTGCACCAAACGAATCCTCTGGTGTGCTAGTTTATTAATCCGTAAAGAAAATTCAGTTTGATGCCGTTGCAAGTGAGCAACATTGATTTAAAACCATTTTTATCCGTTTTTTCGACCAGAGAATTTGAATATTCCCAAAAATTTCATATGGATGCTGAAACCAGAAATTTTGTCAGGAATCGATGAAATTTCACAGCATAGGAGGGATCCATGCTCTTAACATGTATGCAAAAGAAATTTTTCATTTATATCAATTAACCCTCTCAAAATCTCCAAAAACCACGAAAATGTCCTCTGACCGAGACCCTAAAAAAACTCGGTCAGAGGACAACGTTGAAATTGAAGATCTCGGTCAGAGTACAAGGGTCTCGGTCTAAAGACATGATAATGTATGCAATTACATTTAGATCACTTCGTTTTACGTGTTCAAGTATTCGTCCAAAGTTCCCGCAGTCTCATGAACCCAAATGCACAAACCGAAGAGTTTCCTGTTCGACATCAATTTGTCCTCTGACCGAGACCTTAAAAATATCGGTCAGAGGACAAGGTGGGTCACGGTCAACGGGCATTATATGCAATACATTACACTTTGGTCACTTCGCTTTTCGCATGCAAGCATTCATCCTAAGTTCCCAGTTTCATCAGCAACCCAATTGCAGAAGCCGAAGAGTTTCCTATTCGACATTTATCTGACCCAGATCAATTTGTCCTCTGACCGAGATATAGAAAAAATGGCTTTTTAAAAGTGCTAGATTTCTATGGAAAGTTTTTATTTGGTGCGGTCGCCGCTAAGATTTTCGCGTTCAGCGTAAAAAATGAGTATATATGCAAATTTTCACGGAAATCTGAGACCCAAAGTTGAAAAGACAGAAATGTTGTGGAATAA
This sequence comes from Prostheceraeus crozeri, assembly GCA_907163375.1. Taxonomy (NCBI): domain Eukaryota; kingdom Metazoa; phylum Platyhelminthes; order Polycladida; family Euryleptidae; genus Prostheceraeus; species Prostheceraeus crozeri. The sequence continues at coordinate 462,622 of CAJQUW010005047.1, forward strand.
ATTGGATTTACCCAAAGAGTGCGGCTCGATTACTAGCAAATCTATTTGCAGCCGCATTGCTAAGCAAAATATGATAAAACGACATTTTGATATTGCTGATCTGCGGCTTTGCATAACATCATGAAGACTTGGATTTTGGACTCTCTACAATATATCAGAGTTGATCGTAATGGAAACGTACATTTCAAAAATTCTCATGGTCATACATCAAGAGGTATTACATTAACATGGCGACAATTTGTCAACCTCAATGATATCATGAGGGATTTGGAATATTTTGAAACATTAAGATTCATCTCCTTGGGTGATCAAGTTTGGCTTAAAAATTACAGAAATGAAATTCAAATCTGCCATTCTCATTCCGCAAACTGTTTCTCATTTCGCAAATACAATTGGGAGAAGTGTAGAAGATACATACATCGCTCCATCATGACATTTATTCGTCGTGAGTTCATCGCCCTACTATGCAAATCTTAATCAGACATGACTACCACGCACCATGAGTTGGAAATTAGATTCCCTACAACGTATTGAAACGGATCATGATCGAAACGTCTATTTCAAAGATTCAACTGGAAATGTGAGAAGAGAGTTTGCTTTATCTTATCGTCATTTTCAATCTCTACATCATATCATGAAGGATTTGAAATACTTCTATATGAAAAGACATTCACGTATTGGAAATCGCATCTGGCTGCGCGTCAACAAACGACGAATTCAACTCTATCATTCCCAACTCCATACTAACTTCACATTTCATCAAGGTAGTTGGGAAAAGTATAAAAGGAAGGTACATCGCTCAATTTACTCATTTTTTCATCATGAAGCGCCATCGCTACACCATTGGCAACATTCTCCGTCGCTTCAGACTCTACACCAAAATCGATCTCACAACATTACACCAACACCTTCCAAACAGCAAGTATTACCCGGGCCATCCTGAAATGTTAGTGGTGAAGATGAACAATTCACGGAATCTTCAACTCTTCCCAAATGGGACTGTACAGATTCTCGGCGCCCTTTCTCATTCATCGGCGCAGTCAATGCGCTTAGAGCTACAGAGACTACTACGTCGGATATGGAAGAGGGAGAGGTGTGTGATGTCGAATCTGACTGTGGACAATATGGTGATCTCTACTCAATTGAGTGAAAGTGTATCATTTTTGAAGATTCGTACCAGCAGTTACAATTTGTGTTATGAACCCGAACTTTTTCCTGCAGCTCTCATTAGTTGTTGGTTAGCTGTGCATGTTGCAAACTTTCATAATAGTAAAGTGATCATTAATGGACTAAAATCTCATGTACAAGCAAATGTGATCCTAGACTGTCTCATCGAGTATGCACGTACCCAGCGGATTGTAAAATAAAAATAAAAAAAACAATTTTTCCAACATGATGTTTTTATTTCAAATCATGATAGAACTTACAAATCATTTTTTCATTAGAGTATGGATTACATGAAAAGTTTTGAATAACAGATACAAATCGAGATACATGTAAACGTTTTAAGATGAAGTACAGTACAAAAGCACCACACGTTGATGAAAGTGGATGTTGTAGTATGCGTTCATTTCGCTGATATTGACGCGTATGTTTTCTCAACCACTGCCGTGTTGGTATATTTGGAGGTTGAGCAAGAGAGTCAAATAGTTCACCACGTCAGTCTTCTCCAATAAAGATCGCTTTCCAATGCTCACTACCTAAATTCTGCGAATGAGTGTTTAGCACAATAAAGATGGGATAGTGATTTACTGCAGGTGGTAAGGTATCGAGCGAATAGACATTATCGAAAGCTTTCAACGTCGCTTCGTCTGCATTACGCTGTACTTTAGTTTTAATATCGTCAGCAGTCAACCAACTCATTAACGATTATACTGAAGAATCACGTCACGATACTTTGTAATTTCAATATTTGAATCGAAGACTGCATAAATTAATACATTGATCGTCTCAGGTAGTGTTCTTTTGAACGTCAAATCCAAACGAATATTATGAGGCACGTTCGCTTGACGATAGGGTGCACTAATATCGCTGTCAGCAGTCAAATCAAATGCATAAATAGTATATCCACTCTTAAACTCTTTCATAGTCAGTCCGTTGGTGTCATCCGTATTGTAAAAGCCAAAGACATCCATAAAATCAACATAACTGCGCATAAATTGATCCGAAGCAAAATCTGGTTTGTAGGGTGGACCAGGATGACTCACACCATTTACACGTAAAGCAATTTCATTTAACTGATTGTGTTTAAAATTGAAAGGATTCTTCTTCATATTACCATTAAATGGATCATTTTCAACCATTGCCACCATGAGGAGCTTCGGTGCTTCCGATGGAAAGAGGCCATCTTTCATGAAACTCTTGATCTTTCGGAATTGTAAAGGTGAGATGCTTTGTATGCTACATCGGGTAAATGGCATTTTGGCGGTTAAGACCTTCAGCATGCCCTCTAATGACACTTGGATTCGGTACTACTCGACGAATGTAAAGTGCAATATCTTCCACATGAATTCTAAAATTGTCAACTTTAGCAAATGCATTCAGCGCAAATTCAGGCTTATTCAATGTCAGCTTGAGTCGCATGCTGGTATTACAGAGTAAAAACTTTGACTGTCTAAAGAAGTCTAAATTCAGCGGACCATATAGCTGACATACTTTACTATCTCTAATCATAGCAGATCGCTTTACAAAGCCACTGTTTGTTTCAGCATCAAATTTTCCTGCTTCATCTCTGTACCATTCCATGGCTTCCATATGACTTTTTTGTGCTGCTGGATGAAACTGTGATACATGATTGAAATATGATTTATAGGGATAATCGCTTTGACCACCTTCCACCTGCTGCTCTCCAATCGTTAGAGAAACATCGCGAAGTAATGTAGTCAATGGTAAATTGTTCAGTCCAACTTTATGTGTATCGTCAATAGCAGTTCCATCTGCTTGCTGAATTCTAAACCTCAAATCAACCATCGCATAACTCAAATCTATGTAGTCATCACTACCACCAGGAATAACAAATTCAATGGGGCCAGGATTCTCAGCTGTTCGAGGATGATAATCTACAATACTTGAACTAAGAATATCTGTCTGTATGGCTTGTTGATCAAACAAACAAAACCCGGAAGTTTTACACTCCATGATTAGAAGTTATGGCAGCGTCGTCATTTAGCGCCTGATGAATGATTAGAGCCTCTGCGACGTTTGCGTGAATGCCTTTTGACTAAAGATCGCACCTTACCAGCTCCGCGATGTTTCCTCCTTCCTTTATTCATTCGTTTAGGCGATTTCTTTCCTTGAGTGACACCAGCAAAGGTCTGCTTCAATGTTTTTAAACCGCGTTCCTTCCCACGATTCAACAAACTGCTCTTAAAACTTCTACCTCTGGAAAGATCACTAGCAACATCACCAGCAAAGCCAACGGCATTACTTAAAACATTTCGTTTTAAAGATCTTCCGACATTGGATATGAGAGGTGCTACAACAGATTTCAGTGCACCAAGTATGCTACCTCCACGTTGGCGGCGAGCGCCGCTGTAAATTTGTCCTCCACTACTTACATAGGAGGGTCGTGAATAAAATGAGGCAGTTGGATTCATAGCTCAAACCCTAAACATTGTTAGTTACAACTTTGCATGAATCACTGTCGATCACTTAGATGAAAGATGTCGGCACGACGCATCCAAGAGTTCATACTTGAAGGATAACCAGTCCATTTAACAAGACACTATTCTTCACCTTGTCGTTTTTACATCGAATGATTTTCTCTACCAAATATGCTTCACTTTCAGTGACTACCTCAATCTCATCGCGGTAAAAGTTACTCTCAATTTCTTCATTATCGTAATCTTTCAACTTGTAGGTGGTGGGAGAGTCTTTTTGATCAATCCTTGATACTGTAAATACCTCCTCTGTCCAATTCGGAAGGTACCCTTTAGCAAAAACACTTTTCACTTTTGAGATGCGAACTTTATCACCAATTTTCACATGAGTGCGTTTACGTTGGAATGATTCGCGCACTTTATCTACATTGTCAGCATTTACATCTACTGGTCTGAGTCCAATAGAACGATGGATAGAGTGATTGTAGGCATGGAGTGTATCTTGTAGAACCTTTGTCCAACTTTGTGTCAAGTTGGCAGTAAAATGTCGCCACAAGCGATTTTTTAATGTGCGATTAAAACGTTCAACGAGTGCAGCTTTATAGGCACTCTTTACACTAAACAACTCAATGTCATGCCTCTCAAATAATCTTCTCACATGCTGATTTTCAAACTCTTTTCCTTGATCACTCTGAATTCTTTTTGGAATGCGACCTTCTCGAAAAATTGTTTGGAATGCTTTTGCTACTCCTTTCCCTTCTTTAGTTTTTAAAGGTTGAGCCCACGCATAACGCGAGAAAATATCAATGACGGTTAAAATAAAATTATTGCCCTAGTTATGTTTTGAAATGGAGGCAACATCACACAAATCTGCTTGCCACTGTTCATCGATGTCATGAACAATATAATGGCGGGTGCGGTACTTCTTTTTCGCTTGTTTGTGGAGTGTATAGGTAGCCTGACCCTTTAACCATCGTTTCACTTGTGATTGTGGAGGACCGCTCGCTTTTGATAATTTCTTGATCGATGCAAATCCTGCCGGATGTTTTACATCATAATAGATTGACTTCAAACGTTCAGTCGATGACGACTGACTCTTTTTCCTCCTTCTCATCTTTTTGCTTTCTTGCCTTTCTACATTTACAACAACTGCAGCATTTAGCTTTAGCGGTTTTGCGATCGTGTTCACATTGCTTAGGAGTTTCATTGTGAGAGCTGGCGCACCAAGTGCAAGTGACAACGACACTCACCTCTGGCGGCTCATTACATGGCAAGCAACACATCTGCTTCATATTAATAGTCTGATAACATGTATTTCTTGGGAGGAGCTGTTTTACGTTTTCCTTTTAATAGTTTTAGTGGTGGTGTAGATCTACGTCGAGTTCTTCCTCTTGTTTGCTTAATGAGTGTGGGAGAGGATGTAGCAGGTGACGTCTTAAACCAATTTGTTGGCATTTTCATCGTCTGAAGCATTGGAGTAGTAGCCACTGTTGAATCAAGTTCTTTCAATGTCTCATTATTCAAAGCAAATTTTGGTACATTATGCTTTTTCAATAGTTTAAGAAAGTATGACCAACCAGGTGGAACATAGCCCTGACGGCGCTTTCTACGTGTCGCATACTGAATCAAGTCTTCATAACGTGAAGCATCAATCACTTTATTTTCATCTGTAATGATTTCTCCTCTATCATCTACATTGAGATGGGGTTCAATACTATTGAAAAGAGATATGGCATGTGCACGAGATGCTAAAAGGTGTTGCAGTCGATACAGAGTCACGCATCTTATTCTTCAAGTTTTTCAATTGCTCAACAGTTTCCGATTGTAATAATACAGCACGATGTGGATCTTTGATGTGAACATTTTGCTGATAATCTTTTTCTTTCCTATACATTTGATTTGCAAGAGGTTGCTTTACTTGCTGCATGGCAGTCAATTGTACATATTCATCCTGAGGAATAACAATCATGCGAGAATAAGAACTCATAGTTTGTAGATAATCATGGGAGTTTTCAAAATATCACTTCGAAATCTAAATTCTTCCGGACACTCTTGCGTAAAGTCAATGAATAAGTAACCGTGTGGTTTTTCAGTAGCTGCTTGAAAAATTTCAATTAAGGCTTTTGATCCTCTGGGTGCAACTTGACGCGCTAAAATTTCAAATTGACTTTTATCTCGCGGATTCTTGAAAATAGCATAATAGTGTGTATTCAGGTTTCGTGTACGAGCTTCTTTTCCATCAGGAAACAAATTTTGTGTGATATAGATGATAAAGCACCTTTTATGATGTCCTGCGCGAGTGATCATATCTGTAACATCTTTTGAATTCTTACTTTCTTTTAATAAATCATCCAATACAACAACATCATTAGACTGAAGTTTATCCACTGGAATAATTCCTTCATGTCGAATAAAGTTGCGACTTTGCAATTCCTGAAACAGCGACGGTTGATAAATACCATAACACCAAATCACTCGATTGATAGGTTCCTTAAACAACTCCCTTCTTTTATCCAGTAAATTCAGCGTGAAAACAGTTTTAGCTGCATGAGATGGACCTGATACAGTCAGAACTTTATCACATTGAAGTCTGAAATCCATTATAATACTTTGAGATTCAACATTTGCATAATTAACGTCTAGAGCCAAAGATATTACCCAATACGTTGCCCACGACAGGAGCTAGCATCGGTAGTAACGCTGGAAGGAAACCGCCCTTTTGTGTTAGAGTTTCCCTCTTTCTTTGAAGGGTGACTTAAGGATTGGAGATGAAACGCAATTTCGTAGCATATCGCTTAAGTAACTTTCGTTGTTTTGGTGCTAATTTCTTCGTCCACAACTTCCTCACATGAGAAATAATTTCACGAATGAATTTATCGTTAGCATGTCGTATAGCATTGTATCGCTGATTTGCTTTCATTCGTCGGAGAGCTTGAATGGCTGAAGAAAACTTTGAAGACTTTTGACTTTTACGTTTCGTCATTTTACGTTTCGCCATTTTTCGTGTTAGTCTTTGCTAAAACCTATCTTTACCACATTTGCATAGGTACTAACTATTGCGGCATAAGTGGCACTCGAAATGAGCAATATCACAGTGGTTACATTTGCAAAGTTGAATGCAATTACGTATGAAACAGCGTTGACAAAAGCATGCTTACATCTCTTGAAGATGCGCTTTTCATTTCCATCCTTTCGCTTACATACATCACAACACATAGTTTCACCGTTACTGATGTCTATAGCAAGTCTTTTTGAAGATATGAATTTGCTAGCCTTTTCTAAATAATAGACGCATGTAGAGAAGGAATATACTTCGAGAGTGAGCAGACATAGCTCGAAAACCAGTTGTGCTACAATCAAGTACCACTGCATTTTCAATTTTTCTTTATGGAAAGTTGAATGTGAATATCTGAAATCGCTTCAATCACTAGACTGCTACCATGATGGTTAAATGCGTTAAGACGTTCAGCAATTTTTATCATATGTCTTTTAAAAAATTCTTCGGGGTGATCTACCACTTCCATTGAATAAGAAGCAAAATGGAAAGAGCGACTTTCCACCTCTTCCTTTCCAAAATGACTAAACTTAATTTTCGCAACTAATCGCGCCATGACAATGCTATCAGAGAATGTATTCATTAACTCTAGAAATAGAGTGCTAGCATCATCGACCACTGCTTCGATGTCGGTCTCATCTTTATGAAAATTTATCACATAATCTTGAACAGCTCCTTTTAAACTTTGCCTATGAAAATGTAATGTTCCGCAGTCGTTTGAGAAAGACATGATCGCCCTTTATCTAACCCATCCATTGCATGAAAACAACAACTCTTCTCATAGTAACATTTATTGAATAACGGTAACAAGCATGCATTATAAATCAAGGTTTGAAACAGATAAAATAGATACAGCTGGTAACTATCATACAGCGAGCAATGATAACCATACATTACTTTGGCAGTGTTGAGGTAAGGAGGAAAGAAGCATTTGTTATGAACGTAGCTACTACAACGAACAGACAAATCCTTAAAACGTTTCGTGACTTCATGGTAGTGTTGATTCACTCTACTATCCCAAGGTGGGAGCAAAATATCATCAATGATTAGATTGGGAAATACTTTCCTCTCCTTACCAGGATTATTACAAAAGATGCGTATAACATTGAAAGCAGCTAACCATCGTTTAAAGTCAATAAGAAGAGCACTCTCACAAGAAAAGCCATAGTCTTGCAAATATTTCAGATTAAGTCCATGAATGTGTTTTCTCGCCCATTGATCAACATTGGGACTGCAGTTGACATGTTGATGATGGACACTGACAATCTGATATGTCCAATTGTTCATAGCAATAGCACTGAGCTCCTGTACAGGTTCACCCTCACAATCCATAAAAATGATGATAGAAGCCTAAAACGGAAATTTACACATCTAAGGAAACGTTCTATAACATATTACAAAATGAAGAATTACATCGATGCTTTTCACGACAAAATACACAAATGATATGATGGCAACGAAGAAGTAAAATGTATCTAATAAGACCACGTCTACGACACTCAAAGCACATAAGCGAATTGTCATAGGGTAGAGTTAGGAAAGGACTAGTAATTCTCCTTCTTTGATTTGCGTTTTGATGCAGCATTCTTCTCCGACTTGCGCTTCGTACCACTGCTGTTAAGGATTTGATCAATTATGTCGTCCACGTTGGGTGGTTTTGGAATATATAGGATGGATTCCATATGCATGGAGAGAGAGGCTATTTTATTATCCTTGTGCCGACCATAATATAGCCCATTCACTTTGAAAAGGATATCCCAAGTACCTTCTCCGAGCTCGTCGCATGTGATGGATGTTGAATGATCTCCCTCCTTCTTATAGTAAGTGCACCAATGTGAAACCGGTAGGCAAATGTGATTACCATCCCAAATCTTTCTATAGGGAGTATTGTTGTCATCTCTCGCCTTCCACTCTTGAGCAAGAGGAGTAGGAATGTCCATATTTAATGTCACGTACTCCTCAATAATATCAAGTTGGTGGCGAATGTACGGACTCACGGGGATCAGTATGTAGTCCCCATACTGATTGTGCATTATCTTGACATCCGTGGAAGGGAGCATTCCCGTTTGGAGTACTACGCTATGATCGTCATAACGCAAGACTTGTTTAAATTTACGCTGTAGCGGTGTAGGATTATGTACCTTGGTTGTTTCTTCCACTGGCCTCAGTTGTAGATGATCTGATCGTAGCGGACCTTGTAACGTTTGACCGCCATTTTGTCCTACTAGTGCAGCAGATGGAGTAGATGCCTGAAAATGAAAAAGATTGTATTAAGTTTACGTTCAAGGGAGGAGAGGGAGGAAAGTAGCGACTTACCATTTTAGTTGGATAATAGAATAGGGAACTAGAGAGAGAGAGAAAATGTGCGTCCGTCACTCGTGTGATTCAACGATGGAATGATTCTCACTGTGGAAGGCTCGCTATTTATATAGAAATGCTTGATTCTCATTGGATGATGATCCTCATCGGACAATAACGTCAAGCTGATTCCAAATCTGGCCTCCGTTTACCAATCCGAGCCTTCATTCGCCCGCTGGAGCTGTTTCTTGGGAAATTCTAACTCTGTCGTTTTTCATCAATCTCCCAAATCTTAAATGGCGTCTCACATCTAAACGAAGACAGATAGGAACAAGCCGTTTCTTTCACTGAATTTGTCTCACTCTTAGCTTTCAAACGAGCTATTGCACGACTTTCTACGATCTCTAGAACCAAAGTTGGAAGATCGGTGCCGCGGGGGGGGGGGACGTCAGCGAAACTTTTTCTCTCCGATTGACTTGAAACTCACCATAGAGATGCAGAATTTCACGCTGAATCCGAATCTGGCGTCCGTTTTCCCATCCGATGGTTCGTTTTGGCGCTACAGCCCAAAACGACCAAAATTCTAACTCTGTCGTTTGTTCGCCAATCTCCCAAATCCTAAATGGTGTCTCACATCTAAACGAAGACAGATATGAACAAGCCGATTCTTTCAGTGAATTTGTCTCACTCTTAGCTTTCAAACGAGCTATTGCACGACAAAATCCGTCCACTGGAAGCCAAGATCGAAGCTAGCTCTCCCGAGGGGGGGTCAGTGAAATTTGATGAAAAATGTTTTGGTAAAGGTCCCAGGTCGAAATGACACACTTTGGAAAATTTTCAAAATTTTGTCCATACAAAGTCACTCTGACACTTAGGATTTTTTCAGGTGAGCACTGACCTAAAATCTTGTAACAGCTCTAACTTTTGAACGGCTGGTCCGATTGACTCGCGGCAAAAATGTCGTCGTGCAGTTTTTTCTCCTCTTTCAAACGAGTAGCTGTAAGAAAAAATCCGTCCACTAGAACCAAAGTTAAAAGATTGCTGTAGGGGGGGGGGGGGTCAGTGAAATTTGATGAAAAATGTTTTGGTGAAGGTCCCAGGTCGAAATGACACACTTTGGAAAATTTTCAAAATTTTACCCATACAAAGCCACTCTGACACTTAGGATTTTTTCGGGTGAGCTACGACAGTCCACCCTCCCAACCTGGCCGGCACACCACGCCAACCTGGCCGGCACACCACGCCAACCTGGACAGCACATCACGCCAACCTGGACAGCACATCACCGCGCGCTACGACGGCCGGCCAGAGGGGGGGACGTCAGACTCGAAGCAACACGGCGGCACACCACGACCGACTCGACGGACAGGAGGGGGGGACGTCAGCGACGGCGGCCATCTTGCGCTATCCAGAAGTGGAGTTTTACTTACTACTTACAATGCCGAATCGGTTGCCTTGAGGATCGGCCTTGAGAAAGCCATGGAAGACCAGCGATGGGACAACTGCAGAAACGTTGCTATCCGTCTTGATAATAAAGGTGTGATTGAAAAGATACGAAGTGGCCACCTGGACGTCAGAACATCAAACGAAGACCACGCTTGGAACAGCCTGCAGAAAACAGCAAATAAGAATATTCTCATTCAATGGGTCCCCATTCATGTTGGTGTACATTGGAATGAGATCGCAGACACGACTGCAAAAGATGCCACTAATCTTGACCAGAAAGACATTCCTATCGATATCGACACAGTGAAAACAAAAATACGAGGAAGCCTTGCCAACGAATGGAAGAAGAACAACAGCCATTGGAAATACAAACATCATGAAGAAGTCAGCTTGAGTAGATCAGAACGCACCGAACTTGCAAGATACAGGACAGGGCATCCTCTTCTTCTCAAGAAGTATCGCCATCGTATCGGCTTAGGAGAGGAGGCAATCTGCGATGAATGTGGCGAAGAGGAAGAAAGCCTGGAGCACAACCTCATCAAGTGCTCAAGATGGGATATGCAGCGTTATGCCAGTTTCCATACTATCCACCCGGACCCCATCCAAATATCCGCCACCCAGTTGCTGAACTATTTGAGGACAATCGGTCGTCTCTAGCGACTGACGTCAATGTGTCTTCACACCGATCGGGCCAAAACAACATTATAGTAAGTTAACTGACTTCCTTTCACAAGATTACACCAAACTTGTGTCTTCGGCCTAGATGTAGACGACATTATCAGTGATAGAAATGAGCATAGAGCGTGAGCATCTATTAGGTAAAGTAGAAACTCAGTATTAATTGAATCCACAAAATGCGTACAGTTTCGATTATATGAAATGAACTCGAATTGACACCCAGTGACAACTGTAAGATGAGGAAATTTTTGTATTTTGAAGACATTACCACGGAATTATGATAAAATTCCGGAAGAAATAATAATGTTTACAAATCCTCGTGTCATGACAACCTTAAAGATGTGATGTCTGTTAAACTAGCAATTTGATGGGCTACAATGTTCAGCATCATTAATAAGAGCATTTTCTTAAGCTTGATCATATCACAAACTTATCGCCACTGCTTTTTTTTATGTCACTGCTCCCCTTACTTGGGGCTTGGACGGTGCTGACATAGTCAGACTTATGGAGCGTTGTAGTACTTGTAGTCAGGATGCCCTTCCTGCCGACTTTCAATGACACCTTCGGGACTCGACCTCTGGACCAAAAGATCGCTAGGCCAAGCACTTAACCATTGTGCCGCGGAGACCACAGTGGTCTCCACTGAAACTGTCATACCACTAAAAGAGCAAAATATCATAGTATCAAGGACAGTGATCATCAGAAACTTTAAACTACATAAATGGGTCCACTCGGATTCAAGAAATGAAGCATAAGTTTAGCGAATCATAAAATCATGCTGATGAAAATTGAATTAAGCGCTTGAAATTTCAGACAAGAACCACAATAAGATCTCAAACTTTTCCATTAAGACTTGATAATCAGCTTAATTTCGGCGTAATGGAAACATCTTTTAGTAAATTGGTATCCAAAAAGTTTCATGCTACTTATATAGAGGTACCAAATCGGAAAACTTCCCAGTCGGAAGCACCGCTATATTCTGCAGTTTCCAAGTTGGCCGCCCGCGTGCTTTGATTGATAAGACCACAACATTAGATTCATCTGCGCGCGCTTCGGTTTCCTAGAAAGGAACAATTGCATCTAACTTAAATATCGAAATGGCACATCACAGAATTAGACAATTTGCTCCTTCTCGAATGGATAATTCTCCTTCTCGTGTATTGCTTGCTATTGGAAAAGGCAAACAGTAAGCTGTCAGCAGAGGACACAAGAGCCCGTGAGAGATGCGTGCGTGCTGTGACATCACTTCGCACACACCAAAACACACATCGATGCCTGGCTAACATTCGATTCAGTGTATGTACTATACAGTGAGAAACGCCGTGAGGATGTGAACCAATCATCCTACGCCTGCTACTTTCTTAAAAATGATTGGAAGAGCCAACATTATGGAGAAAACTTGTGCGCAATGATCTGAATTCTTCAAATCTGAAGGAATTTTGGCAATCGAAGCACTTTGCTGGAACTCACATTAATCCGCAAGCGACGCACGACTTTTTTCCTATCTCTGCAAGGTATGAGGAATTCCTTTTTGCCCACTTAATAGGTTCCTCGATGTGCCGTCGATTTCGTATTAATCACATTTCTAGCAAACCGAAGCAGATAAACAAAATATTTAATCCTGTGGATAAAAGACTGATGACAATTTCGACTGGCATCCCACAGGCACTGTCCAGTCGGTTTTTGAGTCTTTGATATCACTCAAGTCACATAAGGCACCCCGATTTGATGGTATTACGGCAATAATTTACAGAAAACAGCAAGCATACTTGCTCCTCCCCTTGCATGGAAACACAGTATAATTATTCCAATTCCTAAGACCAATCATCTGTTAAAGGATGAACTTAGACCAATTTCTTTACTTCGGCACATTCAAAAATTTGTGAAAACTTATCTTAGAAACTGTTTTACTAATAAGATTTAGCGCATCATTTGTTACCCTAACAATTTGGTGGTGTCAAGCGATCATCAACAGTATCAGCACTCATATGCTTACACGACAAAATTACGGCCACACTTGAGAGCAACGAAGTACGAGTATCTGGCTGGTGTGCTTTTATTAGCATCTGATTTTAGCAAAGCATTTGACCTACTTGGTCAAGGTGTAATAATTAACGCGCTTAAAGTGAATAACTTTCATAATGGATTTCTCATTGGATTGAGGACAATCTTTTTGACAGAACTCAGTCCTTGAGGGTGGATGAGTGAGCAAGCACCCTAACACCAGTCCTGCCATTCTTGTTCAATTTGGTTATTCGTTCTCTCAAGCCAAGATATTCATCAAACGTCATCATTAAATACATCGATGATTGTTCATTTATTATCCCGATTTACGAAGTTACAGCCATCGGTTATGAGGAGGAGAACCAAAATATGCTTGAATGGTCGTCTTCAAATGGCCTGGACCTCAATGTATCAAAAAGTAATATCCTTTGTATCCCAAAGTCTCCACATTGCCAACCACCAAACTTTCCGAACCTTGTTCCGGTAAAACAGTTGAAGTTAATGGGTGCTATGTTTTCGGCAGATCCCAAGTGAACCGCTCATGTAGACTATATCACAAAAATGTGCTTCTCGGCAACAATACGCTTTGTGAATATTGCATCCTTTCCTCAATGTCACTGACTTGATATGCGCATGTTATGGCCTTGTACGATCAATAATTGAGCACTGTTCTCCATTGTTGGTCGGGATGTCTGAACGCGACAGCGCAATAATCGATAAAATTCAGAGAAGAGCACACAGAATTATTTACACAGGGACTGGTGATGCGATATTTTGGACAATTCGACGGAGGTCAGAAATGACGCAGCCATCAAACTTAAACTTAAACTTAGCCATAAAACGCGGAAATGTCACCAGTTCCTTGAGCGGCGGCAATTGGTCGTTTATTGTGCAACTTTCTATTGTGTGCTTTCCATTGTACGTCACTACCTACCATGCAAACTATGTCATGAATGTGATTGCTGGTCATAATAATAATCACAATGCAAGACACCGGACGTTTTTTCTCTATCTCTTTCCGTTACATTTACAGCAGATATCTCATTACAGCGATCATTCTCTGCATACCATGTGCCCACTCAAATTGGCTCGAACCGGTCATTTTCTTCAGATTCCTTCGCGTACCTCACGTAGACGGAATTCGTTTTTCTCAGAATCTGTAATACTTGTTAACAATGTCTGGAGTGACTGATGTCGTTTCTTTTTCTTTATTCGACCCTATTCCTTTTTTTGAAATTAATGAAATAATATTGTTTTTCCGTCTTTTAGTCTTTCTACGCACAAAAATTAATTAATAAAATGTATCAAAATATATTTCGCCGGTCTGGCCTTATCAATTGAAATAGAAAGAAATCCTAAGCAAACATTTTTGGAAATCAAATGCTACATCATTTGAAATCTCCTTACAGAAATCACTAGCTATCAATGTTATTATCGATATCCAGCAAATATCCACGTATGGCATAGTTCAGTATTCAATAGTCACATAGTTCACAATAGTTCATTCCATATCTCTCTAGTTCTTCTGTATAGTTACTGTTGGCATGTTTGGCTGGTTCCACTCTGTTTTGTTGTTGATGACGATCTTCTTCTGTTGTATACTGTTTTTGATGTTGACTGATTCCGTTATTTGACGTACACTTGTTATATTCATTGAAAATTCTTGTTCTATGTTGTCATGATGTTCTTTGCAATGTCTCCATAAACTTGATGTATCCTTCTTTTCCCTCAATTGCTTTATATGTTCTTTTCCTCTGATTTTCGCATTTCTTGTTGTTTCTACGATGTCGACCCCTTTGCATCCTTCACCTACAATTTCGTAGGATATTCCCTGTGCATCACATTTTCCTTTGCCATGGTCTACATCGGAGAAACAGCAAGAAATGCGAATACTATACCATATAGAAATCCATGGAACTATGTTACTATTAAATACTGAACTATGCTATACGTGGATATTTACTGGATATCGATAATGACATTGATAGTTAGTGATTTTTGTAAGGAGATTTCAAATGATTTAGCATTTGATTTCCAAAAATGTTTGCTTAGGATTTCCTTCTATTTCAATTGATAAGGCCAGACCGGCGAAATATATTTTGATACATTTTATTAATTAATTTTTGTGCGTAGAAAGAGTAAAAGACGGAAAAACAATATTATTTTATTAATTTAAAAAAATGATATCAAAGTCTCTCTTTACAAGATCCATAAAAATTACTAAAAATTGACCCTATTCCTGTTAATATTTAAATCCTTTGTGACATTGACTTTGATATCAATTTTCTCTGCATCACTACTGCAACGACTGCAATGACTTCTTTCAACCTCCGAATCAAATGTATTTTCACTGCTATGTACCATTTCCAATTTTCAAATATGTATACACGATGCGATACGATACAAATCGTCATTCAGGAAGATCACCAAGACTAGCGAAGATCGAAGAGGGTCACAACGGGAATTCTATTGCAAAACAGTCAATACTTTGCATGTCATAAACACAGGAATAATTTGCAAAAATTTAGCTTTTTAAAAAGTAATCACATATTGTTTGGTCCGCAGGAACACAATCTACGCAAAAAGCTGAATAATTTGATATCAAAATTTTCACTCTATGCTGACCTTTTTTGAGTTGACACTATACCTTCTATACTACTATACTTACTCCATGGAAGTGAGTCTGAAAATTATATGCCATCGCTGTCGCTGCAAAACCTGTGATTTTCAAGGCCGAGTGCAATAGCTTGGCTGACATGTAGATGACGGTGTATCGCAGCTTCGTAGGTCTTACATGTTCAATGTCTCTGGCCATCACGATGTCGAAAAGATGTCTGAATGCTCCCTGTTTCTGGCATCACCATGAAAAGTGACTTGTCAGCTAGGGATCGAGCATAGTTCTTGAAGTGTTCAAGAAAATCACGAAGACTAGCGAAGACTACATCGAAGAGGGTCACAACGGGAATGATATTGCAAAGCAATCAATGCTTTGCATGTCATGACATCGGAATCTAAATAACAAATCCATGATAAGAGATTATTTATCTTCAGTTAAAGAGAATCTAATGTAAATTCAATTCGCAACTTTCTTCACACCTGAGAGTGTAGCTTCTTCTAGGTCTTTCAAGTTCACCTAACGTTTTCTAATACACGCATCATTTTGTCAAGCATTATCTTAATCGTCCTTGATGTTTTCGAACCTCAATTATATTCCTTCTTCAAATTCTTTTACTTTAAATTGCTTAGAAATCTCTGTCAGATAATATAATAGTTAAAAATTCACTTGTTGAGAAGCGCCTTATTTCTCACAACAAAGCGCATGACTTCCTCAAAAAATGTAAAAAATTCCATGGCTCATTGTTAATAATTCAAAAGCAAGGAAACGTCAAGTTAACTTATGTTAGTTTTATAACAAATTGATTCCAATAACTCCAATTCCATGTTCGGCACCACAGAGATCCAGACGAAGAGGAAGACCAAGAACCGAGTGTATAGAGGGAATGAAAACCATCACAGGACAAACGGTGGAACGGATGACACGGGAAGCAAGAGACCGCTTTACATAGAGAAGGATCCAATATGACGTCGCCGAGAGTCGTACCCGACAGGACGGCACCAGGTAACAGGTAAAAAATTCCAACAACCGATTTGTTATAAATCTGATATAAGTTAACTTGGAATTTTTTCTCTTGAATTATCCTCATCTGTTACAATATAGGAATTATACCTATCTGTCGAGGGCATAAATTGGAAGATATCCGAGGACGCGCAGCGCATGAGGAAATCTTCGAATTGATGTCCGACGACAGATAGCTGTAATTTCTATTGATGAATGAAATATCATGGTCATGGATTAAAAAACAGTTATGACGTGGTCCACAGATGTCGATGAATGAAGGCATGAGTCATAACTAAAACTCAACCGATAAATCACTTCGAAAAAGCATTCTTGACCTCTACGATGGCAATCTGTCTTGATAAAACACTAGTCGGCGTGGAAAAGCGTCGAACTTGATGCTCTTTCCAAATGAGCTGATGACATGACTATTTGACATGAACAGAAACTCAGGAAATCTTTTAAAACTTAATCTGATTGTCAAATTCATGAAACGGCGACGTTAGTCAATGTCAAAATCTGTTGTTCCTTTATCACATTTTTCCGTGTTTAGAAAATATGTTCCAGAAATAAGAATGTTTAGACATCGATCAATTGGTCCTACCGCAATGTATAAGACTCCACTGGCTTAATGATGCAGCAAAGTGGATATGCAAGGCATCACGCAACTCTTGAAGAATGACGTCACTTATCAATAAAAGCAAAATTCCATCATTTCCTTATACAGCATGAATATATGAACGCAACTTAGTGGATGAAGTATAAATACAAATATGAAAATGTTTTTAGTAGACAAAGTAAAGCAAACAGAACCAAACATGATACTGTATGATTTATTATAACATTGGTTCGCAACTATTACTGCTGAAATCATCCGAAATTTAGGTTAAATATTTCTTATTCAAAGTTAAAGTTTTTCTTATAAAATGCCTAAAATATACACGTATATATCTACCTAGTGGCATTGTTGGAAGGATATTGGATACTCTTTTCATTTATAGAAAACGATTTTGTGTGTAGAAGGAACAAGCAGATAATCTCATCTGGATTTGCAGCTTTTCGCAAATTTGCTTTCTATTTCTTACTACTTCATATACTTGTTAGTAGTATTTTATTCCTTCTTCTGCATTTAAAAAAATTAATAATAATCTCAAGACGACTAGTTAATAACAAATAATGTCTAATCAATAATCTAATTAAACAATAAATAAGATGTCTGATCAATGATAGTCAATAAATTTAAGATGTCTAGACCAATCGTGCGCATTTCATCTTGGTTATCCAGAAGTTGAACATTGACAAATATGAGCAAGATTCATTTTTTGACTGAAATCATCATAAAAATTTCTTTCATTTCCATGACACATGTAATTGCTGGGCAGGAATGACCGAATCCGTTCGTGATCATCTCATTGTTTTCAGTTTCATTTGCAATGCATTAGATCTAATTAATCTAATTAAGTTCACCCTCGTCCCGTCGTGGGGGGACTATTACGAGTACACCATCCCCGTCGAAACGTTTCTCTAACTTTTGAAATACTTGGTATTCGCTAATGTGATTTACAGCATATTCTTTGTCTGATACAGTCTATCAGAAATGTGCGACGTTTATCGAGAACATACATGTAACTACAATTCATGACCAACAGCAATAAAAGAATAATGATGAATTAAAATACTTAACAAATAAAGTGCAAAGTAGACATAGAATACTACTTGAATAGAATAAAAACAGTATCCAGTATGTAATTACTGTAAAATTATAGGAAGGAGACGAAATTCATGATGTTTTTTTATTGCTGTTGGTTATGTATGACTAGGGATAAAAAAACATTGCTTGTTTTGAAACATGTTTTTTTCTATTTAAAAAAAACATGATTTTTGTTTTATTTAGAATTTTTCACTGTAGTGGTTTCTCAAAGCGTATGATCTAATCCTCGATTAGTACAGCTTACGATGAAAGTCTAGACATCATTGTGATCGTAGCATCAACTGTTGTGTGTTTTTATTGGTATTTGGGATCATATTTCATGGGAAGAGAATGCACTTAATCTGAGATGTGCTGGACTTTCGGCACATGAAATTAAATTTGTTTTCTCTTTTGGTATTGGCATTCGTTAGTTCTATTTCAAAACTCATGCGAGCGCAATTCATTTGCAACCTTACTCATACCACACATCATCATTCATAACACACAATTGCCACCTTTTGATACGACAATAAAGTATGTTTCAATGATTCATTGAGGCTATGATTCACTTAGGCGTTTATTGATCAAGATGAAAAATCACAACATGCACAGAGACTCAGTTACAATGACTGATATGTTTAAATTTGTACATATGATGATGAAAAGTTCACTTTAAGTATCTACGAGATCTGGAGTTGTACAAAGCACATGACATAGGTATGAATGAATTCAAGCGACGTGAAGTTAAGCAATATGGCAAAAGAAAATGATCTGTTTGAGGTAAACGAGAATGCAATGAATGATGCAACGGATGATCATGTGACATACATTTGCACAAAGAGTTGCAAATCAGAGTATTGCCACGATCTTTCAATCATTCACGTGTTTCTATCTGCAATAAACCGGCCATGTTGTTGAATTCATCGACTTGAATAGCCCAACTGTTCCATAATTATTGAATTTGAAGGAGAGAAGGATCAGGAGGAAGAAGAAAGTGGAGAGAATTTGACTTTTTGTGATTTTCGGACTCATGAAATTTGAACCTTTATTGACTTTTTGGCATAATTTAGATAATGTTAGATAATAGATATGTTTCTGTTTGTCTTTAGATTCGATATTATACTTCATATTTACGGAAAATGGAATAATTCTCAAGTTCTCAACAGTAGCATCAAATAATGTGATATCGAATGATAATGAATGGCAAAAGTAAATAAGTGAATTTCGTGAGGTGACATTAATTCTCAAACCAATAATCAGTCAATTTCTTGAATTATTGTTTGTCAATAAATCATGTACTTGTGTTATTTGACAATTGATTTTTAGGTTAAAGTTAATGATATCAATGCACAAATTACAGCTCACGGTTATCATATTAAATCTTTTAAAATTACCCATAAGGTAATTTTAACTCATTAAATAGGTTAGACATCTTACAAAACGTAACAAAATCATGACCTTTAAAGAACAAAAAAACATTATGTTTTTTGTTTTGAAACATTTTGAGAAAAACATGTTTTTTCAAACCCTAGTTATGACAAGCATGAATTGTATATACATGCATGATGATCTGGATTGTTGTTGGGTTCTTTTACAGTATGACCCTTAACCATGTTGGCGAAACGTCGAACATTTCTAATAAACTGTATCCGACGAGAAAGATAATTTTTTTCTCAAATTGTGTCCCGGTTACGAGGAGTCGCTCGATTATTTCAATTTACATTAGGTCACTTTTTAGATATTTCTAATAGCTCTCAAAATATTTTTGATTTTGAGCAACTGAAAGTGCAAATAAATGACCTTTATTTAATAGCACATTTGCAAAATAGGAATATCATTATTAGTTTTTCTATTATTTGGCGGTTTCGAATATTTTGATTTGATTTGAAATTAAATGTACGAGTGTTGATCACATGGTTTTATAGCAAGAACCTATAATGATCTACGACTGTGTGAACACAATGGTCTGAACTGTCAAATATGATTGCCGCAAGCAGAAGACTTCTCATTGCACCAGTAGTACTTCAAAAGTAAGACGAAGAGTCTTCTTAAGGCTTTATAGGCTAAGAAATTTGTTAAAAACTACATACACGTTTCGTGCTTTCATGCTTCCTCAGCTGGCGGGCCCTGAAGAACGGATCAGAATTGTGTATATAAGAGAGGAGTGCCTTCGGGCTACGTGAAAATATCACAATTTGAGTATGGTATAGCTGAATCGTGGATTTCAGGTGTCACTGTTATCTCAATTCCAAAAGCAAGCACCTCACATTCTCTTCCCTTTACACTTGCTGTCCATTCATACTATTATTCAATTCAGCGATGGAAACCGGCCGAGATTTTAGGGCACCAGCAGTTTCGCACCAGTCACTAAAATGCTGACGAGGCTAATATTTAACCTTTCAAAATTATTCAAAATAAAAACAAGATCCAAGATTATTTACGCCTTGAGCCTACGGACAAATGTTCTGCGCGGCAGAAATAATGTTTATAAGGGACTCTTTGTACAAATGCGTTTCACTGATAGGAAATTAGGACAAACCTTAGCCTGATTATTGATTATCCAAAAAATTGATATGATAAGTACACGAAATTCCTAAACTAACTTTTTGGTCACGTATCTGTTCATAGTTGAAGAAGAGAATGATATTTTCTAGCGTAGGCTGTTGATACACAATAACATTCACATGTAGAACTAGCTGGAATGCCGGATTTTAATTAAATGTTTCAGCAGGAGTATTAATTAAATGCACACCATGAACCGTAATAATCCGGATCTTAATGAATGATAATGTAGGTATTCAATAAAAGGGAAGAGAGAATATGTTTCTTTTCGGAAGTCTTAATTGTGCCAGTCCGATTAAACGAGGTTTGACTGGCAGGTATTTTCAAAATCAACATAAATGTAGTTGTTAACTAAAATTATTTCCAATATGCTGAAAGATGTAAACTAATCAAATAATAATAAAGTTAAATTGTCTTAACTAAGTGATCAAAAGACGTTCCTCAAACGAAGAAATCTCTTGCTTGGTGATAAATTTGCTCATTACTTGAAATCTGTAAGTAACAGCCGGCATAAAGCACAAGCCTAGGCCGGTAAGGATGTCGGCCGGCTTCCATCTCTGATTCAATTACTCATCAAGTGAAGACTCCATATGATGCTCTCAAGTTCTTTGGTGACATTAATATTTCATCACATTCTCTGACAAGGTCTTCATTACAGAATATTTGAGGCATCCTGCATGGCGGAGCTTCGCCTATTCCGTTAGTATTACGACAAATGTATTTTGTTACTATCCTAAAACTCATGCTCAAACCCTTTGTGGCAGATTTCTTGAGGACTAAGCTGATGTCAAAAGACATTATCATTCCATAACCGAATGTAGAGGTTTCCTCCGATGTTAATTTCAAGGTCTGAGCGCGAAGTCGGAGAGCACATGCCCACCTCTGCAAAATGCTGTCAAATGATCTATTTGATGCACGAATATTCGGATTTACATCAAACATTTCTCGATCCATTGGGAGCCTACCGTTCCACGAGTCCAAGTTCTCGTTCCGGGAACATGAGACCACGGTCCCATCGGCCCTCTCATGGCAAGATCTTGTAATTTATTTTAAGCAACTGTTGTTGATGTAAAGGTTTATCATTATATTATTTTTATTGATTGATTTAAAGGTCTCAAGCCAAACTGCTATAATGAAAAGTGCAAAGTGATCTTGTATTGCGAATTTTCACCGTTAAGACGGCCTACAAGATCACTCCCATGGCAATTCAAGGATGTGAAGGAAATAATTCTACCAAATATCAAAATACCAATATAGTCATTTAATCATGATGCTGAAGTCATTTTCATGTGCTTACAGTGACTGGGGAATGGGATTTAGTATTTTCATTAATTCGACAGAATTGAATGAATCCCAAGCGATTTCCTTCGGCTGCATTCAGGAAGAAAACACCAATTTAATATCCATATTGTGATAATATTATCATGGTCAAAACTGATAGCTTGAGAATTTTCTTCAATGCTGAATTTCACCATATTACCAATGACACGGTGTTTTCCCAACAAAAAACAATTTTAAATTTAAAAAAGAAATTTATAGCATGAAGATCTACGATTTTGAAGAAAACGGTTACCACTATTAACTCTTCTCCTATGCCCGAAATGCACTGCATACCGTTTCTTATTAAGATCTGCGGTTTAATTTAGGAAATCAAGCATTCTGTCTGATAACTGTGTACAATTAATGTGGGAATGTAACAACTGCCGACTTCAACTGGCGTCTTAAACCTCATCAGTTTACAAAAGTGACTAGAACTCAAATAACACTCACCACATTGCATACAGCAGTCAGCTTCGCTAATCGTTTGCTTATCGTCAACGCCCTTTGCCTCCTGACATCATGAATCTCAGGTTGATAAGAACCACTTGTCCTCTCCTCGATCTCCATCAGGTCACTTATCAATTTATCTTGATTTTTGTAAAACTTCCTGCGAAATAAGAGTGAAAGTATCGGAATACTCGACAATTGCTGCACCGGGAGATGATCAGAAATCAATTATTAATTGCCTTATATGAGAGGAAATTCCCGTTTGTGGCAATTTTTCTTTACAAAATGTCAAACGGCACTCCCTTGTCATGGTGACGTTGTTATTTGGAGAATAAAGTAAAAAGCGCCCGACGTTCGTCCGCCGCGGATATATTCATCGACAAACTGGCATTGTCAACCAGTGGTTTGAATGTCAATAATGAATTCTCCTTAATAATTCATTTCCGGTTCATGGATGGACAATGGATCCAAATGTAATTCGCTTCAGCCACTCTAGTGTGAACTGGATTGCTGAAGCGATCGATGATATCGACATCAAAAGATAGTATAAATCAAGTATGGCGTGTTGAGGCAGATAGTTTCAATCAGTAATTATGAAAAATGACCTATCTGCCGCAAATCGTCTACTGAATTTACACGACGTGTCGCAGGCACAGAATTTTAGACAGGTCGTCCCTTCTTCTGTTTGACTAGAAAGGAAACATTGGAACATGTAACGTTAATGAAATGCACAATCTGCTGACATTATACCATAGAAATCGAACAATAAGCAGTCAGTTCAACATTAAACACGCCAAGTTGTACGAAGTTTCAGTGACTGTTATCAAGCGGATCACACAGCAAAGAGACACAGTCGATGTCAAGTTCTACAGAGGAGTTTGTGAACGCTTTTTTCGTGCGTGTGCTAACTTTTTAAATAAAGATCGGAGGGCCCAACATTATCGAGAAAACTTTTGCGCAATGATCTGAATTGTTCGAATCTGAAGGAATCGTGGCGATCGGAGCATTTTGAAGGAATTCAGAGCAATCCGCAAGCGACGTACGATTATTTTTCCTATCTTTTCAAGGTATTAAAAATTTCTTTTTGCCCACTTAATAAGTTCCTGCATGTGCCATAGTTTTGAATCAGTTTGCACTTCTAGCAAAGTGACACAATTAAACAATCTACTTCTGTGGTCGCAGGTCCTGCTGTGTCGTCAGGCAATAGTTACAAGTCATATCGCGTACAAGATTATGTACAAGAGAAGTTTTGTTTTTTTAATCTTGTACATAGCATAGCTATCTCTTTCCAACTTGTACATTTCTCCGAACCTGTGCACTGGTGAACTTTTGACTTCAGCGTGTGAATAATTATCACATTCTGCTCCAGCCCATTGCGATATTGAATTTAGCTACATCAATGTTTGCCATATGACTTGTAGCTACTGCCTGACGACGCAGCAGTACCTGCGGCGCGTCGTGAAAATTCAGTAGACGATTTACGGCAGATAGGTCTTTTTTCTTAATTACTGATCAAAATATAGCAAAAGAGCAATCAGAGACGTAGGACAATGTGATCTGAGATCAGAAAAACGCATGAGCATCCCCTACTGGGAGAGAGATAATCAAAATTGAGAGAACTTAGTGATTATCAATATAGAGAACATACATATACATCACAGAAGTAAGTTAGAAAGGATCTGACTAGCATGCGTAAGTTCAAAAACTCTCAAAATAATTAATTTTATTTATTTCTATTTTAAGAACCCCTTTTCTCCTGTAAAGGGGAAGAGGGGAATGTCACACACATAAAAATAACGAATCATAATCAGAAGGACAGTCAGCAGTCAGTGGAGCCACTTCATGTATTCTCCATCACACCTTTTGACGCGTCCTTGACGATTTGCCGCCATTTCACTCTGTCCTTCGCCTTCTCCTTCAAAGTCTTCCAGTCTTGTGTTCGTTCCAGGTCTCCTTTGATACAGTGCTTCCAGCGAATCCTTAAATAATCTTAAAATAATTGCTAAAATTAAATGGTAAAAACTGAGGGGCCGTCGGTGTACAATGCTTTCTTCACTGTCGATGTTCAAGTAGGCAATTTGCTTAACTTTAATGTAAAGAAGTTGAACTTTATTCAATTAAAGTTCAATTATTTTTAAATAGAAGCTTAGTAGTTTGAGGTATTTCTTAAAACTGACATTCAACTATTTCAAATTGATGAGTTCACTAGGTTGGTCGACGGGCACTGATAATGGAATGTGATAATACAAGACAATACTTCGAATCATTTCCACTGCGTCCTGTCCCGTAGAGATACATTTGAGAAGAAGGAAGAAACATCAAAAGATATTTCAAATTGAGACAAAAAGGTGTGATAATGTCACTAAGAGAATAATATATTCTCCGATGAGAGATCAATCCTTCTTAGGTTTCAATAATCATCGCCTTCATGCTACAGTTCCGTCCAAAGGTTACTTCAAACTCCTTTTGAAGAAAAGATTTCATTTTTTCTTTTGATCATTCACGAATTTTACACATTAACTTCACAGTCTATATATTCACTGGAAAACCACATACACACATCTATATACAATGCAATGATGCACAATATTATACATTGTATGAACTCTTTCTCATACTTACTTGACCTTGGTGGAGAATGTTGTGCCCTTCGGAAGCTTTCCTTGAAGTTTGTCTTTATACATTTGCATGGAATGTGTCATCCAATCCTCATTTCGAGCTGCAATGTTCAATTGAAATTAAAAGAATTCATTTTGCAGACAAAATATTTAAAATATTAACAAACAGCACCTGATAAAGAGTAACCAACGGAAACATTTTAGAGCAGTGCTATAAAACAGCAAACAATTGATGGACGAAACATAACCCAGTGGTGTTAGCGAGAATAGAACGCATAAATGTAAAATTCTTCCTCTTGTTACTACTGTTTGACTTTGATAAGTAAAACACAGGCATTGTACTTTCGATGAAAATAATAAAATTCCAACCAGCATTGCAGGAAATGTTCGAAAAATTCCAAAGCATTCGAATCCACAAATTTGCGAAAACAACCGTCCACTACTTTTGCAAAATGCCGTCTAGAGATGTGAGGTAGTCATGAACGCCAACTCGACCGGAGCATTTTTAAACCAAGCCAAACGAGAACCCTAATCTACTATTTAGTCATACAAGACACACCAGTTACTATCTGTGTGGAATCAATCGAATGCACAAATCAAACAAACTTCATCTTTACTATGCATTCACTTCTTACTACAGGCTAGGCAGAGATATAAAAAGTTCTAATTTAATATTTTGTGCGTTATCAAATTCAGTATGAGCAATGATTAGTCAGCAGTCGACTACGTGTTGGTTAAGTCACTCACTCGACAATAGAGAGACAAACCTAATTTAAATATAATTCCACTCTATCAATTCAATAAATGAAAGCAATGAAATGTCTGAAAGACAGGTGCAATGTGCAATTGTTCTTTGCAAAAACTACTAATTGTTTCATAAAAAATGGATCACCCTTAAACATCGCCTTAACTTCAACTTTGTCTAACTCCGCCAAACTTGAACGAATTTCTCTGAAATTTGGAAGATATGTCAGTTGTGCTTACTAATATCATTGTTGGAAATTTCAAGCATGAATATTGAGTTGTTTTCCTGTTATAGATAAAAAAGTAGTAGATAATTTGATCTTCATTTAGCAATGTTACACAAAATCATACCTCACTCTTATAAAATTACATTTGTTTCCTTTGTTATGTAATATGTTGTTCTGCAAGCCAAAAGCTATCAAGCAAAACAAAAATAAAGAAAATCGGTCAATCAGAGCCAGTATAGCACCATTATTCATCAACAATAATGTAACTGCTACATGTGATTAACTGGACTTCATGTTCCATAGCTTCCTGACTTCGTTGCGGTGGTGTTGGCAGCACTCCTGATTGCTTTCAGCTAGAAATCTATCTCTTACCGGTTGAAAACAATACAAAGCACAAATGAACAATAACGAGATCGCATTCACAAAAGGCAAAGTGTCAGCCTTGCTAGAACTAGGGTTTTCTTTGCGAGCTACAAGCAAGCGACTAAATGTCCCTTACACAAATGTGCATCAATGGCATAATGATGATTTTCGACTCTGTCGTAAAGAGGGCTCTGGCCGTCCACGCAAAACATCCAAACGTAGAGACCGCCTAATTTTGAGATTTGTTAAAGTTGATCCAAGTCTCTCGTTAACTGAGATGGCTGCACTAGACTCGTCTATTTCTAAGTCCACTATTCGTAGAAGACTTATTGAGTCGAATTTCAAGAGCTGTAAGAGGCCCTCTCAGATCGAATTATCAGATCAGCATACAAAAAGACGTCTCAGATGGGCAATGAGTCATTGTCACTGGCGAAATCAATAGGATCGGGTTGTCTGGTCTGATGAGGCATCAGTCCGTCTGAAGGATAGTGATGGTCGATTGAGATTATGGATAAAATCTGATCAGGAAATTCCGAGACATTTACATCGTCCCCGGGTACAAGGTGGTGCGACTCTACTGATTTGGGCTGGCATTTGGACCAATGGCCGCTCTGAACTTCACATACAGCAAGGAACCATGAATTCTGAACGCTATGTGAATGTTTTACGAATGAACATTGGCCAAATGACGGATCAACTTGGTGATTTATGGATGATAATGCTACGTGTCACAGGAGTAGTAGAGTCAACTTATGCAAGTCTCAGTTAGGGCTTTAGACATTATCTTGTCCAGCTCGTTCTCCTGATCTGAATCCCATGGAAAATGTATGGAGTATTCTAAAATGTAGCGTTCGTCGTTCACTGCTACCTACAGATGGCGTATCACAACTTACGTCACTGTTAAAAAGAGAGTGGAGAAAGTTAGATCAGTCAAAAATCAACGATATCATCGAATCAATGCCTAGACGAATTGGTAATGTCATTGACAATAAGGGTAGGGCCACAAAATATTAGCTTCTTGAGAACCGTTACTGTATCATAGCTTATCAGATTATATAAGGACATTTAAATATATTAGGGACATGAAACAACATGAAAAATGCTTTCTGTATCATACATATGTTTTATTTAGTCAAATTTTAGGATGATCCACTTTTTATGAAACGGACTGTATTATCTGTATAATTGTAATATATGGCAAAATATCATGCCATCATACAGATAAGCGTTTTCCAGAAAAAACTGTTACACAACCATATGAAACAGAAATTTCATTGTGAGCAAACAATCTACTGTTTAAGGAATTTGAATCAATGAGTTAATCGACATAGGAAATTGATGCAATAAATTTTGGAATCGAATTCACTTTTAAAGTTGCGATGACCTGCCATTTGGAATAGGATACAGGGATTGCCAAACATTTGCTTACTGTGCTTCAAAGACCCCGAGAATTGGATAATATGCAGCATGTACGCTTCTTATCTTCTGAAATCTCTGAAAAATATGAGCTTCTGATGCTAGGGCCATGGATGAGGAGTAAGAAAAAGTAATGACAGCGACTTAACCTTTCTTGTTTAGGGGCACGAGTAATTATTGCAGCAGACGCAATAAAACGCTTTTCAAATGATACAGCTGAAGAAGATGCTCCAGAGCAAGGTTAAAAGGTAGTTTATTATTATTGTTAGGTTTAAAAAGTTATCTAAAGAAAAATCGTGAAACGAGCGAACTACATTTGCACATTTACATCAGATGAAAGCAGAGACACATCAAACCATAAAGCCACTAAACTACTTTTAAGTATTAATGAAGCATCAAACCTCAAGTCATCAATAAGAACATCAAAAAAATACTTTTAAGTTGCAACGAGGTTCAGAAGTCCCCTTTCAGGTGAATTTTACAAATAGACGTGCACTGCGCAAAGGAAATAATATCCTCTTGTGCTCTATGTAGATGCATTTTGAATGATTTATAATTTTCGAATCAACTCAATATTATTATACAAATTGTTTATTATATAAAAATTATTGCACAATATTGCAGCTCCGACCTTATCTAAGTTTTCCTCCATTTCATTTTCATTCATTTATTCAACGTAAAATGGATTAAAAATACATTTCAAATATATTGAATATATCGAAAAATATCAGTGAATGAAAATGATTTGAATGGCAACTATGAGTATTCGTAGATATTCCGAACACTGTTAAATTGTAGCGTGTTTAACCTGCAGGTCGACTTATGTTCCCGACGGAACAAGCCGGACTAAGGTCTAAGGTAATGGGTTTAACCTGCTGCATCGAAGTCTGGTAACGCATAAACACATCTGAAGGGTCACTAGCCAAGGAGGCACTACTGCAGTTTAGTGCACCCTCTATGAAAGAGACGGAAACGCGCCTACTGCAGTTTAGTGCACCCTAAAACAACGGCGCATTCTCCCGCAAACGATGACTACGCACATTACACCGAAGCGCGCGCTCGGTGTAATGTGCGAAGACGAAGACGAAGACACAAAGACACTCATTTATAACTATAGGGAAGAACGAACGGCATTCATTCTGTTGATTATATCATGTTGTTCTCACATGCATTTTAGGGTGCACTAAACTGCAGTAGGGGTAAAAGAGGGTGCACTAAACTGCAGTAGTGCCGCCAAGGATACCTATGCAATATGTATATTTAAAATCAATCTTATTTCTTGGTCAAACAGATTCGAATGATGGAAGAAGCAACATTTTCAGAATAATTTCTGTTAGTTCAATATACAGCACGTTGAAAGCTGTCAGAAATCCACTCTCCAATATGTTGACATACTTTCATCAAAAATGGATGTTGATGGGGTCCGAAGAATGCTAGGCTAGCTGAAATAATAACATTTTGCAATTGGTGTTCTCGAAATATGATATTAACGATGAGCTGCCAAGGCGCTGAACAGCTTTTCAATTTAGCCATGTTAATCGTATTCCTCCTATTTTCTAGACTTGCTAGTACACAGACCCGCCACATCAACTATTATTTTTGCTTCCTTTTCGATTCGTTGACTTATTTCTCCAATAATCTACATATTTCTACATGTCCGCATAGTAGTGTCCGGTTGCGAGATTCAAAATCTGTGAATAGGAGAACTTCAAAATTTACAACTCATAAGAATCAGATATCAAATATCAACAATCATTTATAAGCCATGCTTGCAGTCGTCATTGATCATGCTTCTGAAAACCGCCTTCATAGTCTTGTCCGCATTGATGACTTGAGATTTCAGTGAACAATAAATACTGAAAGCTTCTAAAGAAAAAGAAAATGTAAATACCGCGAAAAACATAATGTGTGTCTAAAATGTACGAGAGCATACCTCTGATGCTTATTAGTCTACCATTCACGTCACGGGCAAAAGCTGTGGAGAGAGGCAACATCATTATCATAAATCATTATTCAAATATAAACTTAGCTCGCAGACTGACATTCATGTGAGGCAACTTCACAAAATTTTGTGGCTCCGCTTGACCACCACATATGATGATTAAAAAAGCCTTGCAGTTGTTCTAATTATGGCGCGTGATGCCAAAAATTTTACCGACTCAGGCCGTATCAGGGGTGAAAAAGAAGGTAATTTTACAACATCCAAAATTTGAAATCTACATAACATGTCAGATGCAGATTTATGTTTAGATACAGATATGTATAGAAGAGGACTCATACATGGAAAGTTAAAGTCATAGAATTGTTTAAAGATTTTTTAATTCATGAAGATGAATTTTGAGGTATTTTTTGATCAAACATATCTTCTATAGATGGAATTACACCTGACATAACATTTCATGGATTTCAAATTTTGTTTGCTTATAGAGTTACCTCCTTTTTAGTTTCTCCTGAAGTGGCCTGAGTACCCGAAAATTTGGGCAATACATGTCATAATTAGAACAACAGCAAGACACTTTTAGATTAACATGAGGCATCCTCTTAAGAATTCAGATGCGAACCTTTTTCGATGCGAAGCAGAGACCTTAGTAACTACATGAGAATCAAATCAATTGACAGTCTTCACCAACCTCTTTGAATTTCTTCAAGAGAAATGCAAGCATGTTAATGAATGAGTATCACTAATATAAAATAATTGCAACATTTATATATTACTGTTTTCGATAAATGCCTTAAAGTAGGTGGATCAGAGATAGATTCGCCTGTCGCTGTTACTCTAGAGGTGACACGATTCTATCTCAGCTATTGTGTGTAATGGTAGCAAGATGTGGAGAAATTTTTCTCCCTTTGGCTCACTTGATTGGCCAAGCATGCGCAATGCGTAAGGAAATTTGTATTGCGGAACACACGAGCTGCATTTTTTGTCACATTGAAGACTGAACATCTACCAAGTGAATAGTACCTGAATAGTACCAAGAAAATCTTTGACTCCTCAATATCTAAATTCACTGACTGTGTGCATTCAATGCGGTGTCAATGATCTTGTTTGTCAGAATTCAGGCCTGAATTTGCATTACGTTTGATGGAAAATTGATCTTCTTGCCACTCGAGACTAGTTCAAGGCGTGACCATCAGTGTTATAGAAAAAATATCTCTAGACCCAAACACGCACACAAAGCAATTTATTTCTGTGAGGTGGATGGACAATAAAGAACAGAATATCATTACCATCCCTGAATACGATGGCTAACAAGTATACAAGTCGCATTTTTACATAATTGGCGGTTTGAATTAATGAATTCTAAGTTATGACCGAAAAATGAAATGACTAAGGACTGTGGAAGATCAGATGAAAGAAAAACTTCAACAACCTTGGTCTGACGGATCCTGTCTCACGCTTGCTATTTCAAAACATATATTTGGCATAACATATGATCAAGTAGGATAATATAACTGTTGAAGACTTACAATCACGAAGAGATGCATTTGAATGTACTGCATCATCGTCTTCATCTTGAAGGTTGAGCGGTTGAACCAGTAGTGCCATGTGATCGATCTCACTTGGAACACTGTTATTCTCTCGACAATGGCGCCGCCTTCTTCAGGTCCCCTGCCGACGATTGACCGTCAAAATCTGAAGCGATGAACACGGAGCGTTGCCTTGTCAGGGTTGGATCTTAGGTCAATTTTGAGTTTGGTACTCTTGGGGGTACCTAAAATTTTTCTGAGTTCAGACCGATGATCCAAGCTTTAAAATAATTTTCAGCAACCGGAGAAAAATATAATGAAATTGAAATTGAGAACACTAATATTGAAAACTAATATTTCTGCTCATCAGTAAAAGTCGTGTTTTCAATTTCAATTTCAATTTCACTGTATATCAGTAAAACAGATGACTCTCGTAACGAATCGTTCTCTGATTTAATTCTATTTCAACGCTGGTGAGGCAAACCAAAGATAATTCAAGCGATATACATGCAGCTCTCTATTGGCTGTGAGGCAAACTCGGATGGTGTCAGTAAAGACGATTAGTCATGACAAGACACTTGGTGTGAGATCTGAGTGGCTAAGTGTGGATGGAAAACTGCGAGAAGTACCCGACACTAGCGATATTCGCTCGCCGATGCTTAGGAATAACAGCAACAAGTGCAATGTCTGACAGAGTCCTCTATAAACATGGGTTGATCTTCCGGGAAAACCGGATCTCTCTCCTTCCAGAAAACGCAAATACTATTATTTCTTGCCATCTAAATAATTCATGATCCTGTACAAGTATCCAAATTGATTATGTGAGTGACTATATAACGTTAGTGGATACAAAACGACATCAAGACGCATACGAAAATTTTACAAAGCGTTTGTTGTACATTGCTGATCGACGCTGTAGTGGAAGTAAAATTCTGTTATGCCGCACGGAGTGAGAAATGTTTCTTTTGACAAGATACTGAGAGAGGGGATGGAAGTCATTGTGTCGAGCAATTTTCTTGATTAGCTTGATGCATGACGCATCCAGCATATCGCGGAGACAAGATTGATGGTCGCTGCAGATATTGGCACACTTCCGAGAAATACGGTCAAACCTCTCAAGTTTGCGAAAGTCAGTTTGAGGCAGATCACAAATAAGTGGCCAGCATGCAACAATATGGCAGTAAACGTAGCTGATATAAACTTGTCAATTGATTTCATCAGAGTCACGATTGAGCTTCATGCGTTTTACAAAAGACATCT
This sequence comes from Prostheceraeus crozeri, assembly GCA_907163375.1. Lineage (NCBI taxonomy): Eukaryota > Metazoa > Platyhelminthes > Polycladida > Euryleptidae > Prostheceraeus > Prostheceraeus crozeri. The sequence continues at coordinate 495,433 of CAJQUW010005047.1, forward strand.
TCCTGCAACATTTTGCATAAAGATCTAAAAAATGACTGGACCAACTGAGGTCAGACTGGAAAAATACTCCTAGGATCTTCAAACAATTTACATTTTCAATTATATGATCCTGGATAACAATAGGAGTGATAACATCAAAACTAGAGATACTGGTCATGCACATCGTTTTAGTTTTCATAGCATTGATAACCAGTCTTTTAGGGGCAGCCCATTCGGAGAAAGTGTCAATATCAGTCTGGAAGGAGCACGCGTCATTAGAATCGAAAGAGTCAAGATGAAGAAGAGCAATATCGTCCGCGTAAGCAACTATCTTCGTATTTTCAAAGGTTGGGAGATCATTTATGTAGAGAGTAAAAAGTAACGGGCCAAGAACAGAGCCCTGAAGAACTCCACTGGTAGTGTTTTACCACGAAGTTTGAAAGCTATTCATACAAACTCTTTGAAGGCGATCACTTAAGAAACTTCTAATGAGAGAAATCAAGTGAGGGGAACATTCAAAATTTTTCATCAAATTCTCCAAAAGTAAGTTGTGACTTATGCAATCAAATGCCTTTCTGAAGTCCACTGCAAGAACTCTGACGATGTTAGATTTGTGAAGAGAAATGTGCTGTAGAGCTGTTAGCCGAATTGATAAAAGTGCGTTTGTGCATCCACCAAAGCCATTCGAGAAATAGGCAAACTGTCTTTTGGCAAGTTGTTGAGTCAAAGTCTCATGAATATTCTTGATGAATTAGTGTCATCTCATAGAATATCTCATGAATTAGTCTTCATGAATACTAATAATACATAACATAACACATGACTGTCACAATAGGATTGTCTTTTGAGGTATGTATCACTCGGTCTTTACATATAGACTGAGCACGTGCATTTGTTTGCAGGCCGATTAACCGGTTAAGAAAATTTCAACCGCCAGCAGCCCTTATCCAATGCAATGCTTTATGCTCAACCTATGGAATATCGAATACATACTACTTGCACCCTACATGCCTATTTCAATGCGATTGTCCAACCGTAGGCCTATGAGTAAGTATGTTAGGCAGAGAAGCAACAGCATTTCTTAAATCCCCATATATAAAGTCTCGATTTCATTAAATGAGCATGAGTTGAGACCCAGTACCACATGTGAGGTATGCAAATATTTGCAGTTCTGGAGAAATTTACACGGATTTGACTGATCATGATAGGAATACAGAAGGAAGAATTGTGGTTTACAAATCCTCCATGTCATGACAAGTTTGGAGAGGTAATATGGTTTGTAAAATTGGCAATTCGATGGGTTATCATTACTTTAAAGCTGAACCAAATAAGATCATTTTCTTAAACGTGATCCTATCAAAACTACCTGCCACTGAAAGAGCAAAACATCATAATCAAATAAAATGCTCATGATCAACTTTAAAAGTTGTAAATGGGTACGCATTACTATTTAGATTCAAGATGGCGTCTTGTGAATCATGAAATCATGCCGCTGAAAATTGAATTAAAAACGTGACATCTCAGCCAAGAAGCTCTCAATAGGATCTCAACTTTTCCTTGAAGAGTATACTTGTATTATAATCCAGTTCATGAAATTTCCTTGATCATCAGCTTAATTTCCGCTTAATTAAGATGCCTGTTATCAAATATTTATTCCCTTCGATATCCAACTTGTCTTATGCTACTTATAAAGTGGCTTCATCTCGGTAGTTTATAAACACAGGAATAATTTGCAAAAAATGTCTTTTTAAAAATTGTTCAAATAATTTTTTGAACTACAAGAAAGTAATCTCCGCACAAAACTGAATATTTTCATGTAGAAATTTTCACTGTATACAGATACTCTTTTGAGTCGACACTCTACCTACAATATACTTACCCTATGCCTACATCCTTTTTCATTGTTAATCGAATGATAATGTCAATTTGACACTGACTGAGTAAATCGGTCAATAGCCATGCAACTCGCCTAACATATTAATTGTCAAATTGTGCTAAGGGTTGAGAAATCACTTTTACCCGTGATTATAGGGCATATATGTGTTGTATATAATGCATGCATCGCAAACATTTTGCAGATTTACATGAACATGTTGTAAACCTGCAAAATGCTCGCATAAACACAGCTAGCATAGCCTGACGCCATGAAGGATACTTTGATAATGGTGGAAGGTTGGTCGAGGAAATGATCGGCAAGCAAAAGCAGCCGCAATGCTTGAAGCAAAAAGTTTCGCTGTCTCCGACTTTTTTGGTGCAACTACTTTTGCAAAATGTGCAACTAGTCTTTCTGCAGTAGTTGAAGAAATTCCGCTGTCTACTTTCAGTTAGAAAACCCCACTTATCTGTGCCTATCTGCATGAAACCAACTTTTCTAATTTGAAGAAGTATTTCTACAGCTGCATGCCGCTCAAGGATATAGATACACCAGAAAGTGGGGATCTAAGTAGACAGCAACTGTCTAGTACTTGTAGCACGCACCACGTTTATTAACGCTTTTTGGAGGGGAATATTTCAACAAATGAGCTCAGAAATTGTGCTTGTAAAATTCATGCAGCTTCAATTATGTAATGACTGCAGAAACCATCGACACACAGCCGTGTTGACTACGCACCTTCATTTGACTTTCGTACATGTAAAAATGCATCCAGATCATTTGAGGTTCGAGACTTCCGCCAGCAGAAAAGGATGAGAAGCACTATGCTGAAAGTTCAGATGAACATTTTTTACTCTGATCAATTTGAGGTTCAGTTAGTAAGTTCTAAAAATTTCAGGTTTTTCCAGGTAGCAGACAACAGGGTTGGAACCGGCCGGCTTTTTAGCGGTCGAGGCCGGTGGCCGACGTATTCATAACCGGCCGGTCGGTGATGTGACGGTGGCTGACGTCTCTGTACCGGTTGGTATAAGAGTCTGGAACAATGAGCTCGCCAAACTTGTCATTTTAGTGAGTGTCCTGTACAACGTCAATCAAAATTCACCGCGTGCCGTTGTCTCATCAAACAATTATCGCCGATCCACTGTCAAATGTTCGGGTAGCAGGCCCTTGGCTGCATTGAGATCGATTATTTATTGCATCTCTAAGCTCCACGTGCTATATCAGAAACTATCCATGTAGTGAAATTATTCAAGAATTGGGAGTAATTTTACAATATATAGGACGAAGAATGCACACAGCATAAATAATTCTTACAGGCTAGAATATAGGATTCTGGAACTACATCATTGATAAAGTAGGACTTAAACAACATGTATAATATGTTGCCGGACATCATTTTTTAACTGCTTAAAGAACAGTACGAAAATATTTATGCAGCAAAATATACGTGTAGATGATCTCAGATCATGCTACATTACCATGTTCTAGCGTTGTAATCATTGACTAAAGAATTTGTTCTATACTGAATGCCGTCAACGGTCGACATGGGTCTAATTAAATTTATCGATCGGCCGGTCTTCAAAATTTGCGGCCAGTTACAACCCTGGTGGAACATTCTGTCCAGAGCACGGTCTACTACATTCGAAAGATTCTCAGCAAATATTTTGTCCAACGCACACACGAACCCAGTACATTTCTCAAATATAACCAAAACAATGCTGTTGATAGATTTCTGTATTTACAAATCAATTCAGTGTACAGCTACGTATAACTTGCAAGAACGTTAAAGAAGTGGAACACTTCTTCACGATCGAACATTGCCACGATTGTGTTACACTGAGTGCAGCATACTGGATGGAATTGGTCATCTTCGGTTGGTTCACTCTCCGATACATCCTTCCGTCTTCGTTTCTGTTGACGGTATCTTCTGGTTTCCTGAATAGTCAATACATTTGCAAAATCAACTCTACAGTTGGTGACGAACATTGCCCGATATTGATTCGTGTAGATCGAGTGTCTGAAAATAATTTACATATCATAAAATGGTTGATTCTATAAATAATACTCTCGCGGTTGCATATTTCATTCAAACAAACATACTAAGATGAAAATGCATGAACAAAAGATTCGTACATGAGAAAATGGTGTGAAACATAACAATAAATGAGGCCAATTACTCGGTTTCACTTTCCTCTCAGTCCTGTGCACTACACAGTACACCGTGACATGACCACGTCGGTCTCACGAATGTCATCTTAAGTGACAGATTAATTGACTCCCATTGCATTGGAAAAGCAAATATTTCATGCTTAACCGGAAACAATAATAAAATATGCTTCAAATTTGTACGAAAGCGGAGCAAAAGTTAATAACTCCATCGATGAAGCTTTATTGGCCAAAGAAGCAGTAGTTCAACTTTAGTCCAGGGAACCCTGGTTGGGAACCACTGTTCTAAATATTCGTAAAACAAGCACGAAAATTGGAAGATATTCTGATTATAAGCTTAGTTCAGTTTCTTACTCCACTGGTCCACATTCACCATATTCCCGCGGATGGACACTTCGTTGCAAGACAGTACGTGATCAAGCGTTTGGGCCTCTCCACAGAAACAACAATCGTTTGGAGAAAGCCTAACAATACGATGCATGAAAGCTCGAAAACGGCTAAAACCAGATCGAAGCCTGTTCAGGAACACCCAGCACTTTCTTGGTAGATCGCATCCAGGGGGCCTATTCGTCGGGATAGGGCCGAAACGTCGAAGTTGGCAGTTGGAGATTTCCCATCCTTCTGCCCACCTGTGCTGAGCAAAGTCTTCCTGCAGGTCCGTCCGTCTAATCACATCGTTCATGCGGTGCGCAAGAGTTTGTCGGGACTGGAGTCTTCTCGTGCGGGGTTCTGTAGGATCGCGTCCTGAAGCAGGTGCTTTTGACTATGATCTAGATCGGTTGCCGAGCCCTAACAATTGTTTTTCACGTCGAATATCTGTTGGGATGATTCCACTTATGACAGGCAGATTGTCTGTTGACGCAGATCTGATAGCTCTGGATCAGGCGCATGGAGCGGTTCAGGGCGACATCGATTGCGCGAGCATCGTTGCTGTGCATCCAAACAGGGGCGCAGTACTCTACAGTAGAAAAGCATAATGCCAGACTGCTAGTTCGAAGAACGCAGACGTTTGCTCCCCAGCAAGTGACTGCAAGGCGTTGGAGCAGATGGCATCGTCCTTGCACTTTTTTGGTGACGGATGGGATGTGTTGGTTGAATGTCAAGGGACGGTCAAGTATCACGCCCAGGTATTTGGGTGTCCGGTCAAAGGGTATAACCCTACTGGTCTAAAGGCTTATTAAAAGCCTGATACAATGGTGATAATCGAACATTTATGCATGTATTTCGTGTAGTTTCTTTTGTGAACTTCAGTAAAGAAAATGACCAAAGATGCTAGTTTTTAAATCTATTGACCACAACTGACTGAAGATGACATAATCAGTCTGCCAAATTAACAAATGGAGCATAACTTTTCACATGGTGCAAAGTTGATTCATATTGACCTTCTCTTTCAATTACTAAGATGCGCTTAATGCTTATGAGCAACAATTTGAAATGAATCATATTCGTGGTGTATCTCTTTGTGAATTCACGCAGTCTTGACCTCCATTGATCATCAGATAATGGGGACCTGCGAATCGGCAAATTTCGAAGTGAATAGAATCATTGAAAATTTACATAGACCTAGTTCGGCTTTTTGATCTACGTCTTGCTTAGCCGAGGGATCTTGAAGATCTCGTGAATTCTTAACATGAGTAACGAGCAGGTCTTCCAAGCACAGATGGGCAGTTGTTAATTAATATCAAAAGGCGCCACATGAAATTTTTCGGACTTGTTGAGAAAAAGTAAAGAAACCTTGCAACCACCGAAATGGTGGGCGATAAACGAGCTATAGGTAAACAAAAATTAAATGCATCATTTGTGAATACGATATCAAAAGAGTGCAATCGATCAGCCATTAATCAACGCTATCCAAGCCACGAAGCATAGAAATAAACGGAGAAAGCTGACCATGTCGTGATCTCCACGTTCCGATGCAATATTGGCCAGAAAGTAGAAAATTATACTAAAAAAATAGCAAATAATATTTATTAATTATTATTACAAAATATTTTGGTAACTATCTGTAGACTACTTCTTCTATAAGCCTGGACTAACCCGGGTCTGGAAATTGAAAATCATGGAGACTCCGGTTCATGATAACGGCATGATTTAAAAAGTTTTCAGGAACCCGAACTTGCACCATAGTACGTACTGTGTAGCAGCATATAGCACGCACTGTGTACCACTATTTGAGAAATATTTGGTCAGCAGAAGCGAAACGAATCGAATTTTTTCCGAAGGTTCCCATTATATAACTGATGGATAGATCATGCGGTCAGTCAATTTTCATTTAAAAATTTTGTCGTCTTCATGTTGAAATCCTCCGTCAAAGAAACCTTAAATTTTCTTTTGCAGGGCCTACTGACCACTTGTGAAGTAAATATATGCAAAAATAATCTATGGAACATGTGGTTCCACATGGCATAAAGTCTGGTAAAATTGAATCCTACATACGGAAATTGCGTTTGAAAATGGGTTGACATTTTTGTCCAACTGCGTCAATAATAAAATCACATTAGTTCAATAATCTTATTGGTCATATACATGTACACAGTACGTAGCTAAAAAAACGAGATAGTCTCAAAAAGTTGAAGAACAACAAAAACATTCTTAAGTTGTAATGCATTCAGCGATGCCAAGTCTATGTAAATGCCTTTCATGATTCGGTGCTTTTGCCGCTGATTCCACGTGTACTATGGAGATGCGCCTGTCAAATTGAGTAAAAAAGTAAAAATTTCCATCAAATTGTAGGTTATTTCAAACGTGAAAACTAAATTTTACCCTCCAATCATTAAAAAGCAAGGACGGAATGAGATGTGTACGCAAATCACAATCTAAACGACAAAAATTAACAACATTTTAGCGATGTTTTGCTTCAGACCTCAGAGCACATGCTACATACCGCTACTTTATGGAATCAGCCAAGTAATTGACTCAACTTTCGAGATTAATATTTTTCCAGGAACGAGACGCTAATTCAGATTTCAAAACACATTTCGGAACAGAGATTACTGACACAATCATGAATTTAGTGATTCGCTCGCTTTTTTTGGTGACAGTTGTGCCACATAAGCATTTCGATAAGTTGGCAAGTCATTTTTTCGTGATTGTGCCAGCAACAAGACTCATTAAAAAGTTCGGTCTAGTGAAGACAGGAAGCATTGAATTTAAAAACTAAAATAGAAATCTAAATTCAAATAATCATTTTATGATCATCAGTGCATTATTCATGTGAGGGAGAGAGTTTAATTCAAGTGATGAAACCTCGATTAGATTTTAATCGAGGTCGAGGTTGAATCGATGTCGGTCCCGAAATAAGTTATTAAACATTGATTGACTTTGATATCGGGTATCTACGTGAAAAGAATACAAAAATATTTGTGTTGTTTATGTTATTAATCACATTAAATCAACACACTGAAAATCTCAATATAATCTATAAAGCACTTAATAGTTAATTACTTACATCATGTGATATGAGAACAAAATATGTTTTTTACTAAAAAGTGCAGATAAAGATGATATTTGTAAACAGATTCGTTTAAAACATTATTCACTACATGATATGAAATCGATACAAACAATTTTGTAAATAAAAAATCACAAAATTCATTGAAATTATCTAACAGCACGAAGCCTTTCGTCCAACCCCAACGGGTGCTTACTTTTAAAACAAGTGTTTTGAATACAAATTTAGAAATATACATATAATTTGAATAATTGCAGCTGTGGAAACATAGAAATGTACTTATAGTCCCGCCGCCAGGACGAATTTCTGCATAAAAGGAGTCGATAAAGGACGAAATTAAAAAACACTGTGAATGATGAAAATTTTATCTAATCATCTGACTACTATTCAGTTCGACCTTGACCTCGATTAAAATCTGATTAATTGAGGTCGAAGTCGAATCTCTGGTTAATTCATTACATCGAACAACATCATAGAAAAAGGAGGTGAGCCTTGAGTTTGACCATAGCGTGATTTGTGAATGTCCCGTAGCCTGGTTTAAAACTAAAGGCCGCATTATATTACTAACGTGCTACGATTTACGTGTTCAAAGTCATAGATGTAGGTCGATAAACTATTCACATCTATAGTGAAATTGCATGAGCAAAACGCAGTTAAACACGCACATGAAATGTCATAGACTATTATGAAATGTGAATGGAGCAGTCAAAATTTGAATAATGTTGAGCTAGAGACAATCTGATTGGATGTGACATGTATGACCAAGAAGATCTATGAATACTATGATAAATAATTCTTTATCACACTTAAACTTCTTGTATGGTTACATGTACGTGTTTGCTTTTCACACGAAGTTCAAAACGCAGCACGTAACACGTAGGTGATGTGATACGGCCTCGGGACACGAACTTGAATAGAATTATTCATTTTCTATGAAGATCTTTGGATGTTTCTCTTGAGGGAACCCTGGAAAACAGAAACATCGCACCGCATATTGAATTCAGTTCCGAGAGAATTCATCGTTGTTCTCAATATAGCACTTCCTTGAGACAAAGCAATGCGAGAAGAGAAGAAAGTTGGATGAGTTTCCGTGTATATTATTGATTTGTTTTCATTTACGACAAGTGGCACTGCAGTGCACTGAGCAACATCGATTCGCTTTCGAAATCAAAGCATTAATTTAATACATAATCCATGTACTCAACGAAGTGCACCAAATTAATGTTTACTTTGATCGCAGTTTCGGAAACAACTAAATGCGGATTTACCATCATCCTATTCTATCACAGACGAATTGAGGTTCATTGCCATCTATTCCACGCCGTGCTTATGTTCTAAATGATATTCGCTTTGTCACTTTCCTTTCGAACGCATGAGTGGAAATATGATGGATCAAAGGACTTATAAATAATTTCGCTTCCACGGCATCGGGAGTTTGATTACTAAAGAAAATACACATAAAAGGAATATGATAATTTATCACCTCACGAGAGTAAAACACGAGATATTTGATGTCGTTTTGCAACGAAATGATTAAAGGAATGAATGTTATTTGAGATAATGAAAGTGGAGAATTTTCTCTAAGCCACATCCTCACTTCTCGCTTGCCAGACTTCTGATTGGCTATTAATTCTGCCAAATATTTGGCAACTTAGATTTTCATACATAAAACTTTTGATTCATGGAGTGATGTGGTATCTGAAATCTCAAAATATGAAAGTCTGCGACCACGCATGTCTATTCAATAAAACAATGCACGGTGCTTTGCCTTTCATTTATTCATGCACTATGTATACGATATCGCATTCATCTAATATTACAATAGATTGTAAACTTTGCTTCTAACATGATGTTCTTTTGACTACACAGTTGAACGAAATTGAAGGTCATATTCAGGGAGTATTCAGAAATATGATGGGTGAGATCATTATTCTCAAATTCGGGTTGTGATATTTAAAATATGTTTTAAATATGAATAACAAAAAACAGTGAATGTTTTTTTAAATTCTTGTATTATACTTTTCTAGTAAAAGACGTATTTTCCTTTTACGATATAGGCTACATTCCTACAATTCTTAAGACGTGTATGTAGGCCTATACTTGTCTAAGAAATGTCAGTAAATCAATCTTTTGACAAATGTACTTTCGTGTAGTAATTGTATAGAGCGAGTACAGTTTACTCTATATCCATAGGCAACGATAATCGAATCTACCGTGGTACAATTCGTGTGAAATCGCGATGCTATAGTTGATTATAATCAGTATCACCATAGCAAGGTAACAAAACTCATGAAGATTGCGTGTTACAGAAGACTTCAAGATTATTCTGTTCATGATTGCCTCCTATTTTATTTCAATGATGAAAATGACGTTGAGTGTGTGGAGTGATGTTTGGTATGCTGAGTGAGTGACGCTGTGTGTTGAGTGAATATACAATGTGTAATCAGTAACATGTCATTTTTCTTCTCTACAGATTTTTACTTTTATTTTGGCTTCCTTGATTACGTCGAGACGAATTTTTATATTGAATTACCGTGTTTGTGATGAAAAGAAATATAGCCTCGGATGTTCCCCTATGGGAACAATGAGTACGAACGATGGTGATCGTCATTTTTAGTATGTATTACTAATTATGAAGTCTTGAAAATAGATAATGTATTTCAACTTACATAACTTATTAGCTCACTTTACAAAACGCTTATATTGATTTGATAATACAAATTATCAGTTTTCAATGCAAATAATGACACTATTTACTATTCAAACATGTTGCAGTTTATCCTTCAGAAATCCAAAACATGAATGTTGATGTTGCGCATGCCTGACAGAAAAACTTCTTCCAATTATTTAGAATGAAAATCATAAAAACAGCTAGGATGTAATCTAACACTGCATTTAGCAATTCCGTGTATATTTCTTGCAATGTACACAAAAACCTTGACGCTTTGCATCAATCGGATGGTGAAGTCCAACATGCACGTCAGAAACTCTCTTTCCAGCAGGACCAGAAATTGTTCATTGGGGATTCTAACTGCGATTCATCAAACCAGCAACAATGTCTCTAGCAAATTCAAACAAGTCCTTTCTAGGCTGACAGTTAACTTCAACATGAATTCTCCATGATGCAAAAACAGCCATTTCAAAGCAATTCAAAATGGTGATGAAAACCATTTCTTTGAATGAATGGTTGGCCGATGTTGACTGAAGAACCTGTCTAAGATATCAACGCGTCCCATTGAACGGTTGCACTCACCAAAAAGGTTCGACAAAAAGTTTGATGCCACCAAGGCCCTATCCATTGAATAATGCAGCATTTCCGTCACATTTGCAATCGTAAAATCCTCTCGCTTCATGTTTCTGTATATATTGATAAGATTTGAAAAGACAATTTGTAGTCCTGTTTTCGAGCATTGTTCCGGAAGCACGTGTATCACTTTCACGACGTTGCTATAGCAGAATGTACAACGAAAAGAATTATCAGGGAACCCATGATGTGCACTAGGGCAATCCACGATTGAAAATAGTTCATTGACAACGCGACTTCCTAGTGTCGATTATGTACTTTCTACTGGCGTTAGCGATGATCCTGCATACGTGTAGAGCTTGTATGGGTATCCTGAAGATGACGTAGGAAGCCAGTTTTTGTATCCAAACCGAATAGGTTTGCCCATTATGAACATTTTGATAGAGTGGCGTCCGAAATGTGGGACCATTTGCTCGTCGATTCATAAGTCTTGGGGAAAACACTCCAAATTGATGTAATGAACAGTTGATAAGTTCTTACAGGGGTTAAATTTTTGATAATTTGTTTGTTTTGTTCTACGTTTTTGTTATCAGCAAAGTGAATAAATTTCTATATTTCCTCGAACCTGTGTATCAACATTTGCCTTGACACTATAAAACATTCCATGTCATCGTCTTCAATCCAGTGCATTCGTTGACGAGGTCTTCTGCTGTATCCTGACAATGACAAACATATGAGCATATATGACAAATACTTTCGTAGCGGAAACTTAGACTCGCCTCAAACACTTTCAAAGTCGAAAGCAGCGCTGAAGAGCTTGGCGCATTTATACACCTTTAACGCCCAATGTTCCCCTACGGGAACATATCAAAAAACTGGCAAGAGAAAATATTTAAGCTTCAATTGACGTACTGTCATGTTAAGATTGATCAAAAATAGTGGATCGTTAAGTGGAAATTCAAAATAATTAATCTAACTGAGGTTGGTCATTAATGGGTTAATAAATTGAAAATTACTAACATTTCAATAATTTTCAAACTAGTGAGTCCCCTTTGGACTGTCTTAAGAGACGAAACGCGTCGGATAGCTCTATTTTTTATCGTATAGAAAATCGTAATTATAGGGGGAGTACAAAAAATAGGCCGACAAACTTAGTAGTCGAAAATCTGCCAAGAGTGGGACAATAAAGCTGTTTTTTTAAAAATATATTTTGTGTATTTTTGACCGTTTTCTAGGAATTATGATGTTTTCTCCTAACAAATTGAAATAAAAGTTGAAAATTACTACGATTCAATGATTTTCGAGCTAGTGAGTTCCCTTGAGACTGTTCTAAAAGACTAAACGCGTCGGGTAACTCCATTTTTATCATAAAATTTTATATATTTTTATCATATAAGGAGTCGTAATTCTAAGGGAGTGTTGGCTCTCTTGTGATTAGAGTTTCTTTAAGTTTTCGAGGATTCCATTAATGGCAGTATAATTTCGAGTTCTTCAATAGAAGATGGAAGCAAAACTCAAGTAGTACTTATGGTAGAGGGAAGACAAGTCTCTCTTCGATCAAGCGAAGTTCGCCAAACCATTCCAATACAGTGTAGTAGCAACAGGGAACACTGAGTTGATGTAAAAAGTAATGAAGAATTTTGCCTGTGACAATGTACTGAGCCAGAAACAGTCTTTTAATGCCATCCGATGTCATGCTTGTAACTTATTTAGCCAATATAATTTGTGAATAGTGCTATGTAGACCATGTGGAATTTTGTATTTCTGTTCATTACGTACTTGTTTCGAAATGTCTAATCAACCAGATGATTTTTGGATGTTTAAACAGCAGTGCTGCATCGTGCATTTTGGGATCACGTGAGATTTCTATGAAATTCATCAATGAGCGCTAGAAGACAAAAACAACAAGGTGAATATTATGCAGTCCATAGACTTATTTTATACAGAGGGTACACACTTTTTAGATGTATCTGAATAAAACAAGTGTGGCTTATTATCATGTTAGTGGAACCTATCTAGATACCAAAATTCCATAATTTGTTGTACGAATGTAGATCTCTAGTAAGTACTTGTATTCCAGGAGGTATAATTGGTATTATGATTGTCTTGGACATAGCTTCTAGGCCAGCAAGCAGCTTAAAATCAAATAGTGCTCAGATTGAAAATGTCCCCTTTTCATAATTATTGAAACTACTTAATTTTGCAGATGCTTTTTTTAAGTCTTCATCGTAAAAAGGAATCTTTTTGCATCTTTCTACAAACTACATAAACTAACAGACAACTAATTCATTTATTAAACACATCGTCATGCGATGCTATAATATTCTACATTCAAGGTATAGACTATCAGAAGATATATCGACAGCGTATCTTAATCACTTATTCTCGCACGTTTCCTTCTTTTCCTCATTACGTAGTCGTTGTTTCATGAGGATTTGTCTTCACACTGTACTGAAGTGCACCGTTGCCAGAGATGTCGACATTTGTCCATGTCTGTCAGTCTTGAACAGGTTTATCTATCGTTCACATGGAGCAGGAAAAATCCCATCATCCAGTAGCAACGGTGTCCGTTCTAAGAATGCGTTAGAACAAAATCAATGTATTTTTTTGATCACTTGCCAAATCATGAACGTCACTCCTCCACAAAGCATCTAAAGTATCTCATTTTTATAGCTCGTCGCTCCTGTGCACCTCCGCATTACAGTGCACATTTTCAAGTATTCCTTTGCGTTATATTAATATAAGATTCTCAGCGCTGCGAATACACAGAATGCACCTGACTTCTAATTTTAAAACTGAGTTCTCCACATTAGGAAAGGTGACCGTTGATTTAACTATTTAAGCATCAGAACATTAATAGCTAGCTGGAGATTCAGCACTAGCATATCGAATTTCACAGACAGAAAATGACTGCGTGTCTTGGTGAATTTGAACTACCGACATCTGGCATTCTAGGCCAACGTTCTACCAGCTGAGCTATCGACCAGCTACGCTTTGATGTAAGTCCTCATTCTAATACCAAAAGATCTGTAATTCAAAGCAAGCATCGCACTTTGAATGATTTATGTAATGTAGCATGCAATTCCCATTATGCACAATGTAATTCCAAAGGAAGGCAATAACATAAAAATGTGCATCTGCGAGTATCTACACAGTAAGCGATATACAACTGCTTTCACAGACAAATTCCAGTCCTATGACATGAACCAATGCACTTGATACCTTGTTAACAAAAGCATTCCATGTCTGCCTGCATTTCATGATTGAAGTTAAGTGCATATGGCTCATACATCCTTATCGATGACCTTCTCAATCGAGTACTTAGATTCTTTTAGCTATCGATAAATCAACCGTAACACAACTTCGAAGCTGCAATCAATGGTTGACCTATCTTATCAAAAATAGTAATAAATCATGTTGTCAAAAGTTTTGAGTTCAGACAACCAGAAAAGCAAAGTCGAAACCATCACATCGATATTAGAAACATCTTAACTGAATTTATTGCAGAAATTGGATAATTACCTCTGACAGTCAAGACATAGTTGAGTCATGCAAGCAGGACAGTTGAGTACAGCATCGGAATGAAGTTTGCTAACTTTTCCTTCTGGATGACATTTGGCTCGATGACTCCGAACCCACGCTTCGTTTTCATCATCAATATTGGGGTCGTAGAACAATTCATCATTCGATAATTCCACTTCACCCCTCACTGCATCTGTATCTGATGTCCTTGCTGCATCTGCAAAAATGCATGGCTTGGTCTGAGTCATTTTCATCAAATGTTTGTCCAATAAGTCACTACGATTGACCTGAGTCTATGACCTCGTGGTAATCAAGAATTGATTGCAATTAAATTGGACTAAGCAGCAGGATGCAGACAATTACGTGTACTATTTGTTATCACCATTTGAATACACAAATTAAGTACTTGGCCTAGCGATCTTTCGGTCCAGAGGTCGATCCCCGAAAGTGCCATTGGAAGCCATTAGAAAGGGTATCCGGATTAAAAGATCACAACGCTCCAGATGAAAGTCTGACTATGTCAGCACCGCCGAAGCCCCCAGTAAGCGGAGCAGTGGCGTTAAACCATCATTTGAACAGACTAAGTATTGATATTGGATTTTCACATCATAGAATAAGGACGCATACAGCTTTGTAAGTCGCATAATAGCTCAATATCAGTTTGCAGAGAGCTGGGCAGTGAGTAGGCCTATCACATGAAGTACACGCACCTAACATGTAATCTTCATTGAACGTCAATATAGACAAATTTAATAACACGTACGTTAAGGCATCATAGCAGAGTGATAATACTGGCCGCTGGCGCAGTGGTCTTGTGGTAGTGTTCACATTGCGTCCGGGAGATCCGGGTTCAAATCTAGGTCGGATCAAGCCTATCAAGACTCTTAAAATCGTTGCACACTATACTCTTGCTAAATACTCACGGCGAAGGAGTGAGAGTGGAATAAATGGAAATCGGCACATGGAACAGCGGCGTGTCGCCAAATGTGTTTCCCAGTATAAGCAAGGAATATCTATTTATTTTTGCACCTCCACTTGCTGAAACAAGGGACTAAAAAATGAAAAGCTTTAAGAAATATTAGATAAGCATTGAGCTTTGTGAGATTGAGATGCTAAGTAGGATATGCACTGAATAGAAGTGCTCTAGACTCCTGAAGGTCATCCGTTGGTGACAAGATACTTTATCTCAGCGAAAAAAATGAAACTTTAACGTCACTACTCCCCTTTCTTGGGGTTTGAACGAAGCTGACAGTCATACTTTAATCTGGAATGTTGAAATCTTTTGATCCGGATGCCCTTCCTGACGGCTCCCGATGACACTTTCGGGGCTTGACCGCTGTACCGGAAGATCGCTAGGCCAAGCACTTAACCATTGTGTCACGGAGACCAATATCCTAAAAAAAACACTGAAGATGCGATAGTTCCCTGCGATGGAGATGACGGCATTACAAGAAAGTCAGTCAATCAACTAATTTCCCTGTTTCAAATTAGCTAATTGCAATTAAACGATGGCAGAATCAATTAGTTGCAATTATTTGATCACTGAAATTAAGTTAGCAATGTTTTAACAGCAATAACTTCATTTACGACCACTTATTTGCAACGCAACTGTCTTTTGAAATCCCCAGTACCTGGGGCGGTTTCTGTCCACTTGTGATTCATCTCTAACTTCAAATAAACTGCAGTTATTAGCTTCAAACAGAAAAGTTCTATTAATGCTTCAATTCGTGATGGCGCGGTGTCATACTACAAAGTGCAAATTTCAATCTACCGACGCAGTGGCCATTTGTTGGAGTGCTCGATCTGCATCCGGGAGATCTGGGGTTCGAACCGAGGTCATGTGAAACCTACGACTTTTGAAAAATGGAACACTCTACATTCTTGCTTAACATTCCGTCAGAAAAAATTGAGTGGTATACATGGAACCAGCCGACTTGGAAGAGAGGCTGTCGCATGTATGAGAATCCGGCGACGCGCCATTTCCGGGAGATCCTTCATGACCCTTTCTCACATCGCTTACTCCAAGCCCGATACGAATTGCTAACACTGTATTAGCAGACTTGATAGCCATGACACATGCTCAGTAGATATATCAAAAGCGATTATATTATGGAATACTTTTGATATTTAATGCCGTCCTTCACCTTACAGACGTAATGGAAATCCAAAACTAGAAAAGAGTGGTATCGATAAAACATAAGCACATGTACGCACTAATCATTTGATTGAGAGGCATGAAACTGAATGTCACTAGAGAAAGGTCTTTCTGAGCACCATATCTTCTTGCACAGTGCCACACCGACTTACTTTCGTCCCTCGATAGATGCAGCTTCGAACCACATCCACTCTATGCTGGTTGACTATTGTTGACTGCGGGGGAACGGAGTCACCTATCATTGTACGGAACACGGGGACGCACACACACGAGATGGAAGACCTCAAGATGACTTCGAACATCTACGGATCTGCATCAGCCTTGGATCAACCCTCTTGGCGACGACTGGTGGAAGTCGCGGCCTCAGCGCCTCATAGACAGGAGATATTGGCAGGTAAGACATATAATCAATAAATAGATCAAATAAATCGTTTCTGCAGCGAAAGTTTACTCAATCTTAACACTGATTTATGTTTTCTTATTTCTTTTGTTTTTCTGGTGCGATAATGCTACTCAAGCTAAATAGAAAGTAAGACCTAATGGAAGTTACATGTAATTTGGAAGTAGTATCATGATACCTTAACACCAAGTTCGCCTATCAGAAACATGGTCAGCAACAAGTGACGAAAAATAACAATGCAGGTCTGTTCATAGATTCTTCCGTGATTGAAATGAGTGACAAACACAATGACACACGCAATGATAAAGACATGCTATTTTATCTATTAGTTATCATGACTTATTACGGAGGAACATCTTTTAACCTTTCACGTCTTAATAATCATGATTGGTGTTTGACATGAGCATATAAGCAATATATCCTTACCCCCACCCCTACCATTTTATCAGGTCTTTGAACGACCCAATAAATCAATCCCAAATTTCCGGAATTCTGGATTTTTCCGAAAGAATCTTATGCATGGGCTGTCGCCTACAGATGATAGCATGTAAGTGCATTAGCTCTACATGTGCTACTAGATAAGATCCTAGATTTGGACACGTACTCCTTTACTGCCGAGCTGCTTCTTCCGAAATAGTATCTGTAGAAGAGACGAAGTCAAGCGTCTGACGGAGAGCGGCTGCAACTTGCTAGCGAGGTTTTCGCCCATATGATCCTTGGCATGCTTCTCAATGGATGGGATGCCAGCCCACAATCCTCTATCATGGCAACAATACTCCATCAGAGAGCGGATATCAGACTTGCAAAGATAGTAGACAATCTGTGCCGGTAGGTAGCTGCTGACATGATGGAGGATACCAAAGCGTTGAGTTGCCTGCTTGCTGATGGAGTGGATGCACGGCTTCCATGACAAGTATTTTGGTAACTATTAATCCAAGGAAGGAAATGGAATCTTGTTCTCTGATCCTTTTGTCTGAAATCTGAATGCCAAGTTGGTCATTATCTTTAACTTTTTCACTTTGGTTGGTATCTTTGGCAAAAGCTACACATCCACAAATACATGGCATAATGTTGATTCAATGCACGATGAATTTTTGACGCGAATTTGTAGTGTTTGGATATCTAGGGATGCTCCTAACAATTGGATCAACCGGCATAAAAAATTGTGTAGGACTTGATAGTCCTATCAATGCCTAAACGTTGTTCCGTCCAAATCCCTAGGACGCGTGTTGGATCCTCTGGCCTTTCGTCTCGTCACCTTTTACAAGCTGTGTCTCCAAATATATCCCACTGACGTTTTTGACGTTTTCACATTTGCTGACTGTGCGCATCTAAGCTAGGCGTCATTGGCAGTGAAAGGTCTTGAATCAAGAATGGAATAGTGTTAATATTGAAAGTGGCAACAAAGCAGCCTACTATAAGCAATTTATTATCGCAAGTCCCTCATTGGATTAAACAACAAAACTAATTACATCTCATTTAATTACCTTCACTTGACAGCTTTGGATGAAGTGTGTGTCGTTCTTTTACAGCTGCCACAGTTTTGTCTAATTCCTTCTGCATTTCAAGTTCAAACGCATTGGCAACTTCTGCTGAATCCATTTCAAACGATTCTGAAACAAAATTTACTTGTTACTTTTTTGATATCGAAACGATGCAGGAATATAAAAAATATCATCTAGCATACTAACATTTGTCAAAATAACAAGTCTAAATGTCCCTTACATATCCCGAGAAGCAATTGCCATCAGATGGGGTAAAGCGCGACGTATCCACAATACTGTTCGCAATATACATAATTCATAATACCGCATTGCATTGACGTTGCCAGAGATAAGCGCGTTTAACTGGGTAAATGATGCTTATCAATAACTGTCAAAATTCCACAAAATCTCATGACTTTGATGAAGTCAAATTTAAGATTAAGTTAACACAGCTGAAAAGACATTGCAGGAAGGTGACGTTTCAGATAATAACAAAATGTCTATTCAAATCAAATTAATTCACTTAATAATTAATATTATATTAATATATTATATATTAATATTATTATGATTAATAACTCACTTAATTCACATTAATTAATACACTCAGCAGAACAATACGTATAAAAACGACCGGTTTCCAATGGGTGACAATCAAATAGGCTACTGATCCACTTCCGGAATCTGTGCCAAGCCTTGGTGCACAGGGGTTCTCAGAGTGGAGACAGCATCACATCAAGAAAGACCTGTGTTTAGCTGGAAACGGATAATTTAGCAAGAAAATCTCCTCAAAGATACAAACAATCCCTATGATTGCACAGCATCATCCATCAATATACGATCAGATTAAATTCGTTCTCGTGAAGCATCAACATTTTCTCAATGAAATTCAATTATGAGTTGAGTTATGGTGGAAATCTCCAACACGAATCAAACGACTTCTGGCTTCATCAATATTTTACGACCCTCTACCTCAAAGATCAGCTAAATACGGAATCGTGTCAATTTGTGGCTCATACGCATCACACGAAATTACAGCAAGCAACACGACATGCATCGCAAAAATGTTTTCTTTCGTCAGTTCAGAGACACTTTTTACACGACAAAAGCAACAAAATCTGGATTGTCATTCAACAGTTCCTTGCCGCTGTCAATTCAAGTCCCACATTTCAAAGATACCGATTCTTTGAATTAGTGGGAATCGCATACTTCGTCTCATAATTGCCAACGATTGTGATGATGAAGGAGAGGCTTCAAAGAGAAGGTACAACGATCTCTTTACCAATGAAGGGCATAAGAGCTCTATCGCAAATGGTAGAAAGGAATCGTCAGCAGCTCGTCTTCAAAGCAGGATACTATGTCCAAAGCAGTGTTTGATGAGATACCAACGCTGCTCTATTAAAGGAAATGAAGAATCTGACGTGTGCTTGTTTCAATCTAGTGAAAGCTTTGAGTGTTCACTTGAAATAATGAGCTAAATACAAAACTCTAAAGCTATGAATCTGAAATTATCTCCAAAACGCTACTTATTTACTATAGACTTGTTGGGCCTATTATGGGTAAAACATGAGGTGCCATGCGCGACTTCTAAAGGTCTTCTTTAGGATCTGGAAATTTTTCGGTGAAGTTCAAAAGGTCGATTGGAAAAATATGAGGATAGCCTGGCGAATTTCCATCTTTGAACACCAACCCAACCTGCTTGCCTACGATTTTTCACAGAAATCATTAAATCGGATCAGCAGAGAATTTCTGCCGATCTATCTCCAGCAACTATCTCCAAACTCATCTTTCATGCGAACGATTTCTTTCCAATCCAATGAAAGCCAATTCTCCTGGTGTTTCTGGGACTTTTTTGCGGAATTTCTGATTCAACTAACAATCACTCCTCTCTTTATTTTCGTCTAGAACAAGGGATGTAGGTGCATCTACCGCTTGGTCAACTGTCCATTGATTTCTGATCAGACCATACAATTTTTCCTATCGCTATCACTGCCCGTTTGTCATACCGAACACACTGCCTTAGTGTTTTGAGTGATTCCATAACATCCAGCGGAACTCGCGAAATGCAATTCAAGGCATGAGTACCATGTCTCTTTCATGGATGAATTACAAGACAGTCAAGCACGATTTTTTCAGTTGTGTGGGAACATTTCCTACAGATGCTCAATCGCAGTCGAGTAAAATTCCACGCACTGGTGACGAAAGGTCAGTGCTTCGTGTTCAGGAGTCCGATTAATTATCGATAAGACGTCATCCTGTTTTCGCTCCTATCTCCGAAGATGTAATACGCTATCGAATATTTTCATCCTGCAAATCTAACTCATGCCTGAAATTTTTCTGACTTGGCAAAAATCAACTAAAATTCTCATTTAAAAAATCAACAGTTAATCTGGATTTCGCAAAATCGCATTTTCAAAGTCAAACAACTTGAATCAACGCATTACAGCATGAAACAAATGTTTATTTCGGCAACTTCTATTGATCTGTAGTATTCCCGTTTGATGCTTGATTATCTAAGAAGGAATGCAGATCATGAGTTGAAAGCTCAAATAATTATGACAGTTTCTTCAACCTTTTGCGAGACAAGTTCTGTACAACATGAAGAGAGCAGAATCCTATATCCAGAAGAAGTGTCACATTTCTCTTGTAAATCCTTAGATTCTTTAGAAAATACTGATGAACCTGCGATGGTAAAATCACTGAGGTCACAATCCAAACATCAAAACTGGTTAAAATCCAATGCAAAATGATCTTTAATCCAGGACTGCAATTGGCCCCAAGCGGATATGCGGAGACAAAAAAATACTACGTATTGTCTTGCACTTGTAGTACTTCATGGTTCATGCTGAAGTTCTTGGCGCATAAAACCTCAGCACCTGACCCCTAACAATGACTACTGTCCTCGAAATCTGATAGAAATCTTCAGTCTCATTAATAAAAATTTCGTTAATTGCCACTATATCACAATGAAGCAGCAATAAGATCATAGGATGTCACAGTTCACACCTATAGTCAATTACATTGCCATCCTCAATGCTCTCCACCTACATCAAATATTGATTTGATCAAAATGCTTCATCGTCAGCTTCTTCGTCGAGGAAAAACATACTATTTCTGATTAGGAGGGTAAAAAATGAGCATCTTTTTCAAAATATCTCATGATTTCTAATGGTGACATGACACGGTAGAATTAGAATTTCAGTTAGTACCACAATCTTATTATTAGTCCACTATCAAACAACTAATAACAAAGTGTCATGTGTTGGAATATGGAATTTTGATTCTAGATTTAACTATTGGAATGTTTGACAAAACTGCAAGCAGCAAAGAATAGACTTATTTGTAAGAAATTAACATATACTCACTGACATAAATAATGAAACCAACTATCATTGACTTGAATGGAAGTTTGTTTAATTTTTTTCTATGGTTTGAGATGATATCTCGCTTTCTATGTATCACCATTGAACTCCATATGATAAGGGAAATGATATAGGACCATCAAATTTCAAAATTTCAAAATTTGATATTGATCACAGTAACAGCTAGAAGTTGAACAGAATCACCACCTACTGCTGACCAGATTTGACTTATGAAATGGCGCACGATAACTTTACCAGAGGAATGGCAATTGGGACAATGCGTTGTGGGCCAAGTTCTACAACTGTTGCGAAAGAATTGAAAATTTCAAGGGTCGTTGTATGGTGGTGGTGGTGTCGTTGGAAAGCAGAAGGACATGTGGAAAAGAAGAACGGATCAAGAAGACCAAGGGTATCATCCAAGCAGACAGATGCACGTTTAGTTTTAGCTGTTAAAAGAAACAGATTTGTGTCCGTCCCGAAGCTAATTGTGTACTGGAAGGTTGCTGGGAACGTTGCCTGTAGCGTTCGAACTGCATATCGAAGATTGCGAGAAGCTGGTATACAGTCTCGACGACCCGCTGTGAGAATTCCGCTGAGCCTGGAACATTGAAGGAGACGAGTGACGTGGTGTCAAGGTCATCAGTCGTGGAGTGACAGTCAGTGGGAACGTGTGCTCTGGACTGATTAATCGAGGTTTACTCTCGATTTCAACGATGGTCGGATCCGTGTTCATCGCTTGCCAAGTGAACGATTTGCTCCATGTTGCGTCAAAGAACACGACCGGTACGGCGGCGGTAGTGTCATGGTTTGGGCCGGTATCTGGCACCAGCAATCGTAGTGAAAGGAACATTGACAGGACAGCGATATGCCGACGAGATCGTGACACCGGTCGTGGTTCCAGCAGTGACATCGAATCAATTGATTTTTCAGGATGACAACGCAAGGCCCATCGCGCTTCAGTGATCTCTAACAGGATAGCAAGCAGTGGAATCCCAACCTTGGAATGGCCCTCACGTTCTCCGGACATCTCCCCCATCGAGCACTGCTGGGATGAACTTGTCGCAGAGTGAGGGAGAGGTACAACCACCCACCAGTGTCTTTGAAGATGTTGGCCGACAGACTGATCGAGCAGTGGAACCTCTTAGACCTGGCATTCATCCAGCGACTGTGCTCATCCATGCCCTCACGCATCGATGCCTGTTTGGATGTTCGCGGTGGTCACACCCGTTTCTAACTTAAGTTGATAAAATCATGAGTATCAAATTAAATGCTTTTGAGTAAAGCATTCGAGTTCTCCTTTTACAAAACAACAAACAGACGTACAGTACAACCAAGTTTAGGTCATAAGTATTCATATCAGGACTTGTTTCATTTTTTTGTCACTGAGTATATTTCTACTATCACGCCATATATCAATATTCAGAAGATCTTGATGCCCCTACTAGTCCGGGAGCCAGCGTGAAGTTGTGCAGGGAACGAGGTAGTACGCAAAACTTTCACATAGCATAGTACACCTCTAACCTACTGCAAAACTTCGCGTCTGCCGGATCAGATCATTTGCTTTTAAGAAATAGAGAGGATAACAAAATCCTATGTATTTCCAATGGTAAAATTGTGATATTTAAGGTGTTGACTCCATTTTTTCGAATTTTTGCTCATAAAAGTTACACAAATTGGTATTTTGTTGAACTGGTTATTATAGAAATCATCTACAGATCATGATCTTTCAAATGAGTTATCATTCAGTGACAGAGGATGAAGTAAAGTGTAGAAACAGACACTTTTCGTTAAAGTATATCAACAATTTTCCTGAAATTTCGATGTTAAAATTTGCAGTTACACCAACGAAAAGTGTCTGTTTGTACACTTTACTTCATCCTCTGTCAATGAATGATAACTCATTTGAAAGATCATGATCTGTAGATGATTTCTATAATAACCAGTTCAACAAAATACCAATTTGTGTAACTTTTATGAGCAAAAATTCGAAAAAATGGAGTCAACACCTTAAATGTCACAATTTTACCATTGGAAATACATAGGATTCTGTTATCCTCTCTATTTCTTAAAAGCAAATGATCTGATCCGGCAGACGCGAAGTTTTGCAGTAGGTTAGAGGT
Source organism: Prostheceraeus crozeri (assembly GCA_907163375.1). Lineage (NCBI taxonomy): Eukaryota > Metazoa > Platyhelminthes > Polycladida > Euryleptidae > Prostheceraeus > Prostheceraeus crozeri. The sequence goes on from CAJQUW010005047.1 coordinate 519,189, forward strand.
GTACTATGCTATGTGAAAGTTTTGCGTACTACCTCGTTCCCTGCACAACTTCACGCTGGCTCCCGGACTATACCCACCTTATGCTAATTGACTTTTTGACGAAACACCAGACATAGTAAAGCCTTTGTCTGATTTACTGTAATTGTGAAGTTCAAGGAAAATCGTAGTCCCAGTCTTCAATATTTAAAAAATATTTCTTCAATGACTAAACGCAATTATGCAATTATGATTAAATCGAATTTCTTCAAATTTCATGATCCCTATGATATTTCCTGGATTTCACGATAATTTTATGATTTTTAGCGAGACTTCAAAATTTAAATTCTGATTTAAGATCTTTGGATCCCTCAATACGGCACAAAACAGCACTTCAGCACTTGTGCGAAATGTAGTAGAAGTAGCAGCACTGTGTTGGAGTACCACGTGTTTCAATCTTTTTCGCCATCGTATGGATGCGAATACACGGACTTCGACAGCAGCTGAACAGAAGAGAAAAGATGTCATCGAATAGCCTACATAGCCTATCGGTACAGGTGCCATCACCAACAGACGAGAGCATCCTGAACGATTAGGAGACCCAACGAATTGGTGATAGATGCTAGTTTCACTTCAAATCTGGCATCACTCGGAAACCGTAAGTCGTCTCCTGTATTTCCATCTACGTTATTAGCACAGTCATTGTTCTGATGAGCTTGCCTCTGTTACTCCGCGCCCTCGTTCCTGTAACTGATGCATAGGAAGAGGTGACTACGCAAGTCCTACTATCAATCCTCGTTGTCGGACTGATCATTTTAAGATATCCTTCTTTCATAGAGCAGAAAGGTTGTGGAATATCACCCTTTAATCACTCCGGAGGTAGGCTATTTCGATCATCTGTAAGTGTTGAAGCATTCAAAAATGCCGTCAAAAAGTTGGCACTAAGCTCAATGCCGTTGTTAATTTGAAGGCTCCTTTCATTCCTTTGCATGCATTTCTGAAATATTGTCTTTGTCATTGATATTATCGTCGCTTTCACTTTCGCCCTGAGTTATGCATTTGTTACTTCCTACCTACAATAGTTGTTACACCTTTTAAATCCCCATATCTGCCTGTTCAATTTCTACCACCGTATTTTCAATGCTTTTGTTCTTAGCCCACTTACTTATATTTACAAATTATAGGCACATATTCTCTACATTTGCACAATTAGGCCTACTGAGCTATGATTTCATCACCTCCTTTCTTCGATTCTCTGCTTCTCTTCCTTTCGGTGTACCGGTACCCATTCCGTAGTAGGGCACATCTGATATCATCATGAGATGCCAGGAACTGGAAAGTTGCTGAAAGCTAGAATAGTAGACCGCGGACGGCGGAGACAGACCAATAACATTGAGGCACAAAATATTGCAAATGGACAGGGTCAAGTTTTTCGGCTGGCTGTGCACAGAGCAATGAATCTAAAGAATCAACGTGAGCTTGTGACAATCCCAGCAGCCATATTGGTGCTCCCGCTCCGATCTCCCGTTTCTTTCTGCCTCAAGGCGGGGTGAATGTAGGCTATCAAAGGAAGAATCAACATCCTGCAAGTCCTCGACAAAAGGCTCAATACATGTGAACTAAAACATCTCAAGGATACGGTTCTTCCTCGGACTCGGATACTATCAATCATTGAGAGACATTGTAGATAGGAAATCCGAAGTTACATCCTATCTGATCAGCACAAATACACAGTTATTTGATGCATGACTCAACATAGAACATAGCTCGATGAACAAACTTTTGATGACTGTTCTCTAGTGTGAGTGAAGTCTTATATGTCTTCCCAATACACGTTTGTGTGAATATCAACGGACGTATTATTTTGTGGCAAATATGACATGTTACATGTATTTCCACTTTATTGGAGAAGTGAACAACAAGTGTTTTAGTAAAAAAGGTAATTCATTTAGCTAGAACAGCACATAATACACAGAACAGTCAGATCTTGAAACCAATCAATGAATAATCATTGTGTTTATCTTCATGTCAATGTTTTGACACAAAGAAAAACCGTGCTCAAAAACAATTTCATGTCAAAGTGGGAGATCAAGCAAATAATATCTTGCATCAGCTTGGTAATCGTGTCCAAAATACTCCTGCAGTGTGTCTTCTTTCGCAACGTCTAGCTTAGTGACTAAAATACCAGGTGTTTGCGAAATTTTAAAAAGAAAATAAAATATTTTCTAAAAATATATATTACCATTCAAACAATTAATGTCAAACTGAATTATCTGTTGCCAGCAGACTTGCTAACTTGCTGGTGGCACATCCATTGTCCAGGCCATTTTCGCGAAATGAAAAGGTTAAATGCGCATCGCAGGCGGATGAGACAGTTCATTAGTAAACAATGACTGTCACCTTCGCGCATTTTCTCAAAGAGCAGCCTTCCTGAGCAGAAATATGTGTCTTTCTCAAACTTCTATTGTTCAGCCGATACTTTTGATTGTTGAAACGCAAGTTGCAAGTAGCTTTCCAAAGAAATTTGGCAAGATAACAGATAGGTAAAGCCATAGAGTAGGCATGTTAGGCAGGGTAGTGACCACAGACATCGAAAATAATCAGTAGCGTTTTTTCCGTACCTGCGAGGCCTCCGGCGCATCCTAAATAATAATTTACCAGCATTTACAAAAATGAAAAGTGTCATCATTCATTATATTTCATTTCAATTCGATAGCTTCGCGTGGTAGCTGTCCGTCTCAAAATCAGACGCTCAACCTTAAAGTGAACAATTTTGCTGCGCGTGCACGAACCACAGCTGTTTTCTTCTAACGATTAGACACACATGCTAGTCGTGTGATCAGACGGAGCGAAAAAGAGCTGTGTCTGTAAGAGGTAGCAAGCGCACGCGCCCGCACCAATATCGGCTTTCCCGATAGACATAATGCTTTGCCTTCTCCAATTTTTACAATGAAATTCTCCATTATTCTTGATCGAGGCTCGGTACCTAAATGTAGAAAGGGAAGCGCAACCCAATTGTTCCTGGCTTCGTTTCATGTCAGAGAGGCTATTACGTCAACAGTAGCAGATGGCTGACGTTCAGACAAAACTGCGATCAGATGATGAATGCAGATGCGTTCTCCAATGAATGCAGAGACATGCATCTGACTCTAACACCCAGATTCGGTAGAATTCCATGATTTGTTTTTGCGTGATTGATGTGACGCTATGTTTGGTACTGTAGATGAGCTCATAATCACGCCTTTCGTCCGAAGGGGTATATTCAAAAGATGACAGTCGTCAAACAAGGTAGGCCAACACCTGATTGAAAGTACTCAGAGAAAGAAATAAGAAATACACAAGACATTTTAATGCATCAAAGTTCAAACACATGAGTGGCTGACCAGCCGTGAGAAACTGTTTCCCTTCTTCCTTTTTTCTCGAGAAAATGTGGTCTGGACAGAGAGGGGATATAGTAATCTCAGCTCCTTGAGTTAGGCTGTTAGGCGACATGAGCAGTCAACTTCTCATGTGCACATTCACTTGGCATTAAAAAATGTTCGGGAAATTGTCATTAAAAATTCATCTTTTATGAAAATTAATGTTATAACATAAAAAGTCTAGTATTTCAATGCCGAGCGAAGGCCTGTGGTCTGGGAGCACGCAACGCCACTGCACATAACTATATTGAACAACAAAGCTTTGACTTCAAATGGAATATAAAAAAGTTCAGCACTTTCAACTCATTCTTTCTTACACGAATTAGCCATTCAAGCACTGGAGCAATACAACTTCATTGACATTTTGGTAGCGCTCCAGATTTTCCGTTAATTTGTTTTATTGACGTGATAATTGATGTTAAGACTCCAACGATATGACTTCATGAGCGAAGTGAGCATTCTGATCCTATAAAAATAGTTCAGAATTGTAAACTTGATTATCTGGAACGCTTCCTTGTTGTCATACTAGAACCGTGGGTGGTCTCAAAATCTCTTAGCCTGAGTAGAGAGTCATTTTACGACATGATCCAGTCCACCAAAACCCTTTGAGTGTAATTAGTCTTTCATATCTTTTAGTATAGTTCTAACCCAAGTAAAAAATGAAGTTTTTTCAACGGTTGAAATCATCGTTGAAAACTAACCAAAAATCAACTTGGTGTGACAAACGTTGAATAAACGTTGCTGATAAACGTACGGTTGAAATCATCGTTGAAAACTAACCAAAAATCAACTTGGTGTGAAAAACTTTGAAAAAACGTTGATTAAACCACAGACATCGAACATTCAGCATTAAGGATAAACATATGGATAAAACGATGGATTAAATATTTTAATTGTTTCTGCCGATGTAAGCCCTATGCCTGTTTTTGGATAAAACATGGATGATGCATGCACCATGGATAAACCCTATCAAGAAGTATTCCATATTAAGCAAAATGGTCTGGAATAAGTATGGCTATACGCTACTAATAATATTCAACACTGAAGAGTGGGAAATGTATATAAAATTTGCTCTAAATAATAACTTGGAATTGTACATGGTTAAAACATCGATCATCCATGTACGTGGATAAAATGTAACTAAAAGAGCGTTTCATCTAAAGAAGAATTGTCCATTCGAATTAGATACCGACTATAACTAATAATATTGATGCTGTAAGAAGTGACATAAATACATTTAAATAACTAAAAGAATCGCTCATGGATACAACATTGACATATGAAACATGCGTACTATTATTTCGAGTATTTTATATACATGTGCTCTTTTTATTTGATGAAATTTTGTAGACCTACAGAAAAAAATGATAAAGTCACCCGAATATCTACTTTATGCCTGTATAAAATAGATATTCGAGTGACTTCATCATCTCCCTCTCTCTTTCTCACTCACTCTGTCCCCTTTTCTTCTTCCTCCTCTCATTTTTCATCATCGTTCACACTCACTACATGTATACTGTGTAGTTACTATAGCAACAACATCAATCAACACTGACGAACGAATCAGGTTAACAATTACACATGACATATATTCTCAAAGGGAGCCTAAGCAATTCTACTGGCACACATTTTATCTTCTTAAATCGAAATATCTGTCAATTGAAACCTATAAGCTCCACGTACCGTACCCATCAGCATGTCGATTTTGATCGATTTGCTCGTGTGTTCGCCAAGTTGCTTGGCTAATAATTTACAAAACTTTTGATATTAAATCAGTGTGTAACTGGACAAAACAATTGCATAAGCATCCAGCTCCATCTGCGTAATCGTATCTCGCTTCTATAACTTTCCGTCACTTAAGGAAATTCTATCGCTATGCGCAAGCAGCTGAGGGAGTTCAGTCACATTGTTGGCAGCCTGTGATGGCCGTGGCCGCATCTGCGTGAAGACTGAGAATTAGTAGTCGATAATATTCTCCCGCTGCGAATTGTTGATGCCTGTGACTCATAGTCCCTGCTTTAATTATTGTCCTCCCATGACGTGAAACAGAAAGATGCGCAAGTCAGGCGCAGTAGCTTGTGCACTCTTCGCTCTCGTGGTCTATCGAACCCGTGTTTACGTGTGCTGCTTGCTATTAGAAAAGTCAGCGCATCAAGAGGATATTTCTACTTACACACCGTTATTTATGCATCGTCGGTTTTGTGATCGTCTACGTTTTTCATCATCTTACTTTGTTATCATGCACAATACATGGAGCACAATCTACTTACGACTGTCTCACTTGCCTGCAATGTGTCCAGTTATATGGACTTACCATCAATTCTCTTTCAATTATCAACAAATCGAAAATGAAGAACACTCGTATGTAGTCAGTGAGTTCTTCTACTCAATGAAGCCATCAAGTTCCTTTGATTCATGTATCAGAATTAAAAATGCATCTATTGGATCAGACTACAGAAAAAGCGTAAGTTTCTAAATGTTCTCAGATTTAGCTTGTCAATTTTGTTTCAGCATTTAACTGCAAGTCTAGGTACATGTATTTGGAAATCCCAAAAACAAAATCGACGGAGAGATTTGGGCATGGATTTGGGTTCATTGATCATGAACGTATAGACCTTTCTATTAGTGATTACTGTTATATCTGCTCTTACTTTTACAAATGCTAAAATGTTATAAGCGTCATACTTAATATAATTTACTTGTAACAACAAAATATCTCAATTACTCTTAGCTGTGTAGCAGACTTATCACAAGGAGTCCTACCAATACTTTGAATTCATTTGTGTGATGGAAACAAATGATGTCACATGCTCAAGGCTTATTTACTTCGAATTCAGTATGAGAAATTGAGTTGTGCATGTTTATCAGTTTTCAAGTCGACGTTTCTCGTTGAAAAATCGATAAAAACTTGATTGTGTCGTGAAAAGAATTATAATTAAATGGAAATATGTTGAAGTGATATTATATTATTTTTAAATCCGTAACTTCTGATTTATCTGCTTGTATTTAAAATAGCACAAACATCTGGGCATGTTAGACAGAATAGTTGCATGCTAAAAGTTTGAGAAACTATGAGCATGAAAGAATTTGATTAGCGCAAAAAAACCCATTGTAATTTAGCACTTCAATAATTACATGTGTATCAGGCTATAGGCCTACTTGTGCTATAGCATTAATATTTGAATGACAAATAATTGAAAAAGTTTTTGAATCAGTTTAACATGCAACAAGACTTGAAAATTCTATTTCAGGACCGCAAAAAGTTTAGGTGGATAATGTTTTTATCAATTTCGACAATTATTATTGCTATTCGATTTCTGCTAAAGTTGTATAATTTTTCTGTTGTTTCTTAAAGATGCATCCATCAAGGAAACATGTTTAAATAGGTCAATATTTCCATTTTAATTTATATTGAATTGAAAACCTGTAGCTATCGCCTGAGGTAATTATTTATTTCAGAATTGCCACATTTAAAAAAATACCATCAATTTGATATTTCGAGTCGTTTAAGAAAAATAATCAAGCACACAAAAGGTATAAATACTACACCACGAACTACACGTTGTATATGGCTACATGCACACCGTATAATTATGCGCACAAGACTAGTTTTGTGTTAAACCCCTACAATGGGTTTAGTTGTGCAATTTAATCAATAATTCTTCATGCTTTACGACAAGTATAAAACAATCAAAATGCAAACTCATTGCTACTCTTTCATCTGAATTTGTGTTGACTTATTACACATTATGCTTCGCACTTTTCAATATAAACGTAGGCCGAGGTATTATGGTCACATGTTTGCTGTATGCCCATATGTCACCATGAATTACCTGAAGAAATGTCATATAAATTGCGTGTATATGTGTTTGTAGATTGTGTTTTTAAACAAACTGTTTGGATATCAAAATAAATTTGCATGTATCAATTTTATAATGAAAATTCAAGCGCTCTTGAATATCTTCATCGCATGAACTGTTGAAAAACCGGTCGGCACATAGAAGTGGATAATAGTACACTAGAATGGAAGTTTGATATCTTGCCTATGTACAATGATGGCACATGGAAAAATCTATGGTTTGTAGATCAGATTCGATCTAAAACATTGTATCATAGTGAAATTATTTGCCAAGTTGATTGTGGAAGTTGTTGACACCTAATTACAGGATTTTCATGAAGAGAATTGCAAGTGAGTTTCATGTGAAATAGCCTATATTCCATGGATTAATATAGTGTATCTATTTGTAGCAGTCACTGACAGCTAGTTTCCAATGTTTCAATATTAGAATGCGAATTAAAAATTGGTTCACAAAGTCATAATTGAAAGTAGTCGGTGTACTGGTTGTAAGAACATCTGAAGAATTCATCGATAGAAAGTCTAATTATTGGATAAGAAACGTCTTCTTAAGAAACGTGGCACTTTTCTGGAATAAACACACTGAAAGTTTCTTTACAGACAATCATTTCTCAAATAAATGAAATGTCGCTGGAACTTTTCAATTAATCATTGAATGACACATGTGATATTTTGGAGACTGATATTCGAATGCATGCTGACATTTTGAAAATGATTCAAATTTAGTGAACAGGGGAACCCTTTAAAGTAAAATGAATACTCTAAGATTTCTTGGCCTCTGATTTCAAGCTGGAGTTATGCATGCTCTGTAAATCGACATTATAAGTTGCATAAGAGTCTGATTATACTATTGATAGATTATCGGAGCGATATTTCAAAATGATGAACGTACAGAGCGTTTAAAAGGATTTCCTTCTTTGTCATCCTGTCGGCGCAGCATTTTGTAAATTCACTATTGCTTTTGAGTACATGGTCTTTGGACAAGGGCCAACAATGCAGATCAAGAATTAGCCTGATAAATATAATTGCCAATCAAAAAACATGGAAGCCAGATCGCACAAGCTACATTTTGCCACAACTAAGTTCCGCCGGCGTGTGCCATAATTTTCATGCAATTTCCATTCTAGGACTTTCTATGGTATTGTTAATTTCTATGGGTCGGCAATAGGCTACATACTCCGTTTTTATTTGCAGATCACATTTTTCTAAAGAAAGTTACTTGAATATAATAATGAAATTGATAAATACTACGAGTATTTTTCAAAATAGTAAAATTCCGCTTAAACAGCATTATAAACAATGAATTGAAAGTAGCCGATGCTGTTATTATTGTTTTATTTCCCAAATTTTCGCCTACACAGGCCGCGTCAGGGGATAAAAGGATTTTATGTTTACAAATATCAAACGATTTTGAAAATATTGGTAGTAAGATATCAAGGTTTCAGTAAGTAAATAAAATCCATAGAAGTATTGATAGTATATGAAGTGCATAGATGTAATAATTACATAGATGTAAAAATTCTTCATGGAGGTATAAGTATAGAAAATGTTATCAAATAATTCATATAAAAAGGAAATGTTTATATTGTTCACGTTCTTCTCTCGAGTTAATTTTCGGTTGTAGCTTGTTGATCCACACTGCTTCACGTAGTCTGATGTTAGTATTGTCGTGTTCTTGTGTTATTACTTCTGTTGTTATGTGGTTACTGTTGCATAATTTCAAATGTTTATGTACTGATGATGCTTTTTGAGTAACGTGCTCTTTAATTCTGGTATGCAGTAGTCTGATGGTACTCCCAATATAAAATTTTTGACATTTCGAACAAGTTATTTTATAAATCACATTTTGTCTGAAACAAAGTTCGTTGTTGTTTATGGGACAATTAGTGAGTTGACATATTTTGTTGGTTGTGATTTTCTTTTGTAATACATTCCTCAGAGTTTTTGAACGTTGTGCAAGTCCAACATTCAGTTGTTCTTGTTGGAATATTCTCTTTATATTCTGGTTCATTCGATCTGAAATGAATGGTAATTTCAGATAATATTTCTTCTTGTTCATGTTATTTTCATTTTTCTTATTTCGTCGTCGTTTTTTCGAAGTTTGAATGAATTTTTCTGGATAATCGTTCAATCGTAACACTTCATCGAAATTTTGTAGATGACTTTCGGCTATGGATTTGTTCGAGCATCGTTCTTCAATTCTGTTTCGTTCATTATGGATAACTGCCAGCTTAGTGGATGTAGATATATTGGACTTGAAGTTAATGAAAATATCTCTTTTGGCTGTTTTCTTGTAGAAGTTAAAGATTGGTTCATTGGAGTTCGTCGTAATTGTAAAGTCTAAAAGACTCAAAGTATTGTTATCATTTGGTAGTTCAATTTCGAATTGAATGTTCGGATTTTGTGCATTAAGAAGTATATGGAATTCAATTGCTTTCTCTTTGTTTTCTGTTAATACGAAACAGTCATCAACATATCGTTTAAATATCCATATATTGTTGATACTTTGTAAGGCTCTCTTTTCTATGTTGTCCATGAATAGAATTGCTAATATCGGTGATAAAGATGAGCCCATTGGTAAGCCTTTGACTTGCTTGTATATTTCGTTTTCGTATGTAAAATATGTGTTATCTAAAATTACTTTGAGAAGGCTTATGATTGCTTGAAGAGGAATATTTCCGAGGTTGTTAATTCCTTGTTGTAGAAGAATGTTGTTTACTTGAAAGATAGCTTCTTCAATTGGGATGGAAGGATACATCGAAATCACATCATAACTGCACGGATACTTAAAGTTGTCGTTATAATTGGAAGAAATAAAATGAATCAATTCTTGACTGTTCTTTAGATGAGCTTCTACTGTTGATAACAAAGGAGATAACATTTTGCTGAGTAACCAAGCTAGTTTCTTCGTAGGTCCATTGTGGTTTGAAACAATAGGTCGAATTTTTAGATTTTCACTCTGTTTGTGAGTTTTGATCAAGTGATAGAAATGCGGAAGTGATGTGTTGTGCGTTATGTAACTTTTCATTATGTAATTTGGCACTTTTCCTAGATGAGCTGATACTTTCCAAGCATTGTTCAATTTATTCTCAATAGTACTGCAAGAGATGTGCGATATTTTTTGGTACATGGTGATGTCAGAAAGATGGATTTTGCCAGCTTCGGAATACTTATCTTGTTCTATTACACAGAATTCTGTTCCTTTGTCGCTAGGTAGGAATATCATATTTTTGTTTTTCAAATTCTTCAATGTTTCTTGTTCTAGTTTCGACAAGTTATTGTGTTGTTTCTTTTTCTTTTCATTTTCAAGTAAAATTCGTATTCGTTGGTACGTTCGTGTTAGTTTTTGTTCTAATTCATTGTTAGGCTCAGGCATTCGTAGGTTTGTGTGCCAAGGATATTTCTTAAGAGGTTGTACGTCATCATTATCTTTCAGTGCATCCTGCCATCTTAATTGATGTGCCAATCTGCTGTAGTTGACATTGAAGTCTTCGATTGTTTTATCATTTGTCTGTGTACTTAAGGAGAACTTTGGACCTTTTTTTAATAAAGACAGTTCCTGTTCATTCAATGTCTTACTAAGGTCGGTAACAAGTATTTCATTTGTCTTGTTGTTGTTTATCGTAGGGAGATTTATTTGGAGATTTGTTGGAAGACTAGAAGAGCAAATAACCTTCTGTAAGAATTGCCGAGAAAACAACATTTTTCCTAAAACAATTTACAAGCTACTTTCAATTCATTGTTTATAATGCTGTTTAAGCGGAATTTTACTATTTTGAAAAATCTCCACTTGAGCCAAGTGCACTTTTCCGCTGCTCGCACAAGTTTACAAATATCTGAAAAAATTGGAAGACTAGAAGAGCAAATAACCTTCTGTAAGAATTGCCGAGAAAACAACATTTTTCCTAAAACAATTTACAACGATATTCAAACTACAAAGAAAATATGAGAAAACAAATCAGCAACAAATTATTGAGACATTGATATAGAGAAAAAACAATTGCTCAAAGAACGGAACAATATCACAAAGACAAACTTTTTAGAATGGCAGACTCACTTTGGGCAGACTCTACAGAATATGAATGCATAATAACTGCAATGAAAGGAGTATATACGAATGGCAAAGAGATACATGGAAACATTTTACAAAGAAGATTCGAAAAACTTATTGAACTAAAGAAGAAGAAAGATTTACGATATATTTCCACAAATACGTGCATGACGACACAGACGAACAAAACAAACGATACAAATATAACAACCCAGACGAACCAAATAAATGATAGAAATATCTGTGAAAATATCGGTGAACAAGAAATACATGAAACCACAAATCTCCAAATAAATCTCCCTACGATAAACAACAACAAGACAAATGAAATACTTGTTACCGACCTTAGTAAGACATTGAATGAACAGGAACTGTCTTTATTAAAAAAAGGTCCAAAGTTCTCCTTAAGTACACAGACAAATGATAAAACAATCGAAGACTTCAATGTCAACTACAGCAGATTGGCACATCAATTAAGATGGCAGGATGCACTGAAAGATAATGATGACGTACAACCTCTTAAGAAATATCCTTGGCACACAAACCTACGAATGCCTGAGCCTAACAATGAATTAGAACAAAAACTAACACGAACGTACCAACGAATACGAATTTTACTTGAAAATGAAAAGAAAAAGAAACAACACAATAACTTGTCGAAACTAGAACAAGAAACATTGAAGAATTTGAAAAACAAAAATATGATATTCCTACCTAGCGACAAAGGAACAGAATTCTGTGTAATAGAACAAGATAAGTATTCCGAAGCTGGCAAAATCCATCTTTCTGACATCACCATGTACCAAAAAATATCGCACATCTCTTGCAGTACTATTGAGAATAAATTGAACAATGCTTGGAAAGTATCAGCTCATCTAGGAAAAGTGCCAAATTACATAATGAAAAGTTACATAACGCACAACACATCACGTCCGCATTTCTATCACTTGATCAAAACTCACAAACAGAGTGAAAATCTAAAAATTCGACCTATTGTTTCAAACCACAATGGACCTACGAAGAAACTAGCTTGGTTACTCAGCAAAATGTTATCTCCTTTGTTATCAACAGTAGAAGCTCATCTAAAGAACAGTCAAGAATTGATTCATTTTATTTCTTCCAATTATAACGACAACTTTAAGTATCCGTGCAGTTATGATGTGATTTCGATGTATCCTTCCATCCCAATTGAAGAAGCTATCTTTCAAGTAAACAACATTCTTCTACAACAAGGAATTAACAACCTCGGAAATATTCCTCTTCAAGCAATCATAAGCCTTCTCAAAGTAATTTTAGATAACACATATTTTACATACGAAAACGAAATATACAAGCAAGTCAAAGATTTACCAATGGGCTCATCTTTATCACCGATATTAGCAATTCTATTCATGGACAACATAGAAAAGAGAGCCTTACAAAGTATCAACAATATATGGATATTTAAACGATATGTTGATGACTGTTTCGTATTAACAGAAAACAAAGAGAAAGCAATTGAATTCCATATACCTCTTAATGCACAAAATCCGAACATTCAATTCGAAATTGAACTACCAAATGATAACAATACTTTGAGTCTTTTAGACTTTACAATTACGACGAACTCCAATGAACCAATCTTTAACTTCTACAAGAAAACAGCCAAAAGAGATATTTTCATTAACTTCAAGTCCAATATATCTACATCCACTAAGCTGGCAGTTATCCATAATGAACGAAACAGAATTGAAGAACGATGCTCGAACAAATCCATAGCCGAAAGTCATCTACAAAATTTCGATGAAGTGTTACGATTGAACGATTATCCAGAAAAATTCATTCAAACTTCGAAAAAACGACGACGAAATAAGAAAAATGAAAATAACATGAACAAGAAGAAATATTATCTGAAATTACCATTCATTTCAGATCGAATGAACCAGAATATAAAGAGAATATTCCAACAAGAACAACTGAATGTTGGACTTGCACAACGTTCAAAAACTCTGAGGAATGTATTACAAAAGAAAATCACAACCAACAAAATATGTCAACTCACTAATTGTCCCATAAACAACAACGAACTTTGTTTCAGACAAAATGTGATTTATAAAATAACTTGTTCGAAATGTCAAAAATTTTATATTGGGAGTACCATCAGACTACTGCATACCAGAATTAAAGAGCACGTTACTCAAAAAGCATCATCAGTACATAAACATTTGAAATTATGCAACAGTAACCACATAACAACAGAAGTAATAACACAAGAACACGACAATACTAACATCAGACTACGTGAAGCAGTGTGGATCAACAAGCTACAACCGAAAATTAACTCGAGAGAAGAACGTGAACAATATAAACATTTCCTTTTTATATGAATTATTTGATAACATTTTCTATACTTATACCTCCATGAAGAATTTTTACATCTATGTAATTATTACATCTATGCACTTCATATACTATCAATACTTCTATGGATTTTATTTACTTACTGAAACCTTGATATCTTACTACCAATATTTTCAAAATCGTTTGATATTTGTAAACATAAAATCCTTTTATCCCCTGACGCGGCCTGTGTAGGCGAAAATTTGGGAAATAAAACAATAATAACAGCATCGGCTACTTTCAATTCACTACGAGTATTGATTAGAAAATTATTGATAAATTGATAATGATCACAATTCGGCCACTTCTGAATTTCTTCATTTGCTATCAAAATTCCTGTGAATATCGCATGCCACATTGTCAAAGATTAAATGATCGAAAAGCAATTTTCTTAATTATCTTTACTATAACACCTAATATTACTATGAATGATTTCTCCTTTAAACTTTGAGTAGGCTTACCCATGGAATGTTAATTGAGGTAGTTAAGTTTGATAATTCTGTCCTGCACATCAGCACAAAAGTTGTCTTCTTTTTACAGGTGTTGATTGCTGAGGCTGTGCAAGCTCGTCTTATCTGTGCATCGATGACTCAAGACCTGACCAACGTTCGGCTGTTTTTCTGTCTTGTCATTCAAGCTAATTAGCCCCGAAAGCTACTGGAATTTTATTTACCCATAAGTCATTCATGCTCGCAGCGTCCAAATGATCATCAGATTCGGACAACCGCCTTGTGATCCAATCAAAGATGCTATTGAGTGACCTCGCATCATCGCCTCAAACTTCATTTGAGTAGTGAATGTTTCTCTGTTGAACTGTGGTATCACCTCTATTCTTAAAAATGTGACTGATAACGGCGCGACGGTGTTCGACTCGAAATGACAGTGTTCCAGATGACGTGAAATACGCATTCGGGGTGTGGGCATGTTATCTGTTTGGAAGGATTTTCAAATGAAGGATGATCAAATCCGGATAGAGAAATTTCCCATATATGTTGATAAAAGTGATCTTCATCAAGATTATTTGTATCTGATCGTTCGATGTGTGCTACTATATAAACGTCATCTTGTATGGTGGTAAAGCCTTCTTCATTTGCTAAATTCTTTGTGGATGAAAAATTGTGTTTTTGAAAGATGTCAATCCCTTCTGCTGTTTACTTGGGAGAGCAGGGCTCTGTTTTTGTAACCTCGATGAATGTTATCCTACAAAGTAAGATTTTGGTAGGAATATTTTACCAGATGTATAAAATGAAACATTATATAAATATGAAACATTTTCTGCTGCAACTATTCCCTTTCCCGGTCAAAACATTACAAGATTAATTCACAATTCTGCTGCAAATTACTTAATAGCATTTTTATATTCAATCACCATAATAGGCACGGATATAGGATGATTTTATGTGTTTAATGCATGACTCCATATTGCATGAAGCCCTATATTTTCAGTGGATGTTCTACGTGAGCTAGCAGTTTGTGATTCCAGTTTTATGTCATTTTGGTCATGTCAAATTACGTCATTGAAATGTAAATAAATAGCCTATCAACAATTGCGAGTAGTAAGTAAAACTCCACTTCTGGATAGCGCAAGATGGCCGCCATCGCTGACGTCCCCCCCCTCTGGACCGGCAGCGTGTCGTGGTCGGCCGCCGTGGTGTTTCGGGTCTGACGTCCCCCCCCCCTCTGGTCGACCGTCGTGTAGCGCGCGGTGATGTGGTGTCTAGGTTGGCGTGGTGTGCCGGCCAGGTTGGGAGGGGTGGACTGTCGTAGCTCACCTGAAAAAATCCTAAGTGTTAGAGTGGCTTTGTATGGGTAAAATTTTGAAAATTTTCCAAAGTGTGGAATTTCGACCTGGGACCGTCACCAAAACATTTTTCATCAAATTTCATTGACCTCCCCCCCCCTCTGGACAGCTAGCTTCGATCTTGGCTTCTAGTGGACGGATTTTGTCGTGCCATAGCTCGTTTGAAAGCTAAGAGTGAGACAAATTCAGTGAAAGAAACGACTTGTTCATATCTGTCTTCGTTTAGATGTGAGGCGCCATTTAAGATTTTGGGAGACTGTCGAAAAACGACAGAGTTAAAATTTTGGACGTTTTGGGCTGTAGCGTCAAAACGAGGCATCGGATGGGAAAACGGAGGCCAGATTCGGATTCAGCGTGAAATTCTGCATCTCTATGGTGAGTTTCAAGTCAATCGGAGAGAAAAAGTTTCGCTGACGTCCCCCCCCCGGCACTGATCTTCCAACTTTGGTTCTAGAGATCGTAGAAAGTCGTGCAATAGCTCGTTTGAAAGCTAAGAGTGAGACAAATTCAGTGAAAGAGTCGCCTTGTTCCTATCTGCCTTCGTTTAGATGTGAGACGCCATTTAAGATTTTGGGAGATTGACGAAAAACGATAGTTAGAATTTCCCAAGAAACAGCTCCAGCGGGCGAATGAAGGCTCGGATTGGTAAACGGAGGCCAGATTTGGAATCAGCTTGATGTTATTGTCCAATGAGGATCATCATCCAATGAGAATCAAGCATTTCTATATAAATAGCGAGCCTTCCACAGTGAGAATCATTCCATCGTTGAATCACACGAGTGACGGACGCACATTTCCTCTCTCTCTATTCTATTATCCAACTAAAATGGTAAGTCGCTACTTCCCTCCCTCTCCTCCCTTGAACGTAAACTTAATACAATCTTTTCCATTTTCAGGCATCTACTCCATCTGCTGCACTAGTAGGACAAAATGGCGGCCAAACGTTACAAGGTTCGCTACGATCAGATCATCTACAACTGAGGCCAGTGGAAGAAACAACCAAGGTACATAATCCTACACCGCTACAGCGTAAATTTAAACAAGTCTTGCGTTATGACGATCATGGCGTAGTACTCCAAACGGGAATGCTCCCTTCCACGGATGTCAAGATACTGCACAATCAGTATGGGGACTACATACTGATCCCCGTGAGTCCGTACATTCGCCACCAACTTGATATTATTGAGGAGTACGTGACATTAAATATGGACATTCCTACTCCTCTTGCTCAAGAGTGGAAGGCGAGAGATGACAAGGATACTCCCTATAGAAAGATTTGGGATGGTAATCACATTTGCCTACCGGTATCACATTGGTGCACTTACTATAAGAAGGAGGGAGATCATTCAACACCCATCACATGCGACGAGCTCGGAGAAGGTACTTGGGATATCCTTTTCAAAGTGAATGGGCTATATTATGGTCGGCATAAGGATAATAAAATAGCCTCTCTCTCCATGCATATGGAATCCATCCTATATATTCCAAAACCACCCAACGTGGACGACATAATTGATCAAATCCTTAACAGCAGTGGTACGAAGCGCAAGTCGGAGAAGAATGCTGCATCAAAACGCAAATCAAAGAAGGAGAATTACTAGTCCTTTCCTAACTCTACCCTATGACAATTCGCTTATGTGCTTTGAGTGTCGTAGACGTGGTCTTATTAGATACATTTTACTTCTTCGTTGCCATCATATCATTTGTGTATTTTGTCGTGAAAAGCATCGATGTAATTCTTCATTTTGTAATATGTTATAGAACGTTTCCTTAGATGTGTAAATTTCCGTTTTAGGCTTCTATCATCATTTTTATGGATTGTGAGGGTGAACCTGTACAGGAGCTCAGTGCTATTGCTATGAACAATTGGACATATCAGATTGTCAGTGTCTATCATCAACATGCCAACTGCAATCCCAATGTTGATCAATGGGCGAGAAAACACATTTATGGACTTAATCTGAAATATTTGCAAGACTATGGCTTTTCTTGTGAGAGTGCTCTTCTTATTGACTTTAAACGATGGTTAGCTGCTTTCAATGTTATACGCATCTTTTGTAATAATCCTGGTAAGGAGAGGAAAGTATTTCCCAATCTAGTCATTAATGATATTTTGCTCCCACCTTGGGATAGTAGAGTGAATCAACATTATCATGAAGTCACGAAACGTTTTAAGGATTTGTGTGTTCCTATTTTGTCTGTTCGTTGTAGTAGCTACGTTCATAACCAATGCTTCTTTCCTCCTTACCTCAGCACTGCCAAAGTCCTATATGGTTATCATTGCTCGCTGTATGATAGTTACCAGCTGTATCTATTTTATCTCTTTCAAACCATTGATTTATAATGCATGCTTGTTACCATTATTCAATAAATGTTACTATGAGAAGAGTTGTTTTCATGCAATGGATGGGTTAGTTAAAGGGCGATCATGTCTTTCTCAAACGACTGCGGAACATTACATTTTCATAGGCAAAGTTTAAAAGGAGCTGTTCAAGATTATGTGATAAATTTTCATAAAGATGAGACCGACATCGAAGCAGTGGTCGATGATGCTAGCACTCTATTTCTAGAGTTAATGAATACATTCTCTGATAGCATTGTCATGGCGCGATTAGTTGCGAAAATTAAGTTTAGTCATTTTGGAAAGGAAGAGGTGGAAAGTCGCTCTTTCCATTTTGCTTCTTATTCAATGGAAGTGGTAGATCACCCCGAAGAATTTTTTAAAAGACATATGATAAAAATTGCTGAACGTCTTAACGCATTTAACCATCATGGTAGCAGTCTAGTGATTGAAGCGATTTCAGATATTCACATTCAACTTTCCATAAAGAAAAATTGAAAATGCAGTGGTATTTGATTGTAGCACAACTGGTTTTCGAGCTATGTCTGCTCACTCTCGAAGTATATTCCTTCTGTACATGTGTCTATTATTTAGAAAAGGCTAGCAAATTCATATCTTCAAAAAGACTTGCTATAGACGGTGAAACTATGTGTTGTGATGTATGTAAGCGAAAGGATGGAAATGAAAAGCGCATCTTCAAGAGATGTAAGCATGCTTTTTGTCAACGCTGTTTCATACGTAATTGCATTCAACTTTGCAAATGTAACCACTGTGACATTGCTCATTTCGAGTGTCACTTATGTCGCAATAGTTAGTACCTATGCAAATGTGGTAAAGATAGGTTTTAGCAAAGACTAACACGGAAAATGGCGAAACGTAAAATGGCGAAACGTAAAAGTCAAAAGTTTTCTTCAGCCATTCAAGCTCTCCGACGAATGAAAGCAAATCAGCGATACAATGCTATACGACATGCCAACGATAAATTCATTCATGAAATTATTTCTCATGTGAGAAAGTTGAGGACGAAGAAATTAGCGCCAAAACAACGAAAGTTACTTAAGCGATATGCTACGAAATTGCGTTTCATCTCCAATCCTAAAGTCACCCTTCAAAGAAAGAGGAAAACTCTAACACAAAAGGGCGGTTTCCTTTCAGCAATACTTCCAATGATAGCTCCTGCCGTGGGCAACCTATTGGGTAATATCTTTGGCTCTAAGCGTTAATTATGCAAATGTTGAATCTCAAAGTAATAAAATGGATTTCAGACTTCAATGTGATAAAGTTCTGACTGTATCAGGTCCATCTCATGCAGGTAAAACTGTTTTCACGCTGAATTTATTGGATAAAAGAAGGGAGTTGTTTAAGGAACCTATCAATCGAGTGATTTGGTGTTATGGTATTTATCAACCGTCGCTGTTTCAGGAATTGCAAGTCGCAACTTTATTCGACATGAAGGAATTATTCCAGTGGATAAACTTCAGTCTAATGATGTTGTTGTATTGGATGATTTATTAAAAGAAAGTAAGAATTCAAAAGATGTTACAGATATGTTCACTCGCGCAGCACACCATAAAAGGTGCTTTATCATCTATATCACACAAAATTTGTTTCCTGATGGAAAAGAAGCTCGTACACGAAACCTGAATACACACTATTATGCTATTTTCAAGAATCCGCGAGATAAAAGTCAATTTGAAATTTTAGCGCGACAAGTTGCACCCAGAGGATCAAAAGCCTTAATTGAAATTTTTCAAGCAGCTACTGAAAAACCATACGGTTACTTATTCATTGACTTTACGCAAGAGTGTCCGGAAGAATTTAGATTTCGAAGTGATATTTTGAAAACTCCCATGATTATCTACAAACTATGAGTTCTTATTCTCGCATGATTGTTATTCCTCAGGATGAATATGTACAATTGACTGCCATGCAGCAAGTAAAGCAACCTCTTGCAAATCAAATGTATAGGAAAGAAATAGATTATCAGCAAAATGTTCACATCAAAGATCCACATCATGCTGTATTATTACAATCGGAAACTGTTGAGCAATTGAAAAACTTGAAGAATAAGATGCGTGACTCTGTATCGACTGCTACACCTTTAGCATCTCGCGCACATGCCATATCTCTTTTCAACAGTATTGAACCCCATCTCAATGTAAATGATAGCGGAGAAATCATTACAGATGAAAATAAAGTGATTGATGCTTCACGTTATGAAGACTTGATTCAGTATGCGACACGTAGAAAGCGCCGTCAGGGCTATGTTCCACCTGGTTGGTCATACTTTCTTAAACTATTGAAAAAGCATAATGTGCCAAAATTTGCTTTAAATAATGAGACATTGAAAGAACTTGATTCAACAGTGGCTACTACTCCAATGCTTCAGGCGATGAAAATGCCAACAAATTGGTTTAAGACGTCACCTGCTACATCCCCTCCCACACTCACTAAGCAAACAAGAGGAAGAACTCGACGTAGATCTACATCACCACTAAAACTAGTAAAAGGAAAACGTAAAACAGCTCCTCCTAGGAAATACATGTTCTCAGACTATTAATATGAAGCAGATGTGTTGCTTGCCATGTAATGAGCCGCCAGAGGTGAATGTCGTTGTCACTTGCACTTGCTGCGCCAGCTCTCATAATGAAACCCCTAAGCAATGTGAACACGATCGCAAAACCGCTAAAACTAAATGCTGCAGTTGTTGTAAATGTAGAAAGGCAAGAAAACAAAAAGATGAGAAGGAGGAAAAAGAGTCAGCCGTCATCGACTGAACGTTTGAAGTCAATCTATTATGATGTAAAACATCCGGCAGGATTTGCATCTATCAAGAAATTATCAAAAGCGAGTGGTCTTCCACAATCACAAGTGAAACGATGGTTAAAGGGTCAGGCTACCTATACACTCCACAAACAAGCGAAAAAGAAGTACCGCACCCGCCATTATATTGTTCATGACATCAATGAACAGTGGCAAGCAGATTTGTGCGATGTTGCCTCCATTTCAAAACATAACTCGGGTAATAATTTTATTTTAACCGTCATTGATATTTTCTCGCGTTATGCGTGGGCTCAACCTTTAAAAACTAAAGAAGGGAAAGGAGTAGCAAAAGCATTCCAAACAATTTTTCGAGAAGGTCGGATTCCAAAAAGAATTCAGAGTGATCAAGGAAAAGAGTTTGAAAATCAGCATGTGAGAAGATTATTTGAGAGGCATGACATTGAGTTGTTTAGTGTAAAGAGTGCTTATAAAGCTGCACTCGTTGAACGTTTTAATCGCACATTAAAAAATCGCTTGTGGCGACATTTTACTGCCAACTTGACACAAAATTGGACAAAGGTTCTACAAGATACACTCCATGCCTACAATCACTCTATCCATCGTTCAATTGGACTCAGACCAGTAGATGTAAATGCTGACAATGTAGATAAAGTGCGCGAATCATTCCAACGTAAACGCACTCATGTGAAAATTGGTGATAAAGTTCGTATCTCAAAAGTGAAAAGTGTTTTTGCTAAAGGGTACCTTCCGAATTGGACAGAGGAGGTATTTACAGTATCAAGGATTAATCAAAAAGACTCTCCAACCACCTACAAGTTGAAAGATTACGATAATGAAGAAATTGAGGGTAGCTTTTACCGCGATGAGATTGAGGTAGTCACTGAAAGTGAAACATATTTGGTAGAGAAAATCATTCGATGTAAAAAACGGCAAGGTGAAGAATGGTGTCTTGTTAAATGGACTGGTTATCCTTCAAGTATGAACTCTTGGATGCGTCGTGCCGACATCTTTCATCTAAGTGATCGACAGTGATTCATGCAAAGTTGTAACTAACAATGTTTAGGGTTTGAGCTATGAATCCAACTGCCTCATTTTATTCACGACCCTCCTATGTAAGTGGTGGAGGACAAATTTACATCGGCGCTCGCCGCCAACGTGGAGGTAGCATACTCGGTGCACTGAAATCTGTTGTAGCACCTCTCATATCCAATGTCGGTAGATCTTTAAAACGAAATGTTTTAAGTAATGCCGTTGGCTTTGCTGGTGATGTTGCTAGTGATCTTTCCAGAGGTAGAAGTTTTAAGAGCAGTTTGTTGAATCGTGGGAAGGAACGCGGTTTAAAAACATTGAAGCAGACCTTTGCTGGTGTTACTCAAGGAAAGAAATCACCTAAACGAATGAATAAAGGAAGGAGGAAACATCGCGGAGCTGGTAAGGTGCGATCTTCAGTCAAAAGGCATTCACGCAAACGTCGCAGAGGCTCTAATCATTCATCAGGCGCTAAACGACGACGCTGCTATAACTTCTAATCATGGAGTGTAAAACTTCCGGGTTTTGTTTGTTTGATCAACAAGCCATACAGACAGATATTCTTAGTTCAAGTATTGTAGATTATCATCCTCGAACAGCTGAGAATGCTGGCCCCATTGAATTTGTTATTCCTGGTGGTAGTGATGACTACATAGATTTGAGTTATGCGATGCTTGATTTGAGGTTTAGAATTCAGCAAGCAGATGGAACTGCTATTGACGATGCACATAAAGTTGGACTGAACAATTTACCATTGACTACATTACTTCGCGATGTTTCTCTAACGATTGGAGAGCAGCAGGTGGAAGGTGGTCAAAGCGATTATCCCTATAAATCATATTTCAATCATGTATCACAGTTTCATCCAGCAGCACAAAAAAGTCATATGGAAGCCATGGGATGGTACAGAGATGAAGCAGGAAAATTTGATGTTGAAACAAACAGTGGCTTTGTAAAGCGATCTGCTATGATTAAAGATAGTAGAGTATGTCAGCTATATGGTCCGTTGAATTTAGACTTCTTTAGACAGTCAAAGTTTTTACTGTGTAATACCAGCATGCGACTCAAGCTGACATTGAATAAGCCTGAATTTGCGCTGAATGCATTTGCTAAAGTTGACAATTTTAGAATTCATGTGGAAGATATTGCACTTTACATTCGTCGAGTAGTACCGAATCCAAGTGTCATTAGAGGGCATGCTGAAGGCCTTAACCGCCAAAATGCCATTTACCCCATTCAGCATACAAAGCTTCTCACCTTTACAATTCCGAAAGATCAAAAGAGTTTCATGAAAGATGGCCTCTTTCCATCGGAAGCACCGAAGCTCCTCATGGTGGCAATGGTTGAAAATGATGCATTTAATGGTAATATAAAGAAGAACCCTTTCAATTTTAAACACAATCAGTTAAGTGAAATTGCTTTACGTGTAAATGGTGTGAGTCATCCTGGTCCACCCTACAAACCAGATTTTGCTTCGGATCAATTTATGCGCAGTTATGTTGATTTTATGGATGTCTTTGGCTTTTACAATACGGATGACACCAACGGACTGACTATGAAAGAGTTTAAGAGTGGATATACTATTTATGCATTTGATTTGACTGCTGACAGCGATATTAGTGCACCCTATCGTCAAGCGAACGTGCCTCATAATATTCGTTTGGATTTGACGTTCAAAAGAACACTACCTGAGACGATCAATGTATTAATTTATGCAGTCTTCGATTCAAATATTGAAATTACAAAGTATCGTGACGTGATTCTTCAGTATAATCGTTAATGAGTTGGTTGACTGCTGACGATATTAAGACTAAAGTGCAGCGTAATGCAGACGAAGCGACGTTGAAAGCTTTCGATAATGTCTATTCACTCGATACCTTACCACCTGCAGTAAATCACTATCCCATCTATATTGTGCTAAACACTCATTCGCAGAATTTAGGCGGTGAGCATTGGAAAGCGATCTTTATTGGAGAAGACCGACGTGGTGAACTATTTGACTCTCTTACTCAACCTCCAAATATACCAACACAGCAGTGGTTGAGAAAACATACGCGTCAATATCAGCGAAATGAACGCATACTACAACATCCACTTTCATCAACGTGTGGTGCTTTTGTACTGTACTTCATCTTAAAACGTTTACATGTATCTCGATTTGCATCTATTATTCAAAACTTTTCACGTAATCCATCCTCTAATGAAAAAATGATTTGTAAGTTCTATCATGATTTGAAATAAAAACATCATGTTGGAAAAATTGTTTTTTATTTTACAATCCGCTGGGTACGTACATACTCAATGAGATAGTCCAGGATCACATTTGCTTGTACATGAGATTTTAGTCCAGTAATGATCACTTTACTATTATGAAAGATTGCCACATGCACAGGTAACCAACAACTAATGAGAGCTGCAGGAAAAAGTTCGGGTTCATAACACAAATTGTAACTGCTGGTACGAATCTTCAAAAATGATAGACTGTCACTCAATTGAGTAGAGATCACCATATTGTCCACAGTCAGATTCGACATCACACACCTCTCCCTCTTCCATATCCGACGTAGTAGTCTTTGTAGCTCTAAGCGCATTGACTGCGCCGATGAATGAGAAAGGGCGCCGAGAATCTGTACAGTCCCATTTGGGAAGAGTTGAAGATTCCGTGAATTGTTCATCTTCACCACTAACATTTGAGGTCGGCCCGGATAATACTTGCTGTTTGGAAGGTGTTGGTGTAATGTGGTGAGATCGATTTTGGTGTAGAGTCTGAAGCGACGGAGAATGTTGACGATGGTGTAGCGATGGCGCTTCATGATGAAAGAATGAGTAAATTGAGCGATGTACCTTCCTTTTATACTTTTCCCAACTACCTTGATGAAATGTGAAGTTAGTATGAAGTTGGGAATGATAGAGTTGAATTCGCCGATTGTTGACGCGCAGCCAGATGCGATTTCCAATACGTGAATGTCTTTTCATATAGAAGTATTTTAAATCCTTCATGATATGATGTAGAGATTGAAAATGACGATAAGATAAAGCAAACTCTCTTCTCACATTTCCAGTTGAATCTTTGAAATAGACGTTTCGATCATGATCCGTTTTAATGCGTTGTAGGGAATCTAATTTCCAACTCATGATGTGTGGTAGTCATGTCTGAATAAGATTTGCATAGTAGGGCGATGAACTCACGACGAATAAATGTCATGATGGAGCGATGTATATATCTTCTATACTTCTCCCAATTGTATTTGCGAAATGAGAAACAGTTTGCGGAATGAGAATGGTAGATTTGAATTTCATTTCTGTAATGTTGAAGCCAAACTTGATCACCCAAGGAGATGAATCTTAATGTTTCAAAATATTCCAAATCCCTCATGATATCATTGAGGTTGACAAATTGTCGCCATGTTAATGTAATTCCTCTTGATGTATGACAATGAGAATTTTTGAAATGTACGTTTCCATCACGATCAACTCTGATATATTGTAGAGAGTCCAAAATCCAAGTCTTCATGATGTTATGCAAAGTTGCAGATCAGCAATATAAAAATGTCGTTTTATCATATTTTGCTTAGCAATGCGGCTACAAAGAGATTTACTTGTAATCGAGCCGCACTCTTTTCTACTCCCATTGATCATGCACAACAGCTAAATGGAAATTGGGAAGTGGGTGTCACTCAACTTGTTTATAGCAACTGTGTCTATACTTTTGATCATGAGGTGATGACTATTAATATGAGGCGTACAGCTGCTTATCAATGTGAAAAGGGGTGCCGAGTATACATTCCACAGTGGCCAAAGAAAGATCTCTTATCATGTAAAAAGTTTATATATGATTTCTTGAATAAAGGGAGTAAACATATTGTCCAATTTACTCCGCACAATGATGATTATAATTATGTGCATCATGTAGTTGAGAAAGATTGGATTGTTGGTTTAAGTCCAAGTTTAAGAAATGATTTAGGTTACCTCGCTAGCGCCTTAACAAGCTATGATAATTTTAACGTTAATTACCACATAAGTGCTCATAAACAGTTAATATATCGAGAGGAAGCTTATTATGTAGATCTTATTCCAAAAAATGAGAAGACGTTGGTGAAGAAGATTGTGATTAAGCCAAGAAAGACAAACATGACTCCTGAAACATTATTGAAGAAATTTAATTATCTCCTTCGAGTTGATGGTAAACAAGTGGCAACATTGACTTATATTAAATCATCTAATCATATTGCAATAAGCAAATTAAATGATGATGATCTAGTATTAGTTTGTTCAAAAGATTTTCATCAGTTCTTACGACATCGTTCTGCAGCTGTTCATGGAAAATCTGATATGCAACATTTACCATGTGAAAGGTCAAATCAATTTGATACAGAATGGGCCGTATCTTTATACAGAAAGTGTGTAGAGCCTTTAGGTGGTATCTTACATGAAACAAGAGTGTTGATGCCTCGCATTATTACTTCGGTTAAATTGGTTGTAGATTATTTAAATGAAGTGATTAATGAGCAACATATTTCATTTTCTGAAAAAGAAGGTACTTTGTCTCTCACTATAAGTGGAAAAGGTATTGAACTAATTATGGATAAAACTCTAATGGACATTTTGGGTTTTGACCAAAATATCTTTAAAAGTGGTACTGTAACCAAAGCTAGCACAGACATGTCGCTATCGCGTCGTATTAACTATTTTCAGATATATTCCAATATTGGTGAAGATGTACGTGTGGGAGATGTTGAAGCTCCATTGCTAGCAATGATACCATACCAGCCAAAAAGCTGCAGTATTTAATCTGAGCATACTTTCAAGAAAGTGCATTATACAAAGCTGAAATCAAACTACATCCCACAAATTGATATTGCCATTTATGACGATGCTGGTGCGTTGATTCCTTTTCATAAAGATGCTGTGACAAGTATCACACTCCATTTCCGAATGAAGAGTTAATGCAAAAGTATGCTAATATATTTTTCCAATGTGAATAATATGGAAAGTGAAAATAAGGACTCGTTTCTAATCTACTTACCCAGTAATGCTTCTATGAATAAATTTCCCAAAAATAAACCATCAGACTATCGAGTAGAATTAAATCGCCCACTACATTTAGAAGGTGAATGGGAGGTTGGCGTTTCCAGTATTTGCTATGATAGCAATATTCAGAATGTGAATGATTTGGAAGAAATGATATTGACTCCTCGCACCCATGATGGAATAACGATGAATAATGCATTTCAGTTCCTATACAATTTAACATCAGATGGAAAGTGGAACTATGAATGGATTCAGATAAAATCAGATTCTTATGAACCATTTGGGAATGAGAAAATTATTAAGGCATTCAACAGTGGTAATACTTCCATCATGAAGAATAAAAATCAGAAAGCTTATGAGTTTACTATCTATCATTGGAGTGGGAGACAGTTCCTCCGCTTTCATTCTTTTACTAAAGGTCTTACACTGAGGTTGGATAGTGAATTCTATCCACATCTTGGTTTTGGTCATGGACTACATCTAACGTCAATTGCTACTGCAAATGTTAAAAAAGTTTATTCAAATCAAATCAACAAATTTCATTATAGATTTAAAATATTTGATGAAGATGTTGTAGAATGTGAAGAACGCATCATTTTGAAAAAGCGTGGTGTTCAACCTTTATCACTTATTGAGTTAGTAAAACGATGGAATGAGACTGTGGGTAAGAAGTATGGAGAGAAAATTATGGCGAACAAAAATAAGTTGGTTATTCAGAAATATAATGACAAACTTACAGTTTATTTCTCTCCAACCTTGCGTCATTTTGTAAGACATTATACACCTATTATTGGAAGCGGTGTGGTGTATGCTTCTCATGAATATCACACTAAAGCTGATTCAGTTAATGATGAATGGTGGGTGGACATCTATGGCGATCGCATCAAGAAAATTTACCAGTCTTATGAAGAATCTAAAGTTGCTATCAATATAATGCCGCGTCTATATCATACAGTTGAAAGCTTCATTCATGTAGTAAATCCTTATATACAACAGAAGTTGAAGCATGTGATGAAAAGTAAATATGATGTAAAGACACACCACATTTCGTTTTCAATTGATAATCAACGCGTTGTTCTGAAACTGGGTGATGACATTCAATGTCAATTGAGTAAAAATTTGAAAAAACTCTTTGGTTTTTCAATGCTACAAACAGTGTTTGCTGCTACGCATACGATTGGTATAGAAACACCAATGACACTTGATAAACATGAACAGCACCTTTACATTCAAAGTGATTTGATTCTACCTATTTCTGTTGGTGAGAAAAAAGAATACATTTTACGCGATTTCATTCATGATAAAGACGCTTCATATGGAATAGTCGAGAAGATGTTTGAATCTATTTTCTATCATCCCGTCGTCAAACAAACTATACCCTCTATTGCTATCAAAATTACCAATGGTTTACAAGAGTGCATCCACGTGAAAGATACTAAATCCCTCATAACGTTAGTGTTTCGGAAAACAAAGTGAAGTCATTGTGATATGTTTATTGAAATAAAAATATGTATATGAAAAAGTCTTTTCACAGATATAGGGGGAATGGGCTGACTGTAGGCATATATTCACAAGGAAGAAACGATCTCATGCGATACATAAAACAACCATGTATATCTACAAAAAGCAACATCAAAATACTGAGTTAAAGTTGATTATGTCAATACATCTCCTGAATGTGGTAGCGTGAGTTTTATTCTTTTGGGTGGAGGTATGTTTGTGTCAGGATGTCCATGTGGAAGAGATGTGTTATGTCCTATCCAACACCTCTTATCCTCCCATGCTGAAAGTGCTCGTTTCTTGAACGTGTACGTTTTCACAGTATGAACTTGAGATTTTAAGATTGTCATATTGACAAACGTTATATTTTTATTTTTATATGCCTTCTTATAGGAGCGATGTTTCATTTTATGAACAATGGATTTTGATATACCTTTAGCACGCTTAATACTATCTGCACATTCTTTTAATTTCATGGAATACATTTTAGGACGGAGGAGAATCATTTCATCTATTTCCTTTCCTGCTGTTTCATCCTTAAAACAACCAAGTTTGGCTTTATTCTGTATGGAATAGAGTGGATGAGTGGGATTGTAGTTAGATGTGTCGAAATATTTTTCTAATGACTTGCCTACTTCATTAAAATTTAAATCTTTTTGAGTGGTAATTCCTAAAAAGAAACTATCTGTATCACCACCCAGCAAGCGAACCTCTTTTACGAGAGGGCATGGTTTTAATATTTTGTAGAAGAGTTGATACATTTCAAGCTTGGAATAATCTAAAACGGCTTGCACAATATAGATGGGTTTGCACAACTCAACTTCTGATTTAATCATTTTAACACCTACAAGATCCTCATCGATGATGTCTCTATCAATGAAAAGAGGTGATGAGGTCAATTTTTGATATTTTTGTTCATCAACGACTAGTTTGTAATTCATACGTTTTCTAACATCCTCCATGGTCTTTCCGAATAGACTGTTATTCTTATATTTATAAAAATCCTTTTCAAAATTATTTTGGGCGAGTGCACGTTTTTGACTGTTACTATCTATGTAGGGTTTGAGGAAGGCTTTCTGTCTAAATTTGATAATGCGGTGAACTGACTTTAGAAGCATGCCCATTTCTAAATAGAATTTTAATATGCAGAAGTGTACGAGATAATTTTTCTTATCATATTGGGTGAGTAAAAATTTGCGGCATGGTTTATACCTTGGCTGTCCACACTCTGTTAAGTTATTATGAAATTGTGACATGAATGGTGAAAACATATCTTCAGTCACTTCACCAGATTCAGGTGCGAGTGGGAAATCAGCAGTTTTATTTTTAATGCTATTTGGATAAATCAAATCCACTTCAAAATAATATCCCCAATCACCTTCATCTGGAATCTTCAGTATGTTTGAAGGGTTGGAGTAATACTCAAGCTCATCTTGATTTAACCAACTAAACTCGGAATGAGGTAGTGGTTTAGACAGTGAACTGCCATATAAATTATTTTGGTCATAGTACTTTAGGTGGATATGATCATCACCTACTGTTTCAGATTTTATATGATGTTTATTTACAAATGTGAGACCACCGCGTATTCCGCGCTCAAATATATTATACATCTCCGGGTCTTGTAAGAGATGAATGGTCTCACCAGTCATTTTAAAGGCTGATTTAAAGGACATGGCTGGTAGACTGACAAAGTGGACAGGATCTAATTTGTCTTCTTCTAATGCCACTCGTCGAAATTCCTGAAAGACATCAGCCAGCAAAATGACATCTAATTCTAAGTAAGCGATCATATAATCGCCAAACGTTTTACAATCAAATTTTAACCATGCCTCTTGAGCATGTTCATAGTCCTCTACTGGACAATCTTCACCCGTCAAATCGTTTTTGAATTTGTCAATGGAAGGAAGGGTTGTTTCATTTAGTTTAGACATTGAGCTAAAATACGCATAAGGAAAGACTCCTTTGCGAGTGATTATTTCATCCGTTAAGTTTGGATAGTGTTTCTTCAAAGTTTGACTATGGGGAAGAAACTTGAGATTACGAACGAGAGAAGCTAGTGACGCTGACATGAATTGAAATGAATCTAAAAATTTTATTTCGAAGAAGACTGTCTTATTTTCTTTAGTTTTATCTACTGGTACTTTTGCTGTCATTGCCATGAATTTTTCTCTCGTTTGTGCTATAACATTGAACTGCCACGATTTCATCTGGCTCAACCCTCCTTTTATGAGCATATGACTGTCATAGCCCTTAAAGTTATGAAAAATGACGGGTAGTACACGACGTCTCAACCTAAGTGAAAAGTTACATTTGGAGCAGAGTGCGTTTCTAAATTTACCAGTGATGTGATCATGATCACGCACTTTCTTAATTTTATCGTCATCAAACGTTTTATGACATTTAGGACAGGATGTGCAACTTTCAAATTTTTGTTTGTCTTCATCTGACATATGTAGTGACTTACGCTGCAATTGGGAATCATATGATTGTTGAAATTTAGCAGCTTTATCGAGAAATTCTAGAAATTTTGAAATGCAATCTTCACCTTGCCAAGTATGCATTTTGTTTTGTCTATTCCTAAAGTGGTCATGCCATACTTCATAGCAGGATATGGCTGCTGGCTTGTGGATGATATCATCAATGTAGCATTCTATGTCTGCGTAAATGACACGCAGGGGAATTAATTCGTCACCATTATCCCTATGTGAAAATATTTTATCTTTGGGCATGCGTTCCATTTGTAATTTACCTCGCTTGCACCATTCATAGTGAGTTTCAAATTTATCTTTACTCCAAAAGGAGCGGATGCAGCGGTCGCATACAAAATGTTCACCTCTTTTAGAGTGCCCCAAATGAGTGTGCAAGCGAGAGATTTTGGGAATACCACAGTAGTGCCATTCCTCGCTATCATCTTGTTTTACTAATAAGAGGTTGACTACATGTTCATAACAAGTTGAACGTGAATTATAGCGGGCACCCTTCAACCCCTTCTCCCACACGTGAACGACACTTTTAATCTTATTATGTTTTTCGAACGTTTCTACATCTTTGATTTTCATGTTGTTACTATCACAACCTTCAAAGTCTAGTTCATCCTCCCACTGTCTATAGCTATAGGTATGATTTCGATTCGCGTTGATATCATTATAGTGAAGGATGGATAGGACTGCATATTTGAAACACTGTGATTTACAATCGACATTGATGACAGCTTTCTTATTATACAACGTTTTTGGTAGTTTAAATGTACCTCGAGCTGCATGACTTTCTAATATTGAAATTTTGAATATGGCTGAGTCCACACCATCAAAAATGAGAGCGCTGTCGCGTTGATTGAATTTATCTACATTTGATTTTAAACATTGAATGTGAAAATTTAGCCAAGACTCGCAGTCTACAACTTCGGTTGCGGAAGAGGAAGGAACATGAAACTGTATTCTCTCCGTCACTTTACCCGTTTGAAAATCTATCTTAATATATTTTAGTTTAAGGTAGATGAGCGCCTTCATTCTAAATTGTCTAAATTGTTGAAGAGCGCTTCGATAATGTTTGAATTTTGAAGGAGCCACTCAGGAAAATCTACTATTTGAGTCTTGGACTCCATGCAGTAGTCGCGTACTAAATTATTATGTGAAACATTAATGAGGGAGATGGTAGAGGTACCGTTGGTGTAGTGATCATTTGCATGCGTGTGTTGAAGTCTGTGCGAAGATCGCTGAAAGTGAATATCAAAAGAAAGAGGGAACAAATCGCAAGGAAAGGAGATGTCATCGTCAGAATCAACTTCACCTCCGGAGATTGACGCCGCTTTGCGTTGACACACACGTTGTTTGATGTGTCGAAGGAGACTGTGCTTCCTTGTAAACATATGTCCGCAGTCGGCACATTCCCACTCGTTGCCTTGTCGCGAGAGTCCTGAGCTGGAACTCACATCACCTGAAAGAGAAATCATTCTTTCATCTCTGTTCAAGTCTCAGTGTATTGTTACAACCTACCTTGACTCAACAACTCTAAACTTTCCTCGAGAAGGGAGGGTGTTGGTGATGAAGTTGATGCCTGAAATTGAGGAAGATGCTATTAGCCACACGTTTGAGGGAGATGAGTGAAGAAATTTTCAACTTACCATTTCAACGAAATTATGTTTAAGCTTGATACTTCAACAAGATAGAGACTTCACTCAAATAATACGTCTAAAATTTGGAATTCACTTGTACGCCTCAAATAATAACAGAATTCGCTAGACAACAGTTCACTTATGCGTCTCAAAGACAGAGTGAAATGACACGAATGTCACTTTACATATATACTTTCATATTCATCATTCATTGGCTGTTCATTCTGATTGGTTGCTTGTTGATACTTAAGAATTAGAAAACATTTCAAAGTTATTATTCACAGTCAACATGACAAGCCCTCCGACAACACCAAACACAAAATTCTCTTCTCCATCCTCAACACCAAACGCTCCAACGAAGGTAGAGAAGGTGTTATTACCAGCGGACAACGAAGAGAGTGTATGTGAGAAGGAGTGTCCCGACTTAACAGGCGTGAGGTGGAAGTATCTCCAGTACGATACTGACGATGTGATGGAGATCACCAGCACGAAATTCCTCCACCAATTATGGGAGGAATTACACCCCTAACTCCCAGCCACGAACTATGGAGGAGTGGGAGTATATTGATAAAGTGAGGCTCGCAGTGGAAGAACGATTAAAGCAACTGAACTGTTTTTGCTATCTATGTGAAGCCAGACTCTGGGACGATATTGACGATGAAGACCTTTTGAAATACATGCCATAATAAATTTTTATTTCATATTATCTTTGCTTTCATACTGACGTACTTGAATGGGGCTTCAGTGGATGATTTAACCATGTATACATTTTCATTTGGAAATAGTAGCACGCTTAGTCTAACTTGTAAATCTTAAAACATTTCATATGGATGATGATGATAGATGAAATAGTGTCAAATAAAATTAAGATAGCTTACACTTCTGATACAGGGATAGCAATCGACTGCGATCCATGTGTAAAGAGCTTGTTAGACTACGGATGGGCTTAAGTGGATGATTTAACCATGTATACTTTTTCATTTGGAAATAGTAGCACGCTTAGTCTAACTTGTAAATCTTAAAACATTTCATATGGACGATGATGATGATGATAGATGAAATAGTGTCAAATAAAATTAAGATAGCTTACACTTCTGATACAGGGATAGCAATCGACTGCGATCCATGTGTAAAGAGCTTGTTAGACTACGGAAGAGAGAAGTGTGTTATGTTGCGTGTGGCGCGTGAGTGTCCTCCCATTTTATTCCATTCATCAATTCGTCTCATTGATAGAGACAGGTAGAACTCATGGTTCTCATAACGTATGCAATGGAAAGTTTTAGGCAACCTTCGACAGTTGGCTAAATGTCGCCCTGACGCGAATGCATACTACGTTGAGACAGAGGCAATCACTTGCAAACATGACGCAGAGAGGTTTAACAAGATTGACCATTGCCGAATGTCCCTTGCGGTATACATAGCTACGGGTTTCACCGCCGCCCTTTACAGGAACGCCCGTCGAAAGGAAGTATTACACCGAACTTCATTTGCAACGTTCAAGTTGACTGATAGCAGATTCAACTTAATGATAGTATTCGCCAGTCCGAAGACTTCCCAGGGCAAACCGCGAGGAGGTTCTATCATGTCTTGCCCCATGGTGGCCCTTAAGAGAGCCGATGGTTCGTTCTCGGGGGGTGTGAATTTGACTATTGGCTGGAATAATCAATGGGTATGACGGTTAGGTTGTCATAGACCCTATACCGCCGAGGTCGTACTTGTGCATCTGGCACCTTTCGGATGCGGGTGGTATTTGGAGTCCACACCTCATCCGTCCAAACGATCGTCTTGATCTTCCCCTTCTTCTCATCTTCCTCATCCCACTCGTCGAGGATGACGAACTCGGGAATGGCGTTGTCTTCATCGGTGAAGACGGGAATGTTGTCGGTAGATGTCGCTTCCATCGTGACTTCAAATTGAATGAGAAGCGCTACAATCTTCTGGCTTATATAGGGTTTTCAACAATGAATTGCTCAACAGCGAATCAGAATGCTTCAGGGATAGCAATCGACTGCATAATGTTCAAGTTGACTGATAGCAGATTCAACTTAATGATAGTATTCGCCAGTCCGAAGACTGCCCAGGGCAAACCGCGAGGAGGTTCTATCATGTCTTGCCCCATGGTGGCCCTTAAGAGAGCCGATGGTTCATTCTCGGGAGTAACGTCATCTTACACCCTACCAATTCTGCTGAGAGAGTCTTTGACTCTCTCTTTGGTAGCACTGTCGACTTCCACACTAACTGGTACATGGCTAAAAAGTGGAATGTAGCGCCATTCCGTTGGATTGACAGCAGTTGCTGTCATCGGATTGCCAATCCGAGCAAGATTATTAAAAACTCTGTCTTGCTCCTCTAGCCTGAAAAACTCCTCAAATAAATTTCGCGGCCTTAACTGCGGTCCGCGAGGAGAGCTGACTTGACTGTTCGGCGTCTGCATGATTGAAATGAAATGAAATGAGAGGCAGTGGTTTATATACCCCTCTAACGCGACGCAACGTTCAAGTTGACTGATAGCAGATTCAACTTAATGATAGTATTCGCTAGTCCGAAGACTGCCCAGGGCAAACCGCGTGGAGGTTCTATCATGTCTTGCCCCTAGGTGGCCCTTAAGAGAGCCGATGGTTCGTTCTCGGGAGTGAATTGATGGGGTGGTGAAGGCGGGCAAAGATCTGCAATGAAAATGATATGTATTAGAATAGGATATACTATCTTATTTACTTTTTCACTTACCAAGTTAGTCATCCTTTGGCAGTCTCGCGCGTTTCCGAATCGAAAATTTGTGGAGATGGCCGCGCATTCGTAGGCTGGCGTGGAGGCATTTTTTCGTCGGATGGCCGTTATAACATAGGATGGACTCGTCCAGATTTTGATTGACGAGTACTTCGCCGGCCAAATGATTATCCCGAATAGGGATGTGAAACTCAAACAAACGATCCTCATTCACACGTTCCCACTCATCCCTCATGCGCTCCAACTTCTCATACGCCTGCCTCTCATCACCCCGCCGAGCCACAGTCCTCTCCAACTCAACATTCCTCGCTCTCAACACACTCATCTCCTTCATCATCTCCTCAAACTTCGCTTCTGCATCTCTCATTCTTCTCTCCGCAGCACTCGCCCTCTTCTCACACTCATAATTCTTCTCTTCCAACTCTCGCGTCTTTTTCTTCAAATCAGTCACACTACGCCTCATTCTAATATTTTCATCCGCTACCTCCTTCGACTTCAGTTCCTTCTTTTTCAACTCATCCAACTCCTTCACAACTTCATCCTTCACTTTCTTCAAACTCTCATACTTATTAATCAACAAATCATGCGCCATCTGCTGCGAAACATGCCTCTTCTCTTCATCCTTCAACCACCTCGCCGACTGCACACGAATCCCACCACTCTTCACTTTTGGGGAAGATGAGCTCTTCGGGGGGTCGGTGATGACGATGTTTGACACCTCCGACGACGAAGAGCTCAACTTCCTCACACGCTTCCTCACACGCTCCCTATCTAAATCCACATCATCCTCATCATCACTCTCAAGCACTCTCTTTCGCTCAATCTCACCCTCCAACGACGCAACCGCTCTCGCCAACTCATCATTCTCAACAACATTCTCAACAACATTCTCAGCCTTACCCTCTCGCTCGATCGCCAACATTCGCTCCCTCTCTTCCACAATCAACTGCGTAAATCTCAAATCAGTCACTAAACCACCACTACAGTCAGCATGCACTCTGTAGAAACGCGCCTCATCCTCATCACCCTTCAGCACTCTACACTTCACGCACGCAACCCTATTCAAGAAAATCATGTGGCCGGTGCCCGCCTTCTTGACATGAGCCTTGGCGTCCGCACTGCGATTAATTCGCCCACATGTGCACATTTTAATATGGTATTTGCGGTTCCTGTCATTAGCCATGCCTGATTTTATTGTTAACTGTAAGGTAATGAAATTTGTATAAGTTTGGAATCATGTAGTACAGTCATATTCCTAAAGAGTGTAGTGAGTGGCACTCGATCCCGTCGACAGCCCGAAGGCCTTGTACTGATCACTAGGGAAGTGAGAGATCTTCCCCGATACCCGCTCTTTACAGCTGAAGACATCATTGTCACTGCCCCGAAGTGGTAACAGGAACGCCGAGTCAAAGGTAGTGATCAGTAGCTGGGATCTAACCCCTCAAAGCTGCCTTAGACTTAGTTAAATTTCAAATCTGATAGCAGATTTGAACTCAGGATACTTGAAAACCTTAGTCTATATGTTAAAACTTTGAAAAAACTGAAAATTAAGAATTTTTAAAAAATTCCGCATTTTACTACTCATACTACTTTTAAAAATTTTTATCAGTAGTAAAGACACTATCAAACTCTATCATACAAACTTTGAAGTAAGAAGATAGCTTGCCTACTTCAAAAGATAGAGTCCTTTGAAACACCCGATATCGGGAGCTCAGAGCGACGACCGTCGCTTAGCTCGTCTTTCGATGAAGTGATCAGACTTACGTTGTCGGGGGTTTATATATGCTCGGAAGAAAACTTAAAATGGCTCTATCTCCGAAAGTATTCATCGTAGCGACATGCGGTTTGTTGCAAACGATTCGTCTCATCATTCTCTATGATATCACACCTGAACCATTCTCATATGACCACGGGAAGTTGGTCCGTCAGCACATGTCCATGTAACATGCCACAAGTGAAAAAATTCCTAAGTGTGAGAGCTCCAGTGTGGTGAAAATTTTGAAAAATTTAAAACTTCCGAATTTCGACCTGCGACCGACACCAAAACATTTTTCATCAAATTTCACTGACCTCCCCCCCCTCCCCCCCTCATTCAGAGAAATTTGATGAAAAATGTTTTGGTGACGGTCCCAGGTCGAAATGCCACACTTTGGAAAATTTTCAAAATTTTACCCATACAAAGCCACTCTGACACTTAGGATTTTTTCAGGTGAGCGAGCTCCGTCCTAAAATCTTGTAACCGCTCTAACTTTTGAACGACTGGTCCGATTGACTCGCAACAAAAAAATGTTGTCGAGCAGTTTTTTCTCCTCTTTCCAATGAAACTCGAACGAACAAAATCCGTTCACTAGAACCAAAGTTAGAAGAGGGGGGGGAGGTCAGTGAAATTTGATGAAAAATGTTTTGGTGACGGTCCCAGGTCGAAATGCCACACTTTGGAAAATTTTCAAAATTTTACCCATACAAAGCCACTCTGACACTTAGGATTTTTTCAGGTGAGCGAGCTCCGACCTAAAATCTTGTAACCGCTCTAACTTTTGAACGAAGACAGATATGAACAAGCCGTTTCTTTCACTGAATTTGTCTCACTCTTAGCTTTCAAACGAGCTATGGCACGACAAAATCCGTCCACTGGAAGCCAAGATCGAAGCTAGCTGTCCAGAGGGGGGGGAGGTCAGTGAAATTTGATGAAAAATGTTTTGGTGACGGTCCCAGGTCGAAATTCCACACTTTGGAAAATTTTCAAAATTTTACCCATACAAAGCCACTCTGACACTTAGGATTTTTTCAGGTGAGCGAGCTCCGTCCTAAAATCTTGTAACCGCTCTAACTTTTGAACGACTGGTCCGATTGACTCGCAACAAAAAATGTTGTCGAGCAGTTTTTTCTCCTCTTTCCAATGAAACTCGAACGAACAAAATCCGTTCACTAGAACCAAAGTTAGAAGAGGGGGGGGAGGTCAATGAAATTTGATGAAAAATGTTTTGGTGACGGTCCCAGGTCGAAATTCCACACTTTGGAAAATTTTCAAAATTTTACCCATACAAAGCCACTCTAACACTTAGGATTTTTTCAGGTGAGCTACGACAGTCCACCCCTCCCAACCTGGCCGGCACACCACGCCAACCTGGCCGGCACACCACGCCAACCTAGACACCACATCACCGCGCGCTACACGACGGTCGACCAGAGGGGGGGGGACGTCAGACCCGAAACACCACGGCGGCCGACCACGACACGCTGCCGGTCCAGAGGGGGGGGGACGTCAGCGATGGCGGCCATCTTGCGCTATCCAGAAGTGGAGTTTTACTTACTACTATTGTGATATTTTCCTTACTTATATCGTTGAACGGGTAATGAGGATGCAAGGTTGAAAATCAGTTTAAAAAAGGTTTTATATTAACAGAAAGTAATTGATAAAACGTTGATCACCCCACTTTCTTCAACGTTTTTAAGTAACGTTGAATCAATGTTATATCAGCGGCCAAAGCGTCACGATATCAACCATCCACCAACGTTGAATCAACCGTTTATCAACCAAAATCTCGTTGAACATCAACGTTTTTTCACCGTTGATTCAAATCTTTTTAATTGGGAAGTATGTCCTCTTCGGACAAATTCATTCGAGTACCGTTTCAGCTGGTATCGACAGTCTTCCTATGGAAAAAATTTGATATCTGTGAAGGATGCAACTGATGCAGGAAGAGCAAAATAATTTCCTTTCTAAGCATTCTGAAGTGTCCCAAAGCTTTGAACACTGCTGCTGATAGCTCAGAAGCAAGTAATTTGGATTTCTCGATATTTTTTTCAACGCCTGAACCCACAAACTCGGATTTAAGAAGAAAGGCATTATATGTAAAGCTTAGATGGATTTATAGTCAGAAAAGTCATCATTAAAAATTGTAGTCCTTCGTGTTATTTGATTCAAATCAAGTGAGAAGAGACCTCGTCCGACACTGCTTCAACGTAGATGAACAGGATTATTTGCTGTATTTTCTCGCGATGGTTTGATTGTACCGACAAATTGTCTGATGGACATGATCATAAAAGCCTGGAATTTATTGAAAATCCGCATAAGGAAAGCACGAAAAATGCTTATCCACAAGAACTAATACAAAGTTATCGAAAAACTTCTTTGCATTTGTTAGCAAGAACTTTCATCGCGATGATTTGAAATTGGACATCTATTTCAATTTTCTGCACTGAAATGATTCGTCAATTGTTGTATGAAAAATGGCATATCAGTATGGAAATCTGCATGTATAGGCTATCCGTTCAAGTCAGTATTCGAAAGATGCAGAAGTCGTCTAACAAATTCTCATGCATTTTTCTTGAAATAAGCGATCGATTTTTACAAAGAACGATTGAAATGGATGGCCCCGAAAATTCTACAGCTTCAGTCAATTGCGTAATGCACAATCTACCCTCTATCAAAACCATAAGTAAAGCTCGTGGAATGATATAAAGAAACATTCATGCAATAGTTGTGCAAGTAGATGCTCTTGATATGATGTAATTCCAAATTTCCTCTTCAAATTCTCGAATATTTTGCAGCCAATATTTTTGAAACAATGAAGTGAAATAGTATGATCTTGTTTTCTATTTGGATTCTACAATTTGTGCTACAACCATCGGCAACACATTTGGAAGTCACTTTGAGAAAGTATAATCGTGATACTTGACAATCAACTGTCTTCAAAACATGACTACTAATGTATGTAGATATCGGTAGTGTCTCATCCCGATATAGAATACTGTATAGAAATCCATGCCAGCAGTGTCGTATTGTCATAGATAACTAAAAATTTCCTCCTGTGCATTCAATGCAAAATGACACCAGTAATAACGGAAGCACACCAGTAATGACGGAAATAGACATTAAAGATGACTTCATCTGCTAGCTATAAATAGATATCTAAAGATAGTGTAAAATTGTCAAAGAATACAAAGCAATCATCAATTTCATTTGCAGCATGCTATGTCTATCTACCCCATGCATTATTGCCGTGCAGTAAAACTAATTGATGTATTCCAATTTCTATTGAATTATGCATAGAATCAAATTGATTGCACTAGTGCAATCAATTTATATAACAACTATCAACAACAAAAGTACATATCAAGATTATACACTGCAGATAAAGTCAAACAAAGATAGAAACCGTTGCTCCGTTCTTTTGAATGATGCAAGTTGGTTTTTCACCAACTTGTCGCTGTTTGAGTGCTGTTTGCTAATTTCACAGTAACATCAACTCCTTCATTTGTCACACAGATCTTCTGAGAGGTGGAAGAAGCTGAACTCAATTGGCAGAAGTTTATCGCATCGCTCATTTTTTGCTGTTTTTTGGCATTTAAGTCCAAATAGTCAAGCTCGCTTTTTGACAAATGTCCTGTCTTCTTAGTCACTACATCTTGCCCAAATCCTTCGTCGCACAAAACTGTTCGCGTTGTTCGTTTTAAACTATGGTTAGTGAAAAAACCTTCAATTACCGCTCTATCAAAGAGATTTTTGACCACCTTTGACAAACTGTTCACACCCATTGGAGATCGTTTGTACCATATCTTTGTTTTGGGTTCTTGAATCGGTGTCAAGTAAAATGCATCAACATTTTCTGGGCGATGACTCATGTATTTGTCGCATAACGCAACAATACAGCGTTCTCTATTGATCATATTGTCATACGCTCTTGATTCCCTTGGTTCAGCGCGACGATCATGCAAACCACCTTTGCTTGTTTTGGAAATGTCTTCGCAGTACTCAAGATAATAACGTTGCCCTTCTCGATCAAAATGCTTTTCGATGCTGCTTATCGTCATTCTTCTATGCTCATCTCTACCACGCAAGGCAAAGTTCTTGCCATTTAAAAATAACAATGTTTCAACCAGTTTTGTAGGAGAATCATCGCCTAATAGATTTTGTTTCCAAAGTTCGTCCTCCATCTCCTCACTTATAGATGCTGCTCTACGTGTCTTGCGATCGATGCCTTCAGCGCGACTAACTTTCATAGCCAGATCCAAATTGTTGCGCGTCTTTTGAAATTCCGAGTCTTTGTATATGGACCATCCTTTAGCATGCACTCTGTTATAATAATACTGAATCATTGAAATGAGCAGCTTCAATGTTCCGCTTTTGTATTTGCCTCCATTTACCGTTCTAACTTCAAGAATGAAGTAACTCAACATCAAATTCAATTCATCCTTTGTCATTTCTTCTGGTGTTTTAAATACATGCAAACATTTAACAATTCCTTGACTGTTCCTATGCTTTAACCAAGATCTCAACAGGTTCATTGCCCAGGCTTCTTTCTCCATTGTTGACTTTGGTATATTTAATGTTTTTAGCTCTTCGATCTCCTCCTCGGTGAAAATGGTTAAAAAACGACTTGCAGTGCTAGTTTGAGGACACAAATCTTCTACTGACATGCTTACTCAGGGATGCTCAATAATGGAATGAATATTTCAGTAGCAACAACATAAAGGCAATTCGAATTTTAAAAATAATCAAACCGTGGATTATATCATCGATAAATGTTATGTTATCTACGTTTTACCATTACTGTTAAAATTCAAGTAGCTATCTATCAACTGATAATTTTTGGCGTATACATGGATTTTTTAATTGTAGATTTCTACTATCAAGATAGCCA
This sequence comes from Prostheceraeus crozeri, assembly GCA_907163375.1. Classification (NCBI taxonomy): domain Eukaryota; kingdom Metazoa; phylum Platyhelminthes; order Polycladida; family Euryleptidae; genus Prostheceraeus; species Prostheceraeus crozeri. The sequence continues at coordinate 560,847 of CAJQUW010005047.1, forward strand.
TGGACGTCCATGAGATAGCCATGACATAGCCTGCTGCAAATAATATTACTACATGAGTTGCCTTGCTTATACATAATTTTTGAACTCATGGATATCTTAAAGCACTCGACGCTTCGCGTCTCGTGCATTCAAAGACATCCATTCGTTCAAAAATAGTATAAGCACGGCAACCCATGTAGTAATGTATACATGATTATCGGTTAGTCATCAACAGAAAATCACAGATAGAGATTTCATTTACCGTTCAAACTTTGTTGGAGACAATGAGAAATCATCGTCGGGAAATACCCAGTACATTGAAAAGTAAACGATCTGTGCCATCGACGATCTTCGCACATGATCATCAGAACAAAATTGTGATGGTTTCACACATTCCTAAAAGGAATGAAAATGTGATTTTCTTGAGAAATACAAAGCAATCATCAATTTCATATACTGCATGTGAGAATCTTATGTTTTTCCACTAGCACACTGTATTTCTTGTACCTCTGATTTCGTTTCATCACTGTGTTATTTTTGCAAATAAAATGTTGAAGGGTCTTTGATGAACCATTTGAGATCGATAGGGGATGGCCTTTTCTATAAATTTTCCTTCAATCTATAAACTGGATGACGTTTCTTCCTGATCAAAATTTTGGCTATAGTTTCAAGAATCATGCATCACTGTGTACAATTTTTAAGATATGCCTTTCATAGTGCATTTCCTCTGTGCACGAAAATTTAGCATTCATTCTGTAGAATTTGACATTTGAAAAATATTGGTGATTTGGTGGACAAAGTCTCACTTCACTGATAATATCAAATTGTAAAGAGATTTGTTGTCAATAGATAAGAAGAGAATATACATCGGAGGATCGTGGCCAAGAGATATTGACGACAAAACCATTGAATAACCATTGAATGCATTTGCTCATTGCTCGAATTAATAGTTCTGTAAAGATTGCACAATTTAGGGTTTGAAATGATAGAAAAGTTAGATGACAAACTCTTTCAAGCAGGGCTGTGGAGCCGATGCGTTATCTCATCGGCTCCGGCTCCACAACACTGATGTGAAAGGCTCCGGCTCGGCTCCGGCTCCGACTTCAAATTCAGGTTCTATCTATGCTGGTTATCCTGGATCCGTTGAACGGGTCATTTGGATAATGGTGTGGCCTTTAGAGGCTTGCTACAAGCATCAAATTAGTTTTCATCAAAAAGCAACGACTTTAGTTAATAATAAAAATGTAATGCCTAATATAATGATAAATAACATATTTGTCCTATATTTTTGCATGAATTGACTATCTCTAAAAGATAAAATAAAGTTATAGCCTGGATTGGTTAAATTAGATAAAGATCTCCCTCACTGACTAAACATAAATTGGACTAGCCTGCAACCAGTCTACTACGAGGCTACATTAAATAAGACCACATGAGTGATGATGATATACCTAATTAGCCGTCACAGGGACCGAATAGTAGTATAAGCTTTTTAACAAAGCTTGAATATGAAACTGGATAGCGTATGCCTCTAAATAGCTTATAAGGCCTGTATCTACTCGAACATGGAAAGGGTATAGGCTATATAGCCAAATATACCGTATCAATAAAGATATCAATTGCTTTATTGAATATTAAAGTGTATATAGGCTTTCTTAGGTTGTTGTTGCTATTTGTTATTGCCTTTATCCAATAGTCTGTTGGTCCATGAATAATATGATCGGTGGGTAGCCCACGACTCATCATCTGTAGAAATTGTAATTTAGATAGTCTCATTGCAGTGTAGGCTAGAAATGTACAATTGAAAATTATACTTCAAAAATTAAAAATATCTAATTTAGGACGAGTTTTGTAATTCTGTGCAGCATACTTAATAAGTTAAGGCTTAACTTACATTATGTTAATTTCGTCTTTTTCATTATGGCGTAAAGTTGCACTAAATAATTCATCAATGATTCATGTATATTATTATATTCAATTTATGTATAACACATTACCACTATTCCTCTATGATGGTTAGGCTGATGAAACTGAACTCGGAGTATTACACAGCATGTTGCAGGGTGCAATGCATAATAAAAATTTGACTGCGAGCACCGAGCAGAAATCCCATCTACTTTGCTAGCTGTCGAATGCGCGTGCGGTTTAATGTCACAGACAATAGAAAAGGGAGGTCAAAAGGCGCCTTTATTGAGAGCGTCTCAGTCTTTTTTATTGTTGACATATAAGTCAACATGATATCAGCATAAAGTGTTGACAGACGGAAAAAATAATAATGAAAATTCTTGAATTCCACAGGTCTATGACATTTGGGGAAATATTATTGCACAATACGGCTCTTGTGCAGTCCTCCCCCCATTTTTTTCTGGTCAAAAGATGCAGCACCAATGGATGTCCGTTTCAGCATCACCGGTTTGAGTGAAGCATTCGAAGCGCTGTTGTAAAAATCTACGTGGGTAATTGCGATGTCATAGTCGCAAACTTCGTCAGCAAGTCAACATTGTAATTTGCCTTCTGGTTTTTTCGCATTGAAATATACCCTTTGAATTTTGAAGTCAAAGGAAATTCATTGTGAATGAGATACCTTTAGAATAATAAGGCGCTACTAGAAGTGGCTGGGTCGCTTATTGCTATAGCCATGCGAGGACTTGTAGTCAGGTTATTCGTGTGAGTGTGAAGATTTATCCCTCCAATCAAAATTGATCAAATTGAATAATCGATTGCTTTGAAAAATGTAGGTGGGGGGACCGCACAAGAGCCTACAATACAATCTAAGGAAATTGGCATTGTCACAGATGCCAGTAGCCATACCGATAGATGGTAACTTACATAGTAACCGTATTAGATTTAAGACATTGCGCATAAGTTATATTATCTTTGCTGACTGAACTGGAAATGTGCACATAAATGACTGGCGACTTGTCTCTAGGAATCTACAATCATCTAGTTAGTATGCATATAACAAGTCTTCAAATTAATGGATTTTGGAGAATACGTTGGAAAGCTATGGAAATTAGTCTTACGAAACTTATGTAATAAAAAAATATTACACATGTGTGTAAATATAATACATATAATACAAAAGAAGGCGGTAACTGCAAAGATATCGTGGAGGACAGATCATTGGTATACTTTATCTTCAGATTTCAAATGATTTAATATTTTTTATGATGACAATTAATACCTTTCAAAATTCTAGATTTATATCAAAGCTCAAACTATCGGAGCCGGAGCCGGAGCCTTTGTGATAAATCGGCTCCGGCTCGGCTCCGGCTCCACAGCCCTACTTTCAAGTGAGAGAGTCCATGAAATGTTGGAAATGGATTCTCGTTATGTCAGGATTGTAGCGAAAATAGTGACAATTTCAAAGCATCTACGCCGAGTTTCTCCTGCGATGGTAATTTTGTATTGCTCAGAAGATAAAAACAATAATGCTGCTATCTTGGATATTTCAATAAATTGTCATCACATCATCTGATCAACTGCCTACATATTGATTTCCACATTGTGAAAATGTGTTTGGTCCTGTTTTGTGAAAATGGATTTGTTAATAAATTGCTCAAAAATCTGCTGCTCTGAATGCGTCAATGAGCTAAGACGGCTGGCTATGAAATGATCCTGACCAGGATCCTGAGATTTTCCCTTGATATCGAATGGGACATTGATATTTCAGAGAAATCTGTCCATGAATCAGTGATTTCAGACACCAGTAATGACGGAAATAGACAAATATGACTATTGTATCGATATGACACCAGCAATGCTGCCATTGATGTCGTCTCGTCTCCAATTCATTCATTAATGGATTCTCAAGCTGGAGTGACGGACGACGGTTCATGGCTATCTGGTGAGGTGAGAATTCTATGTGAAATTGGCGCGCATATAATGGTGCATTATATACCCTCCTATGACGGGCAATAATGCATTTCGAACTCATTTCAATTTTTTCTATGATCTCCAAAGCCATCGAGAGTGAAATATAATATAACATTAACATAGATTTTTGGGGGCAACAATGTAGGAAAAAGCGGGCAGCAGTGCTATGAATACACATGTAAACATGCGCCAACTGAGATTTCAAAAATATCTTCCACATGCATAGATAGAGATATATTCATTGCGGGATACATTGCTGCCTTCTTTTTCCACATTGCACCATAGCTCAATTACGCACAATAAATATTCTTTTACTCATCACAGATATCTCTAGCTTCCAAACATCTCACGATTTTACAGTCTTTATATCTTCCAACATGGTCTTTCATGTACAATGCTTCGTGGAATGTTGTGCTATTATACGTCACATGTTCATCAACACATGGAAAATTTGCATCACTATAAAAATAACGCTGCATAATAAAACTTAACTTTCAAGCTGTAACCAAACTACAAAATAAAGCGCATGATTTACTTTTCTCCAGATTTTTCTCACTGCATGAAAATAAAGTAAAGCAAGATTCACGTTATCCCAAACGCTGTCTGTGTGATAATTGTGCCAACTATAACACAAGCCACCGGCGGCAAAGTAATGCTCAAAAATCCGGTGACGGGATTCGCATTGCTACGATTGTCATAATCGAAATAATGATGAAATTAAGATTTTTAGACCAATTTTGGTGTCCGGTTTCCCAATTCTTTTTGGTAGTAAGTGCACAAATTATATCACAAAATTTCAAAATTCTTCATTTTTTCCATTATTCAAGCACAATCGTTTTAATCGAGATAATGATGAAATCAACAGTTCTAGACCAATTCTATTGTCGTGTAGCTGCCTCGACTGTGGTAGTAAACGCACAAATAGTATCAAAAAAATTCAAAATTTTCCATTTTTCACGATCGTTTTGATCGAAATAATGATAAAATCAAGAGCTTCAGATTGATTCTGTCGGTGCGTGCAGTTGCCTGGGTCGTGGTAAAGCGCACAAATATGTAAGGCCTATCACAAAAAATCAAAATGTTCCACAGAAAATTATGATTCAAACGTTAGAGCAGCCGAATTTAGCCGATATTTTCAAAATAGTGCTGAAAGATATTGATAAGCCGTCACAAAATTTCAGTGCGATTACAAACCAGCAAGAAATGTTTTAACAAAGATTGCAGCAGATTTTCTCAGATGGGATTACGCAAACAACGCATAAATATTAATTATGAAGAAAATTCGTATCGGATGTCTGTATCGCAATACTCGATGATTGGTGAAATTCTAGTTTGTCGCTAATAGCGCGGATATATGGCAAGGTCAATTTCATGTCATTTCATCTGATGTGCTCTTAATTGAAATTCGAGGAAAACTGACTGTTGGGTTTATGAATTTTGAAGTAAATATTTTCATGTAAATTTCATCAGGGACTATTACATTGATGAATCAGATTCGACATCGAAGATTTTGCTTCAAAATGACAATGGGCACCAAATATAAACTTTATGGACATCCTGTGCATTATAAGACAACATGCATGTCTGCGGGTGACGTTTTGATGCCTGTATAGTGTAGCGCCAGCGGTCGAATTGTGCAAATTGGATTCCGTATGAACATGTGGAAACTGGGCTTGATTAAAAAGTCAATTTCGTCAGCGCCGGAAAATCAGAGGAAGACTTCAAATTATGACAAAAATATCAAATGCATTTGAATTAGGTGTGATGGAGACATGGTCAGGGCTAGAGGCTGGCATAAAGAGCTATATCTAGTGGTTTAGAAGATATCCAGCTTTGAAGTTTTCGTCAACGGCGTAACGGAGAATCGATACATTTGTTTGCTATGCATCAAACCCAAGAACGCTGCGAAATGTGCAGGAATATCCTAAAGCATTTCAGCCAAATAGGAAGCTCACATTGTATAATTTGTAAATCGCACTTCATTCAGATTCAATTCCATTCCTATCTCGTGGACCGGGTTGATTTTCATAATGACAATTTTGTCAGCGACGGAAGAAATTAGCATATCAAAATGCAGTATATGTCTGGCCATGAAGAACCTAAACTATCAACATCAGTGACTCAATAGAAGACCGTGTAAAATGCAAATTCGAGTACAGTCAATCATACAGTAGATATATGTATTAGGTAGAGTGGTAACTCCGCATTTATTAAATCCCCAATGTGTATACACTTTCGATTTTATTAAATGAACTCAAGGGAGATAAAGGTGGTATTGTCACCAAATCTGAGATATGCAAATTTTTGCAGTTTTTCAGAAATTACAACGGAATCGAGTGATCATGATTGTAATGCAGAAGGAATGATGGCATGTCACAGATTCTCATGACAGCCTTGGAGATATAATGTTTGCTAAATTAGCAATTCGATGGGTTCCTGTAACTTTCATGCTCAACTTCAAGAGCATTTTCTTAAGGGTGATCATATCAAAAGCAACCTGCCACTGGCAGAGAAAAATCACATAATCGAAGACAATGAATTAATTTAACTTTGAAAGATGCGTCCACATCACTATTCACATTCAAGAAATGAAGCATGAATTCAGTGATCGAATCATAAAATCATGCCGGTGAAAATTGAATTAAAAACATGACATTTCAGCCAAGAAAGCAAGAATGATATCGCGACTTTTTCATGAAGACTTTCATTATAATGCAATTCATGAAATTCCCTTGGTAATCAGCTTAATTTCCGCTTAGTTAGGATGCTTATTATCAAATATTCATTCCTTTTGATACCCAACTTGTTTCATACTACAGTGAAACCTGCTTGTAATGGACATCAATTTTTGCAGCTAAGACTGTCCACTGTAAGGAGGTGTCCATTTCGGAGAGGGACTCCCCTTTGAGTGTTATGAAATATAGGTATGCCCATACCTGCATGTATAATGAAAAAATAATAGCAATAGCCAATGAATTTACTAACACACAATGTCATACAATTAGACCTACTAGCTTCTGACTAACATATTTAAACTCCATGTTCTGCATATGATATGATTTCAATGACTTTTAACACCTGAAACTGCATGTAATAATAAGATAGCAAACTTTAAGATTTGTCGTTTCGTGCTATGTTTGTTTATCAACATCGACTTTCCATTCATGTGTGAAAACGTTCATATAGACGTCAAAAGAGGATCTGACAACCCGTGCTGTTACACAATTTTACTTTTAACAGATGAATGATAATCTTAACGACAAAGAGATTGTCCATTATGAAAAGGTAATTGAACATACCGGCTTGTCCACTGTCCACTATGAACAGGGAAATTTCAATGTAAAATGATATTTATGCAATGACTACTGTCCATTGAAAGCGAGTGTCCGCTTCAGAAAGGGACCGCTGTAAGCAGCTTTCACTGTACTTATATAGGAAAGTCATCTCGGTAGCATATAAATTGGCAAATTTTGACTTTTTTCAAAAGTGCTCAAATAATTTTTTGGACCACGGGAACGCAATCTCCGCAAAAAACTGAATCTTTTGATATAAAAATTTTCACTGTATATATCCCTACTCTATGCAGTCAATCCTGCTTCATTGAGGCACCGGTTGATTGGGGAAAAGATGTTTTACTACTCATGCTTCAAAAAAGCGGGGTTGGTTGTATTTTAAAGTTTCATTGATGCTATTTAAAGCTGATTTTCATGACCAGTCCTGCATATTTAAGCATACCGAAAAATTAGTGTTACTCAAAATATATGCTACATGCAGAATGCAGCTGCATTATAAAGCATGTTGATTGACTAATATTTATGATGTACGTGTACATGGAATGCAGAAGTGAAATGATCAACATAAAGCTGATTGAGCTACATTTATTGAAAATCAAAAAATGTCATGGTTCAAGATAACTAAACATACAGTATGTCTAATTGCAGATCAAAATGAACGATGACAATCGTCAGAAATGAGTGCAGTGAAATAAAATTGGAATCAAAAGCGAGGAGCGGGAAAACTGCAAATTTGTTCAAAAGATTTTTTACCAACTTTTATCCATTTTCCAAATAGCTCGCTCATTTACCAAAATAGTGCACCGATGTGTCAAGCTAATACATCCAACCATGCATCCTGCTAATATTAATTACATGAAACAGTTTCGTTATCAGGTTCGCGTCGTTATCAATTTACGTGGTGCGCCCAAAAAGTTTCAGGCCAATGACAGAAATTCCTTTCAATTTCTAAACATCTGAAATCAATACATTGGTTCTTTGAGAGCTAGAAACGGTCAGGATCATAGATATCTGATCTGACATCTGTTCATAGACTTCTGATTTCAACCAGCGAACGCACTTAGTCAAAAATCATTTTCACTCGTGAAAGCGCACTGAAAGGATGACTTCATTGCGACTTGATCACTTGGATAAAGTGGAGTATCGAAGCTCGATTCGTTTTTGTCTTCTGCTTGGTCAGTCAAGTGCAGACATTAAAGCGAACTTGCTTCTTGCTTACGCAGACAAGTGTCCGTCAGAATCGACGATTAAGTTTTGGATTGCCGAGTTCAAGAGAGGACGTCAACTTGTGGCTGACGAAGAAAGAGAAGGCCGCCCAAAGACTTCTGACAACGAAGAAAACCGCGCCAAATTGGAGAGACTGGTCCTTGAAGACAGGAAGGTGACAACAAGACAGCTTGCTGAATCTCTGAAACTGTCGAAAGGATCTGTTGGCGAGATGCTGCACGAAATGCTCTTCAACAAGGTTTCGTCTCGCTTTGTTCCGCGCTTCTTGACCACCGAGATGTGCACCCGACGCCGTGAAGCCTGCCTAGTGAATCTTGAAATTTATCGCCGCCATGGCGATAATTTCTTGAGGAACATCATCACTGTTGATGAAACGCCACTGAGCCTGTACGCACCTGAATCCAGGCGAAAATCTCTGGAATGGCGCAGGCCTGATGAAGGCAAAGTCTGGAATCAACGATCTGGAGCGATCCGAAGAGAAATGATGCTGACTGCCTTCTGGAATGCAGGAGGAATCATCTTCCTGGATTTCCTACAAAGACAGGAGACAGTGACCGGTGAATATTACGGCGAGCTGATTCAGCAGGTCCGCAGCAAGGTTCGCAAGCCAAGAGGTCTGCCTCATTGGTTCCCTCAGGACAACGCTCCAGTGCACACTTGTCGAGCTGCCTTGGAGAAGATCGGCAGCGCGGGCTTCGAACTTGTGAAGCATCCACCTTATAGCCCGGATTTGGCTCCATCAGACTATTGCCTTTTCAACGAGTTGAAACGCCATCTCCGCGGGACTGATTTTGAAAGTGCCGCAGCTTTGGAAGAGACTGTAAGAAACTGTTTTGGCCTATTACCTCCCGCTTTTTTCCTTGATGCTTTCAAGGCACTCCCAGTTCGCTGGGAAAAGTGTTTGGCCGCGAACGGCAATTGGTTTGAGAAATAGCTATAATGTACTAAATAAAAACGTCATTGGATTAAATCTTTTCGCTTTATAAAATGCTAAGGCCGGAAACTTTTTGGGCGCACCACGTAGTTAACAGTTTTGCATTTATTTTCTAAGGAATTCTGATTTCAATAGTTTCATAAATTCCTTTTTGCAACATGTGATTTGTATCAATGACCAAGTAAAAACTAGTAAAAACCTGATTAGATATTTTAAAATACTTTTAATAACTGTGTATAATCTATAGTTTAGAAAATCAATGAGTGTGAAGTTCATCAAATGTGGTTTCTTAGCATCTTGCTAAGCAGCAAGGGCGGCGGAGCGCTTTTTCTGTTGGGGGGCAGCGGTTGTCAATGAGAATTTCACTTGAACGTGTTTTGTTGTTTATTCAATTATTTATTTGGGCTTATTTGTGTATGTTCATGTGTATACGGTACCTCAAAAGGCTGTTTACAAATAATTCTTTCAACCTTCTGAAGGACATCTTGTTAAACATAATATATCAGCAAATATTTTTTAGTTTAAACTGTCTATGGGTATTTATATCATGGTTAAGGCACGCTTCTCCCGGTAAATTCAAGCTCTACCATCGCAGTTTCCATGTATTTTACCCGTATATCATACACACAGTTGCTTACAGTTGTTTAGGCTACTATAGGCTAATGCAAACGTACTATTGTTGAAATTTGAATTGAAGGAACATTGTATATGTACATTGATTCAATTAAAAATGATCTTCATAATGGCTTGGTGTTTTTCTTTATTTTAGACAATTGCCAAATACAGATTTCCTCTGTGGGCATCTGCTCACAAACTCATTGAGTATTTCCTCCTTATTCAGATTCCGCGACTGTGCACGGAACAAATGAATAATTATTAAATGTGTTAGGCGAGCTTGTCCCATAGTCGACCTGAGATAGTTTTTTATATACCGTAGGTGCGAAAATGACCTCTCGGCAGTTGCAACCGACGTTGGAGCAGCCATCACTAGTTTGCATAGTTTGACACACTCCGATAGCATATTCCTGACTGTCGGTCCAGCTTCTCTCAGTGCTTCGATGATAGTAGGTACGGTTTTATGACTTCCCAATGTTGGTAATAGTCGAAGTTGTGCCGATAACATAGGGACGTCGAAACCACTGGAGTGAATCCCAAGGAGTTCTTTGAGTGTCTTCTCGTCATATTGATTTTGTGTCAATATGTATTCCAGATTGGACAAACTGAAATCAGATTATATGGTTCTTACATTTACGTTATACATGTACGTGCGTATACATTTATATTAGTTTTTGTATGATTATCCTATCATAACAATTAACCTCTCATATAAAATTGTACTTCATATCGTAATAATGAATATTTAATTCAACTGAAAATCATAAAAAAATGATTAGTGAGTAGGTCGAATTATTGAAAAGTCAATTGAGAATATTGCAATAATACTATCTTGAATTTGCATAGATGCGTTTAATCTTATTGTTCACTTAGGGCACGCAGTTATGTGACGAGTTAAAAAAATCCTTTGTTTTGATAGGGTTATATGTTTCTGTTGTTCTTTCAAAATAGAAAAAACCGCAAAACTACCCAACTTTCACAGGCCGATTAATTGAAAAATAAAGTTTAAGCTAAAATAGCGAAAGACAGGCCTTCAGAGACAGACATCAACATTTTTATCTCTCTATCGCATATTCTCAGCTGGAACATGTCACAAAGAAGTGAAAAAATATATTTTGAATAAGAATAAAACGTATGGTATTTAATAGTTTTTAGAGGTCAAAATTTTGAAGTGGAAGAAAACATAATGTATAGGAGTGATCCAACTTACCATTTCAAACCATCTTGATCGAACCGTGCTTTTATTTGTGACACTATTAAGTCTATGGATTCATAATATATTCGCCGCAAGTGATTGATTCCATCCAACTTTGCATCTGAAGCAGCAGTTAGCGAATGCTCATATCGTTTGGGTGGATGCACAGGTCGCGGAGGCTTGATGGGTTTGATGTTTGTTTCTAAAGCATCAGCCATCGATTCGACTCTCTCAAGTAGCTCCTTGAAATTTTCCTCTTTTCGGAGATTTTCTAGATGATTAATCAAAAACTTTGCTCCTCGCAAAGCCTCACCTGCTGACATCTCCACTTTTTGAAGCTCCTTCGCAAAACGTTCGCATGGACCAAATATTTCGTCACACAATCTCATAGCGAAAATTGTTTCAAATTTCTTCAAATATGATTGGTAACCTCGCAGCTTGGTACGTATATCTGGCTTCGTAGATTTCGAAGAAGCAAGATCAGTTATTGTACTAACCACTGCATCATAATGTTCAATGAAACGAACGAAAGCCTTGTGCCTCACCGTCCAACGTGTAGGGCATATAGATAACAGCCGGGTTTTCTTAATTTGTTCAGTGCTTGAATCCTCAACATATTTATTGAATATGTCAAGTCTAGACGCAGAAGATCTCAGGCACGAAGCAATATCACGGACACAGTTTAAGTCGTCGGATATCATGGAAATCTGCAATAGACGATAATTCTTAATAATTTATATGAAATATGAATTCATGCATTCTAAAGGAATGCATGAGTAACTTCTGTCATAAAAAAATTTGAACATTTGAAAAACATTTGAAATAGTAAATCAATTTAAGTATGTTTTTAAGAAAGATATTTTTCAAACAAAAACTTTGCTGAAAACGGATTATTCTAAGCAAAGAAAAGAATGAAACATGACATTAGGGTGAATATGTAACAAAATGTAAATAACATTAGAATACAATTCCTTTTGAAAAAATATGTTTAAGGTCACTATTTTTTTTAGATAAAAGCTTAATAATTTGTCTACGTATATGATAGCATACTTATACTTATATAATATTAATGATAAAATAATGAAATAGTATCAATAAAAGACGAAAAAATTCATACATTTGCTTCAATATTTACCTCTTTTGCTTCTTCGACTAGAGCTAGATCCAAGGAGTGATTGCAACAGTGGATGTAGCTTGCTAGCGGTTGTGACCGACGAATATGAGCTTGGCATCCGTTGAATCGTCCTTTCATGTTTGCTCCACCATCAAAGCACTGCCATCTAAGCTTTTCCCAGTCGATTCCAAGGCGAAGGAAAACATCTTTAATTACCCGGAACAGAGTTTCTCCAGTGCTGTTTGGTGCCTCAACAAAGCCGAGAAAATATTCGGTTGGCTTCAGATCTTCACTATTGACGAATCGGATACACAATGAAAATTGCTCTTTGCCACTTATATCTGTTGTTCCATCAGCAATAACAGAACAGTAGGGACTGTCTCGTACTTGTGAAAGAAGATCCCTTTGAATCTTATGAGCCATTATCTGTAAAAGCTCATTTTGGATATCGTGGCTCAAATAATTTTCGCGCCGATTTAACCAGTCAGCCAGTTCCGGTAAGTCTTCTGCTCTGTCTTCCAGAAACGACATCAGGTTACTATGCTTCTCAGAAACATTATGATCATTATGACCTCTTAAAGCCATTCCTTGCATTGCGAGTAACCTTACATTTCTGATAACTTCCAGGTAGGCTACACGGTTTCTTCGTTGTTCTATTTCATGTGCGCTATTCAATTGAGTAACAACAGAAACTCCCCGTTGACCAATTGTCTTTTCATTTGCCAGTCTATGTATTTCAGACTTTTCATGATCCTTGTATCTATCAAAAGCCTTCTTCCACTTCTTGAATCCAGTTAGAAATGCAGTTTCTCTGAAGTCAATCCTTTTAAGAAGTTGCTTCTCCAGTGCTGCGCTACAGACATGACATACGACATGATCGCTTGCCTTATCGTAATGTAGCCAAGAATGTTTAGTAAAATGGGCAGTAGAACACCGACGTCCATTAGTTCGAGGAAATTCAAAGGAGGATGGAGGATGAAAGGGGACATCTTGTCTTTCCGTTTCAGGAACAGTAGCAATTCTGCTTTTCTTAGCAGGTGGTTCATCAGAATGCTTATCGAAGGTCGAATCAACTCCTATCGGCTCCAGATTCAGACTACTACTGGATTCATCAGTCATAGAATGCGACCGTTTTTTTAAGAGGATGGTAGGAAAAAGTCGGTTATTCTTTTGTGAGAATGTTGCGGATTCATTTCCTGCAAATAAAAATTATATTGAAAGATACATCAAAACATGAATGTGATATTCTAAATAAATTCGGGCAGCACTTCCCCTTGGGACGCGCCCTTATTCAAGTTAGCTAAAAATCTGACCAGAGGGACAGGTAGGGCCCGCGCCCAGATAATCAGTTAGGTACAGCTTAAGAGGAACATGCACAAAAAATTCATAAGAACTTTTCACTGTAAAAAATTTGACCACAAAGACAGGTAAGGGCCGCGCCCAGATAATCAGTTAGCTACAGCTTTAGAGGAACATGAACATAAAATTCATAAGAACATTTCCTTGTAAAAAATTTGACCACAGGGACAGGTAGGGGCCGCGCCCAGCCAGAAACCAGTGTTTACATCATTAGGGGAGACCGGGGCTGAAATATGAAATATATATTTTAAATAAAGACTACGTACTTCACATACATGACTGCTGAGTAATTGCTGATATGCCAATTATGTACATGTACATTATTTCCATGCTTCGTTGAATCATCAAAAATCTTAAGATAAATCTATGTAACCTTAACGAACCAGGGAATTACAATAACAAAACATACAACAGATTTCGTCTTGATTCACTTATCTCTATAACACCTTTTGACGGTTTTTTTGACGTAATCTGATCCAACTGTTCCTTAGTAGGCGTATCTAATCAGCAATCGACTCTTCCGTCAATGAGATTTTCTCAGAGAGGGTTACGCCTTGGCTACACACCTCAGATAAGCCTATTACAGGTAATGTTCAGATAAATTGTTATACTTTTACTAACTCATGCATTTTAGATAACGGATCATGATGTGTGGAAGGATTCATTTGTGTATTTTTGCAAGTATGTATTGGTCCTTAATTCCTAACCTAACTACCCTCAAGGTGAGAAGGAACCACCCTCTCACGATCGGAGCTGCTGGCGAATTGAGTGCAGCATTAAACTTCCGTCTCATCTATCAGGTCGGTCCTTCTCGAATGGTTGATTCTATCAGGGTACCTGCTAGATTCACTGACTGTCGAAGTTGCTGCATTCAACACTACCCCCAGACAGGTCATCCGATCAAGGTAGGGGCGGAAAAGTCATACTAATTTATTAAGGTGGCCAACTTATCTAGGGGACATCCTACTTCTGATGGCCTAGTCAGTGATGCATCTAAGCACGTGAGTTTTTCTTCCTCCGACTGCTTCGTTAGCGTTACTCTAACGCATTCCCGCCAAAAACAACCACCCAGGAATGATACCCAGGGCCGAGGGTTGCCACGTCGAAGTAAGTCGAATCTGCTACCAGAAACGACGCAGCGACAGGGCTCTGGTGCCGCTGTGGAGGTTACTCCATACCGTAAATTGCATCACCGACCTTGATTGAGATTTCATCATTTCATTTCATTTCATTCAAAGTACAAGTCGCTCATAGATATACTTACTGTTCAATTAAGAGATAACTGAGATGAGTTATGGACGACAAACTGAATCAAGTCAATATGATAAATTGAATCTGTAGCTGCGAACAAAGTGCTTATAAGTCAAGCCATATTTCTGTGAACAAATGAAACCTGAGAAACTTACCCTAGCCATGTTGATTGGAAAATGCAGCCATAAACATTAGCGCACGGATCAGACTTACCTCATTTCTTCAATTAATGGATTTAACAGGTGTCAAACTTTGCATTCCAAAATATCCAAATGTGTCAGCTCAGCAGGAAGTCCGCAACGATTCTCGCTGAATCGCCTCTTTATCGTCATAAACAAAGATGTTTAACATTTCATTTATCGATAATAAAAGCAAGACTACATGTACATACAGAATTTTTCGCCAATTTTCAAGCAATATCCACAAAGATCCATCAAATTCCGACCCAGGAAGTTGGAGAGAATCAACTAATTTCACTTGTTTATCAATGAGATCATCACCTGCATTTTACCCCATGCCGCATCGTTTGCAGATGAAGGATGAAAGTGGAAACTTAACTAACAGTCCATGGATTCCTTTATAGTAGTGGCCGGGACGGGAAACTGTGAAATTTCCCTCATCGCGGCTATACGGAAGAAGGGTCACTTTTGGAGAAGCAGATTTTCCCTCAAACCTGTGCGTTATCGCGAAACAGAGAGAACCTCTGACCAAGTGATGAACATTGAAACCTACAGCCTGTTGGTCAGTGGCATGGAATTCCATGTCAGTGGCCAAATCAAAGGGAGGAACAAGCAAAATAAATAAACAATGTTCCCCTTCTACAACACATTACGGTTGAAAGCTTTAACTTCATGAGGAATTATAAGACGAAAAGTCGATAAGATATACGTTTACATGCCTTCCTTTCCTTAGTCACATTTTATACTTCGCGTATGTGAAGGCTTGACGACGCCTAACTGTGCTCAGCTCCGAATTGCAATTTTTTTATAAAAGTGTTCTGCGACATCAGTCTCCTGGAGTTTCTCTTCAACTTCATAAACTTCGAAAGATTTTTGATGAATTGTACGGAAGAGTACGTCATCAAGATGACGGATTCACGCGGGATAAAGCAAAGAATGCTTTTTTGTGCTTCAAACGTTTTAGAAACGACGACTTCATTATTGAACGCGAGTATTCTAACAATTCAAGGAAACAGCAACAAGGTAATATTCGAACAAGGCGAAATGAGTTCGCTGGTTATAAATATTTAGGTTACATAAAATTAATTTTGTGAAGCTTGTCACAATTTACCTACCGCATAAAATGTTTTTTAAAAAAATTTCTAGACATGAATTAAATATATTTTTGCACATAGGCCTACAACAAAAGTAATGCAATGAATATGAGGATGTGTCTGTGTCTGTGGCATCTTCCGAAGCTCAAAGAGGTGCATTTAAGTTGGAATTATTGGAGGCATCTGTCATGTTGCGACAATAAAACTTTCTTCTGAACTTCCCTTATTTGTTCTATCCGGCTTTTGTTTTTGAAGGTATTTGTTGTGATAAATGTGCTCTTGCTTCGATCACATTATCATGGAAGCGTAATTGATGATTTATGTCACAGTTCAAAGTAATACTAATGCGTGATATTTTGTATTGTTTTTCTATATGATATTATGCTTGCTTCGTAGTCTAAATATAAAGAAAAACCGCTTCTCTGATAAACTGTTATAGCAGTGATGCAAATGTAATCACTTGGATGTATGAATACGGATTTTAGGAACTGCTATGGTAGGAAACAGAAGAAGAATAGAAAATGGTTTTGTCGAATTATTTTATGTCTAATTTATTTTTTAAAGCATCTTCATTTACATTGGTGCATTCCGTAGGATTATTTTAGCTTGTGTATTGTTCATACTGGGTGGTGGGATAGCTCAGTTGGCTAACGGCCGCGCTGTCCTATCCCTAGCTTCTAGCATGGCTTCGTGCCTTGGGTTGGGCAGGGATGAGTAAAAAATGCGCGAGACCAAAGTTGAGATAAGCTGACCAATTAATTACTGAATGTCCCTTTTAGATATTATCTAGATAATTTTGCTTATAGGCCTACTGGAAGATGCTGTAACTTAGCTACAACAAGTAATGAAGTTTAGATCTCAATTATAGACAAAATCATGTACCGCAACTTTGAAGCTATACAGCTTAGTTTAGGTATATAGGCTGTAGCAGGCTTATGCCTGCTAAAACAGATCTTTTTTGTATAAACATACAGACTCATCCTTCCATAGAAAGTCTACACATTGGTTACTTTTATAAGTAGCAGTCATTCTAGTCATATATTTTTGTGCGAATTTAGATCAGCTCTTTTGATACGTTCTTAAACCTTGCAAGATAATGCTTTCATTTTCTAAGTTTCCATCTTTACTTTTCTCTTTTCATCTACCTATTGCGTATCTTATCATTTTGCTTTTATGCTTAGACTACAACTGCCTGTGAATACGCCCAAACTTTCATGAAAAAGTTATTGACTGGAGCGCTTATAACATGCAATTTTTCAGAATCAAATTCAGACGGCCTATGCATATACTGACAGTTTTACATGGATTTTTATGTAACTGAGTTAACTGAGTTTTAGCGAATTATTTTACTGAGTTATAACCGAGTTTTTTTTTGAAAAACTCAGTATACCGAGTTAAACTTAACTTGGTTAATTTCTGGTAAACTTGGTTAACCTAGTTTTAACTGAGTTTCTTGAAAAGTCAGTTGACAACACTGATAATAGATAACTTTGTATGACATATCAATTGTCAATTCCGTTGTGTTGGATTCACTTTTTCAATTCACTAAGCGATTTCTTTTATGATTCTGATTGTTTTCATTTTTATCGATAGCCAAGGATAAAAGAATGTATTGCTATTATAATTTGAAATTGATCCTGCAAAATTTAGACACGTTTATCCTCTTGAGATGAAGGTCCATTTAATGCTAATAAACTATTAGCTATGAATTTTTAGTTATTATATTCGTGGTATTGATAATATAAAGGTAGTGATGCGAACAATGTGCTTGTTCTCTCAAGGCAGACAGTGCACATGATTACAAAAAAGGCGATTAGGTACTTATGCATGTCAAATATCAACTGCGTGCTACCATCCACACCTTTAGCGACCGAGCGGTAGTGACCCTTCTTCCGTATTTCCCTAATTTCAAGTTTCCCATCCCGGCCACTACTATTAAGGAATCCATGAACAGTAGTAGTAACAAAAGGTCCAGAATAAACACAGCGCGCCCCCCCCCTCCCCCCCCTCTGGAACGACAGAGGTTGTGATCTGTCGTGATGTGCCGGCCAGGTTGGTTCACAACATGTTCGCTGACGTCCCCCCCCCTCTGCAACGACAGAGTGTGAGACTCGAGTGAGTTGGTCCGACCGCCTGGTTGACTTGGGCGACCGTCCAGGTTGACGTGGGCGACCGTCTAGGTTGACGTGGGCGACCGTCTAGGTTGACATGGGCGACCGTCTAGGTTGTCGCGGATGGTGAAATGGCTGCCAGATTCGGATTCAGCGTAAAATTCTGCATCTGTGGTGTGATTTCCAGCTCAATCGGCGAGAAAAACTGTTTCTTCAAAATTTTGGCAGAGTTAAAATGTGGGACGTTTTGGTGTGTAGGGCCCAAACGAAGCCTCGGATGAGAAAACGGAGGCCAGATTCGGATTCAGCGTGAAATTCTGCATCTGTATGGTGAATTTGAAAGCAATCGGAGAGAAAAAATTTTTCGCTGACGTCCCCCCCCCCTCTGGACAGCTTGCTTCGATTTTGGCTTCCAGTGGATGGATTTTGGCGTGCGATAGCTCGTTTGAAAGCTAAGAGTGAGACAAATTCAATGAAAGAATCGGCTTGTTCCTATCTGTCTTCGTTTAGATGTGAGACACCATTTAAGATTTTGGGACATTGGTGAAAAACGACAGAGTTAGAATTTGGGACGTTTTGGGCTCTAGCTTCAAAACGAAGCATCGGATGGGAAAACGGATTTCAGATTTGGAATCAGCGTGAAATTCTTTATCTGTATGGTGAGTTTCAAGTCAATCGGAGAGAAAAAATTTTCAACATTTTTCGAAAAAACGACAGAGTTAGAATTTGGGACGTTTTGGTGTGTAGCGCCCAAACGAAGCATCGGATGAGAAAACGGAGGCCAGATTCGGAATCTACGTGAAATTTTGGGTTAGGAAGGACGTTTCCAGCCAAATCGGAGAGAAAAAATTTTTCGCTGACGTCCCCCCCCCTCTGGACAGCTTGCTTCGATTTTGGCTTCCAGTGGACGGATTTTGGCGTGCGATAGCTCGTTTGAAAGCTAAGAGTGAGAAAAATTCAATGAAAGAATCGGCTTGTTCCTATCTGTCTTCGTTTAGATGTGAGACACCATTTAAGATTTTGGGACATTGGTGAAAAACGACAGAGTTAGAATTTGGGACGTTTTGGGCTCTAGCTTCAAAACGAAGCATCGGATGGGAAAACGGATTTCAGATTTGGAATCAGCGTGAAATTTTGGGTTAGGAAGCATGTTTCCAGCGAAATCGGAGAGAAAAAAAAAATTTCACTGACGTCCCCCCCCCTTTGTTCTAACTTTGGTTCTAGTGGACGGATTTTGTTCGTTCGACTTGCATTGGAAAGAGGATGAAACACTGCTCGACCGCATTTTTCGTTGCGAGTCAATCGGAGCAGCCGTTCAAAAGTTAGAGCGGTTACAAGATTTTAGGTCGGAGCTCGCTTACCTGAAAAAATCCTAAGTGTCAGAGTGAGTTTGTATGGGTAAAATTTTGAAAATTTTCCAAAGTGTAGAATTTCGACCTGGGACCGTCACCAAAACATTTTTCATCAAATTTTGAAATTTCACTGACGTCCCCCCCCCCTTTGTTCTAACTTTGGTTCTAGTGGACGGATTTTGTTCGTTCGACTTGCATTGGAAAGAGGATGAAACACTGCTCGACCGCATTTTTCGTTGCGAGTCAATCGGAGCAGCCGTTCAAAAGTTAGAGCGGTTACAAGATTTTAGGTCGGAGCTCGCTCACCTGAAAAAATCCTAAGTGTCAGAGTGACTTTGTATGGGTAAAATTTAAAAATTTTCCAAAGTGTTGAATTTCGACCTGGGACCGTCACCAAAACATTTTTCATCAAATTTTGAAATTTCACTGACGTCCCCCCCCTTTGTTCTAACTTTGGTTCTAGTGGACGGATTTTGTTCGTTCGAGTTGCATTGGAAAGAGGATGAAACACTGCTCGACCGCATTTTTCGTTGCGAGTCAATCGGAGCAGCCGTTCAAAAGTTAGAGCGGTTACAAGATTTTAGGTCGGAGCTCGCTTACCTGAAAAAATCCTAAGTGTCAGAGTGAGTTTGTATGGGTAAAATTTTGAAAATTTTCCAAAGTGTAGAATTTCGACCTGGGACCGTCACCAAAACATTTTTCATCAAATTTTGAAATTTCACTGACGTCCCCCCCCCTTTGTTCTAACTTTGGTTCTAGTGGACGGATTTTGTTCGTTCGACTTGCATTGGAAAGAGGATGAAACACTGCTCGACCGCATTTTTCGTTGCGAGTCAATCGGAGCAGCCGTTCAAAAGTTAGAGCGGTTACAAGATTTTAGGTCGGAGCTCGCTTACCTGAAAAAATCCTAAGTGTCAGAGTGAGTTTGTATGGGTAAAATTTTGAAAATTTTCCAAAGTGTAGAATTTCGACCTGGGACCGTCACCAAAACATTTTTCATCAAATTTTGAAATTTCACTGACGTCCCCCCCCCCTCTTTGTTCTAACTTTGGCTTCCAGTGGACGGATTTTGTTCGTTCGACTTGCATTGGAAAGAGGATGAAACACTGCTTGACCGCATTTTTCGTTGCGAGTCAATCGGAGCAGCCGTTCAAAAGTTAGAGCGGTTACAAGATTTTAGGTCGGAGCTCGCTTACCTGAAAAAATCCTAAGTGTCAGAGTGAGTTTGTATGGGTAAAATTTTGAAAATTTTCCAAAGTGTAGAATTTCGACCTGGGACCGTCACCAAAACATTTTTCATCAAATTTAGGAAGCATGTTTTCAGCCAAAATCTAGAAAAAAAAAAACAATTTTCACTGACGTCCCCCCCCCTTTGTTCTAACTTTGGTTCTAGTGGACGGATTTTGTTCGTTCGACTTGCATTGGAAAGAGGATGAAACACTGCTCGACCGCATTTTTCGTTGCGAGTCAATCGGAGCAGCCGTTCAAAAGTTAGAGCGGTTACAAGATTTTAGGTCGGAGCTCGCTTACCTGAAAAAATCCTAAGTGTCAGAGTGAGTTTGTATGGGTAAAATTTTGAAAATTTTCCAAAGTGTAGAATTTCGACCTGGGACCGTCACCAAAACATTTTTCATCAAATTTTGAAATTTCACTGACGTCCCCCCCCCCTTTGTTCTAACTTTGGTTCTAGTGGACGGATTTTGTTCGTTCGACTTGCATTGGAAAGAGGATGAAACACTGCTCGACCGCATTTTGCGTTGCGAGTCAATCGGAGCAGCCGTTCAAAAGTTAGAGCGGTTACAAGATTTTAGGTCGGAGCTCGCTTACCTGAAAAAATCCTAAGTGTCAGAGTGAGTTTGTATGGGTAAAATTTTGAAAATTTTCCAAAGTGTAGAATTTCGACCTGGGACCGTCACCAAAACATTTTTCATCAAATTTTGAAATTTCACTGACGTCCCCCCCCTTTGTTCTAACTTTGGTTCTAGTGGACGGATTTTGTTCGTTCGACTTGCATTGGAAAGAGGATGAAACACTGCTCGACCGCATTTTTCGTTGCGAGTCAATCGGAGCAGCCGTTCAAAAGTTAGAGCGGTTACAAGATTTTAGGTCGGAGCTCACCTGAAAAAATCCTAAGTGTCAGAGTGACTTTGTATGGGAAAAATTAAAAATTTTCCAAAGTGTAGAATTTCGACCTGGGACCGTCACCAAAACATTTTTCATCAAATTTTGAAATTTCACTGACGTCCCCCCCCTTTGTTCTAACTTTGGTTCTAGTGGACGGATTTTGTTCGTTCGAGTTGCATTGGAAAGAGGATGAAACACTGCTCGACCGCATTTTTCGTTGCGAGTCAATCGGAGCAGCCGTTCAAAAGTTAGAGCGGTTACAAGATTTTAGGTCGGAGCTCGCTTACCTGAAAAAATCCTAAGTGTCAGAGTGAGTTTGTATGGGTAAAATTTTGAAAATTTTCCAAAGTGTAGAATTTCGACCTGGGACCGTCACCAAAACATTTTTCATCAAATTTTGAAATTTCACTGACGTCCCCCCCCTTTGTTCTAACTTTGGTTCTAGTGGACGGATTTTGTTCGTTCGACTTGCATTGGAAAGAGGATGAAACACTGCTCGACCGCATTTTTCGTTGCGAGTCAATCGGAGCAGCCGTTCAAAAGTTAGAGCGGTTACAAGATTTTAGGTCGGAGCTCGCTTACCTGAAAAAATCCTAAGTGTCAGAGTGAGTTTGTATGGGTAAAATTTTGAAAATTTTCCAAAGTGTAGAATTTCGACCTGGGACCGTCACCAAAACATTTTTCATCAAATTTTGAAATTTCACTGACGTCCCCCCCCCTCTGGACAGCTTGCTTCGATTTTGGCTTCCAGTGGACGGATTTTGTCGTGCGATAGCTCGTTTGAAAGCTAAGAGTGAGACAAATTCAGTGAAAGAATCGGCTTGTTCCTATCTGTCTTCGTTTAGAAGTGAGATACCATTTAAGATTTTGGGACATTGGCGAAAAACGACAGAGTTAGAATTTGGGACGTTTTGGGCTCTAGCTTCAAAACGAAGCATCGGATGGGAAAACGGATTTCAGATTTGGAATCAGCGTCAGATTCTTTATCTGTATGGTGAGTTTCATGTCAATCGGAGAGTTTCAAGTCATCGGCGAGAAAAATTTTCAACATTTTTCGGAAAAACGACAGTTAGAATTTTTGCGATGGCTGCCTACTGTAGAGCCAAAACGAAGCATCGGATGGGAAAACGGAGGCCAGATTCGGATTCAGCGTCAAATTCTACATGGAAATGGTGTATTTCCAGCTCAATCGGAGCACTAGAACCGGAGATAGACGGGATTTTTAGTGTTTGGATGATGGGTATTACGTCATCAGCTGATCGCCACACACTATATAAGCTGGGAACCGACGGAGACTTGTCATTTAGAGGAGAACGATTGTCAGAGGTAGGTCGTCTCTCTGAGCTCCGATGATAGCTTCGGACATTCCAAATTCCAAGTTTCTGTAAGAAACCGACTTAGAAAATTTCATTGCTGATATCAGCTAAGCCGTCAGACTTAGAGGTTCGCCAGGAGATGGCCTTCGTCTCCAGGCCATAAAAGACTCCAAAACTTAAAGGCTCGTAACTTTGCTTCTACAAGTCCGTTTGACTTGATTCAAAAAAGGTTCGGTCGCTATTGACCTGCCCTAAGTGATGGACTACTTATAAAATTTCATAAGTAGTGCTAAAAAGTTGAAAATTTTAAATTCACTAGTTTTGGAGGTTTTCTGGGGTTTTCGACCCTGCTGAAGTCAATGAAAGCATTTTTAATGATGTCTGAGCCAGTCTTCTCATGGTATAAGCGGCTTTTCACTGAAAGCGAGCAAGACACGGAGAGTTTTGCTGTAATATTCCACTGACAGGGTGTTCCTTCGGGACGGCGGACGATGCCGTAGTGATAAGTGTGGCAAGGGAATGTGTCATATTTAAGACCGTAACCGCTGGGACAACTCATGTCTCATGTTGGGCATTTGACACAGCTCTCAACGTAGCACTTTGAACGCCAATCGGTTGAGTCTTAGCTATCTTGTCATGGGTGGCCTCTAAACATCTCCATTGCAAAACGCTGGTGAATCAAGCTCTCTACGGCTTGCTATCAAGCAGATCAAAGCAATAACTTGGGATGTTTCCTCAAGGTTTTCAAGTATGCTGAGTTCAAATCTGCTATCAGATTTCAAATTTAACTAAGACTAAGGCAGCTTTGAGGGTTAGATCCCAGCTACTGTTCACTACCTTTGACTCGGCGTTGCTGTTACCACTTCGGGGCAGTGACAATGATGTCTTCAGCTGTAAAGAGCGGGTATCGGGGAAGATCTCTCACTTCCCTAGTGATCAGTACAAGGCCTTCGGGCTGTCGACGGGATCGAGTGCCACTCACTACACTCAAATCTATCATTCCTCACTAAGTGTAAATTACTGACTATACATTTGTCCTGCTATCAGGTTATTTTTGACTTGCTATCTAGTTGAATAGTCTCTTGCTATCAAGAGATTCACTTCTACTCATAAAGCACATCATCGCTGTAATACCTCCTTTGCTCGAGCGTTCCTTCGGGACGGCGGGTACTGCCGTAGAGGGATTGTGTTGCACGGGTTGTTCGTCGTTTGTTAGACCGAAACCTCTGAGCCGTTGCTCATGTTGGGCGTTCGACTTCATACTCAACGTGACGCTTTCTTTCGCCAGGTCAGAGTACTTCAGCCATTCGACAAAGGTTAGTCTTTATGATATGGAGTAGAGTGAAATGTAATTCATTAGATGTCCCTTCAATGATTGCTCCCATGATAAACGTTGATGAGACAAATGAAATGATTCTCATCTTCCCTTTTCAGTGATTGAAATCTATTAACACACTACCGTATAATCGACCACTATGGGGTAAGACATGATAGAGCCTTCAATGCGCTTTGCCCTGGGCAGTCTTTAGACTGGCGAATACTATCATTAAGTTGAATCTGCTATCAGTCAACTTGAACGTTGCGTCGCATTAGAGGGGTATATAAACCACTGCCTCTCATTTCATTTCAATCATGCAGACGCCGAACAGTCAAGTCAGCTCTCCTCGCGGACCGCAGTTAAGGCCGCGAAATTTATTTGAGGAGTTTGTCAGGCTAGAGGAGCAAGACAGAGTTTTTAATAATCTTGCTCGGATTGGCAATCCGATGACAGCAACTGCTGTCAATCCAACGGAATGGCGCTACATTCCACTTTTTAGCCATGTACCAGTTAGTGTGGAAGTCGACAGTGTTACCAAAGAGAGAGTCAAAGACTCTCTCAGTAGAATTGGTAGGGTGTAAGATGACATTACTCCCGAGAACGAACCATCGGCTCTCTTAAGGACCACCATGGGGCAAGACATGATAGAACCTCCTCGCGGTTTGCCCTGGGCAGTCTTCGGACTGGCGAATACTATCATTAAGTTGAATCTGCTATCAGTCAACTTGAACGTTGCAAATGAAGTTCGGTGTAATACTTCCTTTCGACGGGCGTTCCTGTAAAGGGCGGCGGTGAAACCCGTAGCTATGTATACCGCAAGGGACATTCGGCAATGGTCAATCTTGTTAAACCTCTCTGCGTCATGTTTGCAAGTGATTGCCTCTGTCTCAACGTAGTATGCATTCGCGCCAGGGCGACATTTAGCCAACTGTCGAAGGTTGCCTAAAACTTTCCATTGCATACGTTATGAGAACCATGAGTTCTACCTGTCTCTATCAATGAGACGAATTGATGAATGGAATGAAATGGGAGGACACTCACGCGCCACACGCAACATAACACACTTCTCTCTTTCGTAGTCTAACAAGCTCTTTACACATGGATCGCAGTCGATTGCTATCCCTGTATCAGAAGTGTAAGCTATCTTAATTTTATTTGACACTATTTCATCTATCATCATCGCCCATATGAAATGTTTTAAGATTTACAAGTTAGAAATAAAGTTTCAATAGTGTATGCGTTAGAAATAAAGGTGTAACTGTTTGTAAAAATAAGATCGCAAGATTTACTAGTTTACAAGTTAGACTAAGTGTAAATTAAAAATAAATTATAACTGTTCACGTGTTAAAGCGTTGATGCAACGATGAACAATTAATAAGCTGAAAAGTTTTAGATTCACTTTAACATTATCATATGTTTACAGATAGAAATGTATTACAGCAAAGCTACTTCATGAGTTAGTTTGCCAGGAGTGTATCATCTCAAACTTTTACTCCGACTGTGGAACATTGATTTCCATGATGAAGATTTAAATAGTTAGATTCGATGGCGAACAAGATTTACTAGTTTACAAGTTGGACAAAGTGTTCTACTATTTGTAAATGAAAGATATCATTTCAACAGTTTACCAGTTAGAAATAAAGTTTCAACAGTCTACAAGTTAAAAATAAAATTATAACTGTTTCAAGAGTTTACAAGTTAGAAATTAATTTTTAATGGTGTATACGTTAGAAATAAAGTTTTAGCTGTTTGTATATCAAAATGAAGTTTCAAGAGTTTACAAGTTAGAAATAAAATGAAGGTTCACCAGTTTACAAGTTAAGAATAAAGTTCTATCTGCTTGTATGTTAGAAATAAAACAAAGTTTCAACCGTTAACAAGTTAAAAATAAAGTTTCAATAGTTTACAAGTTAAGAATAAAGCTTCAATGGTGTATACGTTAGAAATAAAGTTTTAGCTGTTTGTATATCAAAATAAAGTTTCAAGAGTTTACAAATTAGAAATAAAGTTCTATCTGTTTGTATGTTAGAAATAAAACAAAGTTTCAACCGTTTACAAGTTAAAAATAAAGTTTCAATAGTTTACAAGTTAAGAATAAGTTTCAATAGTGTATGTGTATATTAAGAATAAAGTTTTATCTGTTTCTATGATAGAAATAAAACAAAGTTTCAACCGTTTACAAGTTAAAAATAAAGTTTCAATAGTTTACAAGTTAAATAAAGTTCAATGTTTACTAGTTAAGAATAAAGTTTCAATAGGTGCATGTTCAGAATAAAGTTCTATCTGTTTCTATGTTAGAAATAAATGAAATTTCACCGTTTACAAGTTAAAATAAGTTTATCTGTTATAAGTTTACAAGTTAAGAAAAAGTTCTATCTGTTTATATGTTAGAAATAAAATGAAGTTCAACCAGTTTACAAGTTAAGAATAAAGTTCACGTTTCATATAGTTTCAAGTTTATTAGAAATAAGTTTCAATCGTGTACATAGTTTAGAAATAAAGTTTACAGTTAAAAGAAAATAAGCCAGTTAATTCTGTTATCAATGTTTTAGAAATAAAGTTTACTATGTTTCAAATAACAGTTTAAAAGTTAAAAATAAAGTTTCAATAGTGTGTATCGTTAGAAATAAGTTTAGCGTTTGTACAAATAAGTT